>OY821518.1:187936248-188311003 GCA_963682025.1 Cordilura impudica
TGCATTGTTTAAGGGAGTTTTCAGGTAACCAATCAGAATTCAGATCCTGGCGAAAAAGCGTCGAGAGAGTTCTAAAACTCTATGAGGCACAAAAGGGAACACCAAGATACTTTGAAATTTTGAATGTGATTAGGAATATAATTGTAGGAGCTGCAAAGTCGTCACTTGAGTCCTATAACACACCCCTCAGCTGGGAGGCAATTTCACGTTGCCTTACACTACAATATGCGGACAAAAGAGACATAGGTACTTTAGAGTATCAGATGACAACACTTGTGCAGGGAAATTCCACAGTACAGGACTTCTACCAGGAAGTTTATTCATAACCGTAGGAAAAGAAGCCATGGATACATTGATCCAAACATATAGGGACAAAGCACTTGATACATTCATAAGAGAGTTAAGAGGTGATCTTTCGAGACTTTCGTGCATTCGGAAGAGAAGAAAAAGAAACAAAAGAAATGATAGTAAAAAAAAAATAAGTTCCCTTTTCAACTTCTAATATTATTCTTATGAATGACCCTTCCTCCCTCTGTCAACACAGTTGTATGTCTGTCCTCCTTTACAACTTCTTCCCTATAAGTTTTTGACAATTTTGTACCTAATCTCCTATTCTGTTTCACAAAAATTCTATCTCCAACGTTATAGCTCTTAGGTTCCCTTTTATTCCGATTGTGGTATTTCAGGTCGGATAATTGTCTCCGCCTGAGATCATCGATCATCTGTGTTCCATATTTTTCCCGTTCCGCAGCGCTCCTGCACGATTTTTTTCCGAAGAATGCTTCAAATGGTTTTCTTCCTAGTGTTGAATGGATTGTGTTATTATATTCATAAACGGATTTATCCAAAAGTTCGGCTAGATTGCCCTGTGAGCCTTCTGCTTTTAAGCACCTCATGATCTTTGATAGTGTCGAGTGAAACCTTTCAATTTGACCATTGACAGTACTGGCATACGGTGGTATGCTAAAGATTTTCACATTGAATTGATTTTCCATCATAAATGTTATAGCCTTAAAATTGTAGGATTTTTCGTTGTCCATCACGACGGTTTCGGGCATACCAAAATTAAGGAGAATTTCACGTAAAGGTTGCTTTATGTCCTCTGTGGCTCTTGATTTCAATATTTTCGCTTGGGCATATTTCGTCAATTTATCTATTGCCGCCAGGACAGATGTTCCAGCCGTGATGTAAATGTCAATATGCACTATTTGTCCAGGGAATTGTGGTATTGGGGTTTCCTGTATAGCAATATTGTTAGGATGGCGATCGTATTTGTTATTTTATTTTACATGATTTTGCTATTCTTTTCACCTTTGCCATCATCTGAGGGAAGTAACATTTCTCCAGGAGCTGTGTTTTATTTTCTTCGGCATTTCTATGAGCTCTATTATGCTCATTTATTATTTCTACTTCCTGTTCTGATTCGCTGCAAATATCGGAAACCATTTTCCTTGTGTAGAGGACTTTATACTTATGAAAGGAATTGGAGAATATTTCCTGTGCTTTTCCGAGAATTGCATCTGGCACCTTTACGCAATTTATCACCGACGGATTGAGATATTTCTCGAAAACCCTTTTCAGTTCCTCTTCAGAGAGATCCGGCTGCAGCACGATGTGTCTGTGGTATCCCGGAAACACGATTTGGAATTCATATGATGGAGCATTATGAGGTTCGATGATTATCTGATTTCTGAACGCTATTGGAGTTTCCGTAAATTGAATGGAGTTCTTCGGAGAGCTTTGGTTACT
This sequence comes from Cordilura impudica, assembly GCA_963682025.1. Classification (NCBI taxonomy): domain Eukaryota; kingdom Metazoa; phylum Arthropoda; class Insecta; order Diptera; family Scathophagidae; genus Cordilura; species Cordilura impudica. The sequence continues at coordinate 187,937,998 of OY821518.1, forward strand.
GTGTTGAGTGGCAGCCATTGAGTCCATATTGCATACATCCTGTGGGGGTCTGGCTAATGCATCTGCCACCGCATTAGCGCTTCCAGGTTTATACAATAACTCGTAATTGTATTCCTCTAACGTAGCTTTCCATCTCCTAAGCTTGCTGTTGGTATTGCCGCTTGTTAAAGCGTGTGTCAGAGGCTGATGGTCTGTAAATATCTTTATCCTTACTGCTCCATAGAGGTAATTTCTCAAGCTCCTAAGAGCCCACACTATTGCCAACATCTCCTTCTCGTTGGTTGCATAGTGTTCCTCCGACTTGGGATGGTTATCGTGTTGAGCTTTCTATAGTCAATAACAACTCGGTGCTTTATTATACCTGAGGCAACCATTTTCTTGGGTACAACCCAAACCGGTGAGTTGTATGGGGATTTCGATGGTCTTATGATACCCTGGTCAAGTAATTCTCCGATTTGGCATTCAACTACTTCCTTTAAGTGTGACGGGTAAGGGTAACATCTAGAGTAAACGGGATTATCGTTTGTAGTCCTTATTTCGCCCTTCACTGCTGTTGTGTAAGTCAATCTTTCGTTAGGTTCGGCGAAAAGGTTCAGGAATTTCGTAACTAGTTTTCCTATCTTTTGTCTTTGGTCTTTTGACATATGATCTGTTCTTAGTGAAATGTTATGTAATCCTTGTGAAATATTATTGACGCTCTCTGAAATTTGTTGTTTTAATTTAATTTTTATAGTATCTTTAATGGACATTGAGCTTTCTGCGGTATATATATCGGCTGAGAGTTCTTTTAGGCTGTCGTTTCCTAATATAGCGTGGAAAGATTTAAGAGTTGGTAGAAAGAAAAATTTTAAGTTTGTAGATTTTAGTCCGAAGAGGTTAATAAATGTATGATGTGATATTAAGACTTTTCCTCCGGCGGAATTTGCATAAAAATTTTTTGTATTGGGGATAATTGATTTTACTAGTGAGGATTGGATATAGTTCTTGTTTGATACTGTGTCTACCAAGATTTTTAGGATTTCTCCCTGTTTCGTCTTTGCCTCGAAGTAGGGCAGAGACGAATTGTTTATTCTAAAAAATGGATATCGGCAAATTCTTGTTCGTCAATTGTTTCTGACCTATGTTCTATTTCATATGAATCGAATTGATCGTTGTATTCTTGAAATGGCTGTAGTTCCTCCCTTGCTTCATATGATGCCATTTTTTCATTAAAATTCATTTCATCATTTAATTCGTCATCGTCCGTTTCGATGTTAAAATTTTTATGGATTTTTTGGGCTTGGAATGCGGGTGTATCCGATAGCCTTTTTCCCATGAATCTATCATTAGTGCTTGGTCGATTCATGTAATTGATGTTTCTTGACTGGAAAGATTGATCAATTTCTATAGGTGTAGGTTTTGGCAATGGTTTAGGCGCATTTGGTCTTGGTGGGGGTATGGGGAATGTGTTCTGATATTGTTTGGGGAAATCTTGATATTGATTAGACCTTTGGGGAGGTCTATAAATGTTTCTATTTTCTGGGTACTGGTGTTGCATTGAATATTGATTAAGGTAATTATTCGGATAATGGTTCGAGGTTAGATTCTGATTATGATACCGATTTAGATGCTGATGATTCGGTGTTACGAATGATGTTTGTGTGGGGGGGTCCATTTGGTCTATACATTGTTTGGGTTCTATAATTTTGTCCCTTGGGGATTGTTTGCGGATTCTTGGGATTTCTATTTAAGGCATGATCTGTTCTGAAGTTCTGATTTTGAAGCTTGAGGCAGAGGTGTAATGCTTGAGGTAAGTTGGTCGGTTCCCGAATGCACAAAAGTCTCGAAAGATCGCCGTGTAAGGCAACGTGAAATTGCCTCCCAGCTGAGGGGTGTGTTATAGGACTCAAGTGCCGAGTCTGCAGCTCCTACAATTTTATTCCTAATCACATTCAAAATTCCAAAGTATCGTGGCGTCAGATGACAACACTTGTGCAGGGAAATTCCACAGTACAGGACTTCTACCAGGAAGTTTATTCATGACCATAGGAAAAGAAGCCATGGATACATTGATCCAAACATATAGGGACAAAGCACTTGATACAGAAAAAGAATCAAAAGAAATGATAGTAAAAAAAAATAAGTTCCCTTTTCAACTTCTAATATTATTCTTATGAATGACCCTTCCTCCCTATGTGAACACAGTTGTATGTCTGTGCTCCTTTACAACTTCTTCCCTATAAGTATTTGACAATTTTGTACCTAATCTCCTATTCTGTTTCACAAAAATTCTATCTCCAACGTTATAGCTCTTATGTTCCCTTTTATTCCGATTGTGGTATTTCAGGTCGGATAATTGTCTCCGCCTGAGATCATCGATCATCTGTGTTCCATATTTTTCCCGTTCCGCAGCGCTCCTGCACGATTTTTTTCCGAAGAATGCTTCAAATGGTTTTCTTCCTAGTGTTGAATGGATTGTGTTATTATATTCATAAACGGATTTATCCAAAAGTTCGGCTAGATTGCCCTGTGAGCCTTCTGCTTTTAAGCACCTCATGATCTTTGATAGTGTCGAGTGAAACCTTTCAATTTGACCATTGACAGTACTGGCATACGGTGGTATGCTAAAGATTTTCACATTGAATTGATTTTCCATCATAACTGTTATAGCCTTAAAATTGAAGGATTTTTCGTTGTCCATCACGACGGTTTCGGGCATACCAAAATTAAGGAGAATTTCACGTAAAGGTTGCTTTATGTCCTCTGTGGCTCTTGATTTCAATATTTTCGCTTGGGCATATTTCGTCAATTTATCTATTGCCGCCAGGACAGATGTTCCAGCCGTGATGTAAATGTCAAGATGCACTATTTGTCCAGGGAATTGTGGTATTGGGGTTTCCTGTATAGCAATATTGTTAGGATGGCGATCGTATTTGTTTTCTTTACATATTTTACATGATTTTGCTAATCTTTTCACCTTTGCCATCATCTGAGGGAAGTAACATTTCTCCAGGAACTGTGTTTTATTTTCTTCGGCATTTCTATGAGCTCTATTATGCTCATTTATTATTTCTACTTCCTGTTCTGATTCGTTGCAAATATCGGAAACCATTTTCCTTGTGTAGAGGACTTTATACTTATGAAAGGAATTGGAGAATATTTCCTGTGCTTTTCCGAGAATTGCATCTGGCACCTTTACGCAATTTATCACCGACGGATTGAGATATTTCTCGAAAACCCTTTTCAGTTCCTCTTCAGAGAGATCCGGCTGCAGCACGATGTGTCTGTGGTATCCCGGAAACACGATTTGGAATTCATATGATGGAGCATTATGAGGTTCGATGATTATCTGACTTCTGAACGCATTTATTGGAGTTTCCGTAAATTGAATGGAGTTCTTCGGAGAGCTTTAGTTACTGTGTTGAGTGGCAGCCATTGAGTCCATATTGCATACATCCTGTGGGGGTCTGGATAATGCATCTGCCACCGCATTAGCGCTTCCAGGTTTATACAATAACTCGTAATTGTATTCCTCTAACGTAGCTTTCCATCTCCTAAGCTTGCTGTTGGTATTGCCGCTTGTTAAAGCGTGTGTCAGAGGCTGATGGTCTGTAAATATCTTTATCCTTACTGCTCCATAGAGGTAATTTCTCAAACTCCTAAGAGCCCACACTATTGCTAACATCTCCTTCTCGTTGGTTGCATAGTGTTCCTCCGACTTGGGATGGTTATCGTGTTGAGCTTTCTATAGTCAATAACAACTCGGTGCTTTATTATACCTGAGGCAACCATTTTCTTGGGTACAACCCAAACCGGTGAGTTGTATGGGGATTTCGATGGTCTTATGATACGCTGGTCAAGTAATTCTCCGATTTGGCATTCAACTACTTCCTTTAAGTGTGACGGGTAAGGGTAACATCTAGAGTAAACGGGATTATCGTTTGTAGTCCTTATTTCGCCCTTCACTGTTGTTGTGTAAGTCAATCTTTCGTTAGGTTCGGCGAAAAGGTTCAGGAATTTCGTAACTAGTTTTCCTATCTTTTGTCTTTGGTCTTTTGACATATGATCTGTTCTTAGTGAAATGTTATGTAATCCTTGTGAAATATTATTGACGCTCTCTGAAATTTCTTGTTTTAATTTAATTTTTATAGTATCTTTAATGGATACTATAAAAGTTCTTTTAGGCTGTCGTTTATAGCGTGGAAAGATTTAAGAGTTGGTAGAAAGAAAAATTTTAAGTTTGTAGATTTTAGTCCGAAGAGGTTAATAAATGTATGATGTGATATTAAGACTTTTCCTCCGGCGGAATTTGCATAAACATTTTTTGTATTGGGGATAATTGATTTTACTAGTGAGGATTGGATATAGTTCTTGTTAGATACTGTGTCTACCAAGATTTTTAGGATTTCTCCCTGTTTCGTCTTTGCCTCGAAGTAGGGCAGAGACGAATTGTTTATTCTAAAAAATGAATATCGGCAAATTCTTGTTCGTCAATTGTTTCTGACCTATGTTCTATTTCATATGAATCGAATTGATCGTTGTATTCTTGAAATGGCTGTAGTTCCTCCCTTGCTTCATATGATGCCATTTTTTCATTATAATTCATTTCATCATTTAATTCGTCATCGTCCGTTTCGATGTTAAAATTTTTATGGATTTTTTGGGCTTGGAATGCGGGTGTATCCGACGGCCTTTTTCCCATGAATCTATCATTAGTCCTTGGTCGATTCATGTAATTGATGTTTCTTGACTGGAAAGATTGATCAATTTCTATAGGTGTAGGTTTTGGCAATGGTTTAGGCGCATTTGGTCTTGGTGGGGGTATGGGGAATGTGTTCTGATATTGTTTGGGGAAATCTTGATATTGATTAGACCTTTGGGGAGGTCTATAAATGTTTCTATTTTCTGGGTACTGGTGTTGCATTGAATATTGATTAAGGTAATTATTCGGATAATGGTTCGAGGTTAGATTCTGATTATGGTACCGATTTAGATGCTGATGATTCGGTGTTACGAATGATGTTTGTGTGGGGGGGTCCATTTGGTCTATACATTGTTTGGGTTCTATAATTTTGTCCCTTGGGGATTGTTTGCGGATTCTTGGGATTTCTATTTAAGGCATGATCTGTTCTGAAGTTCTGATTTTGAAGCTTGAGGCAGAGGTGTAATGCTTGAGGTAAGTTGGTCGATTCCCGAATGCACAAAAGTCTCGAAAGATCACCTCTTAACCCTATTATGAATGTATCAAGTGCTTTGTCCCTATATGTCTGGATCAATGTATCCATGGCTTCTTTTCCTATGGTCATGAATAAACTTCTTGGTAGAAGTCCTGTACTGTGGAATTTCCCTGCACAAGTGTTGTCATCTGATACTCTAAAGTACCTATGTCTCTTTTGTCCGCATAGTGTAGTGTAAGGCAACGTGAAATTGCCTCCCAGCTGAGGGGTGTGTTATAGGACTCAAGTGCCGAGTCTGCAGCTCCTACAATTTTATTCCTAATCACATTCAAAATTCCAAAGTATCGTGGTGTCAGATGACAACACTTGTGCAGGGAAATTCCACAGTACAGGACTTCTACCAGGAAGTTTATTCATGACCATAGGAAAAGAAGCCATGGATACATTGATCCAAACATATAGGGACAAAGCACTTGATACAGAAAAAGAATCAAAAGAAATGATAGTAAAAAAAAATAAGTTCCTTTTCAACTTCTAATATTATTCTTATGAATGACCCTTCCTCCCTATGTCAACACAGTTATATGTCTGTCCTCCTTTACAACTTCTTCCCTATAAGTATTTGACAATTTTGTACCTAATCTCCTATTCTGTTTCACAAAAATTCTATCTCCAACGTTATAGCTCTTAGGTTCCCTTTTATTCCGATTGTGGTATTTCAGGTCGGATAATTGTCTCCGCCTGAGATCATCGATCATCTGTGTTCCATATTTTTCCCGTTCCGCAGCGCTCCTGCACGATTTTTTTCCGAAGAATGCTTCAAATGGTTTTCTTCCTAGTGTTGAATGGATTGTGTTATTATATTCATAAACGGATTTATCCAAAAGTTCGGCTAGATTGCCCTGTGAGCCTTCTGCTTTTAAGCACCTCATGATCTTTGATAGTGTCGAGTGAAACCTTTCAATTTGACCATTGACAGTACTGGCATACGGTGGTATGCTAAAGATTTTCACATTGAATTGATTTTCCATCATAACTGTTATAGCCTTAAAATTGAAGGATTTTTCGTTGTCCATCACGACGGTTTCGGGCATACCAAAATTAAGGAGAATTTCACGTAAAGGTTGCTTTATGTCCTCTGTGGCTCTTGATTTCAATATTTTCGCTTGGGCATATTTCGTCAATTTATCTATTGCCGCCAGGACAGATGTTCCAGCCGTGATGTAAATGTCAAGATGCACTATTTGTCCAGGGAATTGTGGTATTGGGGTTTCCTGTATAGCAATATTGTTAGGATGGCGATCGTATTTGTTTTCTTTACATATTTTACATGATTTTGCTATTCTTTTCACCTTTCCCATCATCTGAGGGAAGTAACATTTCTCCAGGAGCTGTGTTTTATTTTCTTCGGCATTTCTATGAGCTCTATTATGCTCATTTATTATTTCTACTTCCTGTTCTGATTCGTTGCAAATATCGGAAACCATTTTCCTTGTGTAGAGGACTTTATACTTATGAAAGGAATTGGAGAATATTTCCTGTGCTTTTCCGAGAATTGCATCTGGCACCTTTACGCAATTTATCACCGACGGATTGAGATATTTCTCGAAAACCCTTTTCAGTTCCTCTTCAGAGAGATCCGGCTGCAGCACGATGTGTCTGTGGTATCCCGGAAACACGATTTAGAATTCATATGATGGAGCATTATGAGGTTCGATGATTATCTGACTTCTGAACGCATTTATTGGAGTTTCCGTAAATTGAATGGAGTTCTGCGGAGAGCTTTAGTTACTGTGTTGAGTGGCAGCCATTGAGTCCATATTGCAGACATCCTGTGGGGGTCTGGATAATGCATCTGCCACCGCATTAGCGCTTCCAGGTTTATACAATAACTCGTAATTGTATTCCTCTAACGTAGCTTTCCATCTCCTAAGCTTGCTGTTGGTATTGCCGCTTGTTAAAGCGTGTGTCAGAGGCTGATGGTCTGTAAATATCTTTATCCTTACTGCTCCATAGAGGTAATTTCTCAAACTCCTAAGAGCCCACACTATTGCCAACATCTCCTTCTCGTTGATTGCATAGTGTTCCTCCGACTTGGGATGGTTATCGTGTTGAGCTTTCTATAGTCAATAACAACTCGGTGCTTTATTATACCTGAGGCAACCATTTTCTTGGGTACAACCCAAACCGGCGAGTTGTATGGGGATTTCGATGGTCTTATGATACGCTGGTCAAGTAATTCTCCGATTTGGCATTCAACTACTTCCTTTAAGTGTGACGGGTAAGGGTAACATCTAGAGTAAACGGGATTATCGTTTGTAGTCCTTAGTTCGGCGAAAAGATTCAGGAATTTCGTAACTAGTTTTCCTATCTTTTGTCTTTGGTCTTTTGACATATGATCTGTTCTTAGTGAAATGTTATGTAATCCTTGTGAAATATTATTGACGCTCTCTGAAATTTGTTGTTTTAATTTAATTTTTATAGTATCTTTAATGGACATTGAGCTTTCTGCGGTATATATATCGGCTGAGAGTTCTTTTAGGCTGTCGTTTATAGCGTGGAAAGATTTAAGAGTTGGTAGAAAGAAAAATTTTAAGTTTGTAGATTTTAGTCCGAAGAGGTTAATAAATGTATGATGTGATATTAAGACTTTTCCTCCGGCGGAATTTGCATAAAAATTTTTTGTATTGGGGATAATTGATTTTACTAGTGAGGATTGGATATAGTTCTTGTTAGATACTGTGTCTACCAAGATTTTAGGATTTCTCCCTGTTTCGTCTTTGCCTCGAAGTAGGGCAGAGACGAATTGTTTATTCTAAAAAATGGATATCGGCAAATTCTTGTTCGTCAATTGTTTCTGACCTATGTTCTATTTCATATGAATCGAATTGATCGTTGTATTCTTGAAATGGCTGTAGTTCCTCCCTTGCTTCATATGATGCCATTTTTTCATTATAATTCATTTCATCATTTAATTCGTCATCGTCCGTTTCGATGTTAAAATTTTTATGGATTTTTTGGGCTTGGAATGCGGGTGTATCCGATGGCCTTTTTCCCATGAATCTATCATTAGTCCTTGGTCGATTCATGTAATTGATGTTTCTTGACTGGAAAGATTGATCAATTTCTATAGGTGTAGGTTTTGGCAATGGTTTAGGCGCATTTGGTCTTGGTGGGGGTATGGGGAATGTGTTCTGATATTGTTTGGGGAAATCTTGATATTGATTAGACCTTTGGGGAGGTCTATAAATGTTTCTATTTTGTGGGTACTGGTGTTGCATTCAATATTGATTAAGGTAATTATTCGGATAATGGTTCGAGGTTAGATTCTGATTATGGTACCGATTTAGATGCTGATGATTCGGTGTTACGAATGATGTTTGTGTGGGGGGGTCCATTTGGTCTATACATTGTTTGGGTTCTATAATTTTGTCCCTTGGGGATTGTTTGCGGATTCTTGGGATTTCTATTTAAGGCATGATCTGTTCTGAAGTTCTGATTTTGAAGCTTGAGGCAGAGGTGTAATGCTTGAGGTAAGTTGGTCGGTTCCCGAATGCACAAAAGTCTCGAAAGATCACCTCTTAACCCTCTTATGAATGTATCAAGTGCTTTGTCCCTATATGTCTGGATCAATGTATCCATGGCTTCTTTTCCTATGGTCATGAATAAACTTCCTGGTAGAAGTCCTGTACTGTGGAATTTCCCTGTACAAGTGTTGTCATCTGATACTCTAAAGTACCTATGTCTCTTTTGTCCGCATAGTGTAGTGTAAGGCAACGTGAAATTGCCTCCCAGCTGAGGGGTGTGTTATAGGACTCAAGTGCCGAGTCTGCAGCTCCTACAATTTTATTCCTAATCACATTCAAAATTCCAAAGTATCGTGGTGTCAGATGACAACACTTGTGCAGGGAAATTCCACAGTACAGGACTTCTACCAGGAAGTTTATTCCTGACCATAGGAAAAGAAGCCATGGATACATTGATCCAAACATATAGGGACAAAGCACTTGATACAGAAAAATAATCAAAAGAAATGATAGTAAAAAAAAATAAGTTCCCTTTTCAACTTCTAATATTATTCTTATGAATGACCCTTCCTCCCTATGTCAACACAGTTGTATGTCTGTCCTCCTTTACAACTTCTTCCCTATAAGTATTTGACAATTTTGTACCTAATCTCCTATTCTGTTTCACAAAAATTCTATCTCCAACGTTATAGCTCTTAGGTTCCCTTTTATTCCGATTGTGGTATTTCAGGTCGGATAATTGTCTCCGCCTGAGATCATCGATCATCTGTGTTCCATATTTTTCCCGTTCCGCAGCGCTCCTGCACGATTTTTTTCCGAAGAATGCTTCAAATGGTTTTCTTCCTAGTGTTGAATGGATTGTGTTATTATATTCATAAACGGATTTATCCAAAAGTTCGGCTAGATTGCCCTGTGAGCCTTCTGCTTTTAAGCACCTCATGATCTTCGATAGTGTCGAGTGAAACCTTTCAATTTGACCATTGACAGTACTGGCATACGGTGGTATGCTAAAGATTTTCACATTGAATTGATTTTCCATCATAACTGTTATAGCCTTAAAATTGAAGGATTTTTCGTTGTCCATCACGACGGTTTCGGGCATACCAAAATTAAGGAGAATTTCACGTAAAGGTTGCTTTATGTCCTCTGTGGCTCTTGATTTCAATATTTTCGCTTGGGCATATTTCGTCAATTTATCTATTGCCGCCAGGACAGATGTTCCAGCCGTGATGTAAATGTCAAGATGCACTATTTGTCCAGGGAATTGTGGTATTGGGGTTTCCTGTATAGCAATATTGTTAGGATGGCGATCGTATTTGTTTTCTTTACATATTTTACATGATTTTGCTATTCTTTTCACCTTTGCCATCATCTGAGGGAAGTAACATTTCTCCAGGAGCTGTGTTTTATTTTCTTCGGCATTTCTATGAGCTCTATTTTCCTTGTGTAGAGGACTTTATACTTATGAAAGGAATTGGAGAATATTTCCTGTGCTTTTCCGAGAATTGCATCTGGCACCTTTACGCAATTTATCACCGACGGATTGAGATATTTCTCGAAAACCCTTTTCAGTTCCTCTTCAGAGAGATCCGGCTGCAGCACGATGTGTCTGTGGTATCCCGGAAACACGATTTGGAATTCATATGATGGAGCATTATGAGGTTCGATGATTATCTGACTTCTGAACGCATTTATTGGAGTTTCCGTAAATTGAATGGAGTTCTTCGGAGAGCTTTAGTTACTGTGTTGAGTGGCAGCCATTGAGTCCATATTGCATACATCCTGTGGGGGTCTGGATAATGCATCTGCCACCGCATTAGCGCTTCCAGGTTTATACAATAACCCGTAATTGTATTCCTCTAACGTAGCTTTCCATCTCCTAAGCTTGCTGTTGGTATTGCCGCTTGTTAAAGCGTGTGTCAGAGGCTGATGGTCTGTAAATATCTTTATCCTTACTGCTCCATAGAGGTAATTTCTCAAACTCCTAAGAGCCCACACTATTGCCAACATCTCCTTCTCGTTGGTTGCATAGTGTTCCTCCGACTTGGGATGGTTATCGTGTTGAGCTTTCTATAGTCAATAACAACTCGGTGCTTTATTATACCTGAGGCAACCATTTTCTTGGGTACAACCCAAACCGGTGAGTTGTATGGGGATTTCGATGGTCTTATGATACGCTGGTCAAGTAATTCTCCGATTTGGCATTCAACTACTTCCTTTAAGTGTGACGGGTAAGGGTAACATCTAGAGTAAACGGGATTATCGTTTGTAGTCCTTATTTCGCCCTTCACTGTTGTTGTGTAAGTCAATCTTTCGTTAGGTTCGGCGAAAAGGTTCAGGAATTTCGTAACTAGTTTTCCTATCTTTTGTCTTTGGTCTTTTGACATATGATCTGTTCTTAGTGAAATGTTATGTAATCCTTGTGAAATATTATTGACGCTCTCTGAAATTTGTTTTTTAATTTAATTTTTATAGTATCTTTAATGGACATTGAGCTTTCTGCGGTATATATATCGGCTGAGAGTTCTTTTAGGCTGTCGTTTATAGCGTGGAAAGATTTAAGAGTTGGTAGAAAGAAAAATTTTAAGTTTGTAGATTTTAGTCCGAAGAGGTTAATAAATGTATGATGTGATATTAAGACTTTTCCTCCGGCGGAATTTGCATAAAAATTTTTTGTATTGGGGATAATTGATTTTACTAGTGAGGATTGGATATAGTTCTTGTTCGATACTGTGTCTACCAAGATTTTTAGGATTTCTCCCTGTTTCGTCTTTGCCTCGAAGTAGGGCAGAGACGAATTGTTTATTCTAAAAAATGGATATCGGCAAATTCTTGTTCGTCAATTGTTTCTGACCTATGTTCTATTTCATATGAATCGAATTGATCTTTGTATTCTTGAAATGGCTGTAGTTCCTCCCTTGCTTCATATGATGCCATTTTTTCATTATAATTCATTTCATCATTTAATTCGTCATCGTCCGTTTCGATGTTAAAATTTTTATGGATTTTTTGGGCTTGGAATGCGGGTGTATCCGATGGCCTTTTTCCCATGAATCTATCATTAGTCCTTGGTCGATTCATGTAATTGATGTTTCTTGACTGGAAAGATTGATCAATTTCTATAGGTGTAGGTTTTGGCAATGGTTTAGGCGCATTTGGTCTTGGTGGGGGTATGGGGAATGTGTTCTGATATTGTTTGGGGAAATCTTGATATTGATTAGACCTTTGGGGAGGTCTATAAATGTTTCTATTTTCTGGGTACTGGTGTTGCATTGAATATTGATTAAGGTAATTATTCGGATAATGGTTCGAGGTTAGATTCTGATTATGGTACCGATTTAGATGCTGATGATTCGGTGTTACGAATGATGTTTGTGTGGGGGGGTCCATTTGGTCTATACATTGTTTGGGTTCTATAATTTTGTCCCTTGGGGATTGTTTGCGGATTCTTGGGATTTCTATTTAAGGCATGATCTGTTCTGAAGTTCTGATTTTGAAGCTTGAGGCAGAGGTGTAATGCTTGAGGTAAATTGGTCGGTTCCCGAATGCACAAAAGTCTCGAAAGATCACCTCTTAACCCTCTTATGAATATATCAAGTGCTTTGTCCCTATATGTCTGGATCAATGTATCCATGGCTTCTTTTCCTATGGTCATGAATAAACTTCCTGGTAGAAGTCCTGTACTGTGGAATTTCCCTGCACAAGTGTTGTCATCTGATACTCTAAAGTACCTATGTCTCTTTTGTCAGTTTAGTGTAGTGTAAGGCAACGTGAAATTGCCTCCCAGCTGAGGGGTGTGTTATAGGATTCAAGTGCCGAGTCTGCAGCTCCTACAATTTTATTCCTAATCACATTCAAAATTCCAAAGTATCGTGGTGTCCCCTTTTGTGCCTCATAGAGTTTTAGAACTCTCTCGACGCTTTTTCGCCATGAGCTGAATTCTGATTGGTTACCTGAAAACTCCCTTAAACAATGCACAACGTCCGGTACTTTGTCTAAATGATGTGGGTTTCGCTAAGATACAATCGGGTACAGTCAAACTGATACACGTCGTCGATCTGAAAAATTACGAATCATTAATGGAAAATATTGACTCCACTATAAGATCGAACGTGAGCTATCGAACGTGACTATATTAAACCTAGAAATAAACGATCTCTGAATTTTATTGGCTCTGCATGGAAGTGGGTTGCCGGTAACCCAGACCATGACGATTTCGAAATAATACAACAAAAACTAAATAACGCTTTGGAAAATAATAATAGACAAGTAATCATTAATTGAATGACTTTGGATAAAATTAACGAAATTACACTAAGGACCAATCAAAATCTGAGATCCGAAAGAACCGTAGACCCGATGAATTCCTTAATGACTAAACTAAAATATAAATTAGAAATTATAAAAGACGAGGTCGTCAACCTTCAATACGCCATCCATTGGGCGAAAGTGGGAGTCTTAAACTCATTTATTTTAACTGAAATAAAAACGCTGAAAAGCTCTTTTCCACTGAGAATATTACGTATTTGAGGAATCTTTCGAGTTTAGCGAAATTAAAATAGCTACTAATCGTAATTCTCTTCTTTATATTATAAACATCCCAACAACAAGGGAAGAATTTTGTACTAATCTAGTATTAACTCCTGTAAAGTCAGGGAAATTCAGTAGTAAGATCGAATTTAATAAAGTTTTAAAATGCAAAGAGAAAGTCTACGGTATTAAGAAAGATTGTAAAAACTATAGCAAGTTGACATTATGCAATGGCAACGAAATTGAGGATATTAGTGAATCCAACTGCCTACCTAACTTGATACGGAGTAGACCTTCTAACTGTACCCTGACGAATGATCATCATCTACACATGGTACAAGAAGTATTACCCGGTGCGCTCTTGTTGAATCAATTTAATGGTACCATCTCTGTAGGTAACGAGTCTTACAATTTAATTGGTACTTTTCTAATAAAATTTCATAACGAAACAGTTTCTGTAAACGGTAAGACTTTTAGTATATCGGAAATAACATTCCCTAATCCTCTACCAGCAGTGGTACAGCCAAAGATGAATGATCCCCACATCGAAGAGGCCCTTACTCTAGACTTGATAAGAGAAATGCATGTTAATAACACAGAGTTAATCGCACTCCTGAATATTCAGAGTAAATGGGGGTGATCTTATAAGCTGCTCATTGATAATTGTTGTAATAATTGTCAGTGTTTTTGTCTGCTTAAAGGGGAGATGTAAACCTAAAGAAAGAAACTGTTTCCCTAACGCCAACCTCAACATTGGTTCGACACAAAATGCCTCCCGAACGGATGATGTGGTAAAAGGTTACTCAATATCAAGAATTTCTCAAATCCCCTACTTTTGATCTAACAATCGAGACGATTGTTCTATGGAGGGAAGAGTTAACACAAAAAATATTTATTTATGATTTCCTCTTTCAAACACCTTTTGTCTACATTGCATATTCGCACACATGCCATTTTTTATAATTGCAATTTGCTGTAGTTTACTTAAAATACTTTCCCATAAAATTGTGACCAAATTGCGGCGCGTGTCGCAATATTAAAATAAGAACAGTTCGATTTTATAAATTCTTATTATGAAATTGCTGACGCAATGTCTGCAATGAATAGCGATATTTGTTTGCTGATGTATTGGTGTTGTTTTTTTAATAATATCTTCCCCATACTAACGTGACCCAAAAATTTTAACTTATTAATTAAATTTTGTTGACTACTAAACTTCAGTTGTAGTCAAGTACTCAATTAAACATATCGCGTTTTATTTAATTAAACGTAATTTATACATATAAACGAAAAAAGAACTGTGTGTTAACATATGTGTGTTAGTAAACATTTTAACATACAGTTCTTTTTTCGTTTACATATACGTTTACATATACGTAAGCGTATGGGCTTTGGTATATTGCTGATAAAATGGCTTGGATCATATTTAAAAGACAGAACACAATGTATTAAGTTTCGTAACTCGTATTCCAACAACATAAAAGTATTATCTGGTGTACCTCAAGGTAGTCACTTGGGACCTCTTTTATTTACGCTATTTATAAATGATCTTCCTTCTGTAATTAAACACTCAACTACATTAATGTATGCAGACGATGTAAAGTTAATTTTTACCCTCAACAATCTTGATCAACAATCACTTTTACAGAATGATATTGATCGTTTAACTACTTGGTGAAATATTAACCTAATGGACCTAAATGTCCCAAAAAGCAAATATATGATTTTTACAAGATCAATTCCAATTAATGGTCGGTATATCATGAATAATGCTGTGCTTGATTTAGTGAATTCATTCAACGACCTTGGCGAACTTCTGGATAAAAAATTAGACTTTAGAAGTCATATTTCGCTAACAATAAATAAAGCTACAGGTGTACTTGGATTCATTAAACGGTGGGCTAAAGAGTTTTCGGATCCGTATACGACAAAACAATTGTTTACTACCTTGGTAAGACCAATACTCGAATATGGGTCTGTAGTCTGGGATCCGCAATATCATATACATTCGAACAAAATTGAATCAGTTCAAAAACAATTTTTATTATTTTACTTCGTGGTTTGGGCTGGGATCCTAATATGAGGTTGCCATCTTATGAAAATTGTCTGGCTCTAATTAAGCTTCCTACATTGAAAAGTCGCAGACATATGCTAAATGTTACTTTCCTGTTAAAACTGTTAAATGGTAGTCGTAAATCTGAATTTCTTATCAACAAAATAAATATAAATATTCCTTTTCGATCATCAAGAAATTATAACTTTCTAACTATCAAATATTATTGTACAAACTATGCTAATTTTAATCCACTGCGTAGAATTTGTGATGAGTTTAATATGCTGTATCAGTCCATTGATTTTAATAAAAGTTTGGATATTGTGAGAAGAGATATTATATTACACTTAAATGCATTAAATTAACTGAATTAAATAAATGTTATATATCAATTTTGTTAAATGTTTAATTATATATATAACTTATAATATAAATGTATACTTTAAGTAGTCTGTAAGGATGATTCCATAGACTGAATAAATAAATAAATAAAAAAAACATTAGAGACATAACTTTTTTTTCTTTACTTACAGTTGTTTTTTTATAACAAACTCATCTTGATATATACAGTAGAACATAATGAACTAAAAAAAAAGTTGTCTCTAATGTTTTTGCTAAACATTGCGAATATGGGTGTGAGTTTTTGTTAGTAGACAATTTAAATTAAGCTTTTGGTTTGTTAAACAAGATGGAAACATTATTAACAGAGGCGATACAAAAAATTTTAAAAAGGCGTCTGAACATGAATAATAATAATAGTTAGTGGGCGCTTCAAACAATATGAAAACTGTCAAACTGCATGAAAACCGCATTTAGGTTTCTGAACATGAATAATAATAATAATTAATGAAAACTGAAAAACTGTATGAAAAACTCCATTTAGGTTTCTGAACATGAATAATAATAGTCAGAGGGCGATTCAAAACTGGATGAAAAACTGCATTTAGGTTTCTGAATACGAATTATAGTAGCCAGAGGGCGATTCGAAACTGGATGAAAAACTGCATTTAGTTTTCTGAATATGAAAAACAATAATAATTAATGGGTGATTCCAACAGTATCAAAACTGTCAAATTGCATGGAAAACTGCATTTAGGTTTGTCTCTTTGCTAAAAATAGTGTTGCCAGCCCTAAAAACCAGAGTTGCCAACCTAAAATGGCTCGATGCATCAAAATGAACTAGAAAAATGATTTAGAACCGGCACAAATATACTACTAATGTCATTTGCTTCCAACAAATGTTTTTTGAAATATTTTAAAAATATTGCATCAACGAAAAGGTTATTTTTATGTGTTTCCTCTTTCATTTATTGATATTTTGGTATTAGTACCCTTATCCTAAAGTACGTTCTACATCTAAAAAAAAGTTTTTTCACTTCTTCATTTCCTTTAATGTCCTTTGCTTCCAACAAATGTTTTTTGAAATATTTTAAAAATATTGCATCACACGAAAAGGATACATCTATTAGTAAAAATATAATCATTTCTTTAAAAACACCTAATATGTTAGTTTTTTGAAAAATTTTTCACTTGCGTTTTTACTATTGCTTTGCTTGCATTTTATCATTTTTGGCCCAGTGCACAAATCATGTTTACGTTTTTTCAGCTTTTTTGTTTTTTAGTTTTTATTTATGCTGCAACTTTTTAACACACATCACTGAATGTTTTTATTAATATTAATTATTTTAATGTTGTTTCTCATAAAATATAAGGCTAAATTTATAATTTATTACAAGAACTGATTTCATATATTTTTGAGAACTGTCAAAGTGATTTTAATTAAAGAGTTTCCCACTATCCAAGGTTCAGAAAATACACACATGAAGCATACAATGCTCTGTTCAATAGCAGCCAACACATATCTTTATTTTCATATCAATTATGTGCGTTTCTAAATTTTCTACGGTGCCCAACACAACCATGACTGTGTTCGTTTTAATATTTCGTTATTTACACGAACATTTTTGTATCACGTACTTTTTGTTTCAATCACACATAAAGCACACATTTTTGAGTGTTGCTTTATTTGAAGTTCATGTTCTGGTACGTCTACTGAAAAAAAAAAAAAAACAGAACATGTACAATAAACAGGTTCGAGTTCAGTTATATTTTAAGTCGTGTTGTGGCTCGTGTAGTAAGAAAAAACAGAACATGTACAATAAACAGGTTCGAGTTCAGTTATATTTTAAACACGACTTAAAATATAACTGAAGTTGTAAAATTTTGAAAATGGATAAAAATAATATCATTAAATTGCCGGCCAACTATTTTAATTATATTAATGATGAAATTATCAATATTGATGCGTTATTTTCATTTTTGTATTGTATTTTTGTTATTGTAATGCCACTTTAATAGTAATGTCAAAAAAAAGGAAACCAACTTGGCAAAAATTAGAAATATTGCACTGAACATGCGCAAAATTATATACAACTCTGTAATTTTTTTTCGTTTTTTGAGATGTTTAAAGGGCAATATACACTGATCAAATTCCCAATCAGCATTATGATGGTATAGTGAAAATTTGTTAGTATGTGTAACACCGACGATGCTGGATGGATAATCAAAAATTTTAGATCTTTGGCATGCTGGATGAGAGATTTTGATGAATGTATTGTATTTTCTAATGCTGTACAGGAGGTACAGCAAATGTATATGCTAACGTCAAGCACACGTACACGATGCTTGATGTCAAGCAGTTGACAAGTGTATAGTGGCCTTAAGATTTAAACATGTCAATTGAGGTGTTTAGCCAAACGAAAAAATGTATGGGTTAACATCTCATTTTGATTCGTTTATCGCATAAATACTAAACACTTAACTGTGAAAGCCGTATTACGCTATATAACGGGAAAACATTCGGATGGCGTAATTTTCTTCTCTATCATTCTTGCCTTTACCTACCGAAGCTAATTGAAAGAGCCTTTCAATGGGGCAGTATGTTCAGCAGAATATATTTTATCTATTGTTATTTTCATTGTGAATTCATTTCTTTATATATATTTTACATACTTTAATGATTACTAAAACATTAATATAAATTTCTCAATTAACCATACCTAAAAACCAGTATTTTCATAAACTGCATAACAATTGCAAAATCCTAACGGTTCCTTTAAAATAACCTTGTCTGTTCTATACTTTTAAATTATATAAGTTAAGGCATGTCACACATTGTGAAAGACATGCCAACAAATATTCGCGCCGCAAATATGGGTAATAAGTCAGTCCGCCAATTATGTCGTCCAATATGGTGAACAAATCAGTTCACCATTCATTTTTCATGTTTAAAAGAAAACATACCGCCCAATATGACGGACATTCATATGTCGTCATTCATTTCTGTAAAAATAAATATGTTGTCACCCAACATGACAAATTTAGTGCATTTATTTTATAAATGTTTTGCCCTCATCAAATTACTCACAACGGGCACGAGTATGCCGCAATCTCGTATTGCTGTGTTTAACATTTGTCATCATGTCGCAATATCATATTGCATTCCCAGGCATTTTTATTTATTATTTTTCTGGCACCAATTACGGCCATTCACACTTTTAATTGCTTTGGGTGTCAGTTTCACAAAACATTTCTTCAAACTGCTGCATTTTATTTAATTGCCTTTCCCCTAATTCTGCAGCGTAAACAGTCCTCAAGTCAGTGCACTTGAAACTTCCACGATTTATGATTGTGAAACCAAGGCACCTGACTTGAATTTATGTCAACCATATGTTTTGGTTGAGTTGCGGTTTTTTTGATGATTTTCAGGTTTGGCTTGCTTTAGCATTTTTTCGATGGTGTTTCTCTGTCGCTGAGAAATTGACTTTTCTTTTATATTGATTACCATTAAGGAAAATAGTTTAGTTTTTGTCGTAAACTCAAACCCACATTGTCGGGTAACGATTTTTGTTCCTGAAGCAAAATCAGTAAATATAAAGTGTTACTAAAATTATAAAGTAAATCAATTTTAAAAATAAAATCAGTAAATATAAAGTGTTACTAAAATTATAAAGTAAACCAATTTTAAAAATAAAATCAGTAAATATAAAGTGCTACTAAAATTATAAAGTAAACCAATTTTAAAAATAAAATCAGTAAATGTAAGTGCTACTAAAATTATAAACCAATTTTAAAAATAAGAAATAAACTGCTATTAATTGAATTTAAATCTGTTGAAGAGTCAATTCCTACCTGTTAGGAAGAAGATAAGTACAACGTAAGTACAACATTAAAACCAACATAACCATCTCAATAACAATATCAACTACCACTAATTGACATAAAATAATTTATACAAGCATTACAATAAGTTAGTCTCTTTTGCATTGTCGAACAATAAAGAAAGCGCAATCTTAGCAACCAAAAAATCTTCTTAATATATTTGTTTCACTTCACTTTAATTTATGTTCCATCACGAACCATGGAGTACCCAACCGAATTTAGTTTTTGAGTTTCTTGGCTCATCTTCTTCGTAATTTATTTTTGCTTGTGCTGTTATAAGGTGTGCATGTCTTTGGTCGATCAATATAAGTGGTTGCGACGTATCTGGAAATTATTTGGCTAACTCACTGTAATCAACAAGCTGATTTGATAGTTCCAGGTCGTTAATCAAATAAACATCTCTCCAATAATTGATATACTTACCATATCTACATTTGGGTCGTGTCGAAAAACGCCACCAGTCCATTTAAAACAAAATGGTTCTTCATTGCCGTATAATCCAACTGTTCACTCAGCTTTCATGTCCATTAATGTTGAGATGCTTCCGTTATCTAAAAATGCTGTGATTTGTTTTGTACCAGTAGGACCAATGGTTTTTACGGGAATCATTTTAACCAAAAATAGCATTTTGTTTTCCGAAGTGCAACCACTGGATGGCTTAGAATTTACATCAAGTCTGTGCTTATGTAGAAGTTTATGATGAAATTTTTTACAATTATCTATTTTACACGTCTCTCGATGTTCACACTGGCCTCTGTGAAATTTGAGACAACAATAACATGCTTTGTAATTATAGCATAATCCCATCTTTTTTTTTTGTATCTACCTTTATAAATACGTTGCATTTATCGAGACTATGTTTTTCTTCATTACACAATTGGCATGACGATTTTTCTTTTTGTCTCTTAGTTGTATCTGTACTTTCCAAATTGATTTGCCCGTAGCTGTTGATGCGTCAGTAACTTTTAAAGTAGCTTATATCTTTCAACAAATCTGTTTGCTCTTGTGACCATTCTGCAAAAGTTTAAAATTTGTACTCGGTAGTTCTTACCTTTTTCTTGTTTAAAAACGTTCCTCACTCTCGAAGATAACTTTTTGAAGTTTCTCAACTATCATTGCCAATAATTTTTGGTGATCGCTGAGTCTGTTTTCCATAAACTCTAAGCCGGAACTTATATTTTGAACAGTGCAGTTGAATTCTTCAAAATCTTCCATTTCTTTTACATTTTCATACTCGAGACATTAATTCAAGAGCTACATTTTCAGGTCGGCCATATATGTTGTCTAATATTGTTAATATTTTTGGCGGTTCCTTAGCCGACATCAGAATAATTTCCACTTTTTCTTCGGGTCTGCCTTTTAATGACTTGTCTAGTCTGTATATCTTCTTCGGCAGAAGACCCACAACCTCTACTTGAAGACTTGAAGTGTGTGTGTCGCCATTTCAATGTAGATGTACCATCGAGTTTTTTACTGTTAAGCGTTTGTCTTGCAAACGGTATGTTGATGGTATGTTTACATGTTGATTTATTTTGGCCTGTTCATCCACCCACTTTGAAACTCGATCAGAATTTGATGACGTAGTTTCGTATGATTTTGCAGAGCGTGAGGAATTAAAATGTCGCATAATTTTAGCTTTGGTATTTAAAGAATGTTTTTACTTATGAAAGCGTCTGCTTGTGCATTTAAGCACCCTCATCTCCAACGACTTCACCTTAATTTCGTCACTGAGATGTCAGTAGTTACTGTGGCCTTCGCACACTTTTATTTGTTGTTTTCATTCGATTATAGATTTTTCTTGATCCAAAATTTATAAATTTTCAGCATCTATTTCTTCAAACTGTTTGAATGCTTGCAACTCTTCCTCCAAATCTGATGTGTTTCATCCCTTAAGAGTATTTTCGTATATCTATTTCCAGGAACTCACAACCACGTAGAAAAGCATTTTCACCTAATTCTTTGGTGCATTCTCCGTGGTTAATTTTTGTTGTTCGTTGACTTGCAATCCTTTTAAACCTCTAAGTTCACGTTTAATAAAATTTTCCGTCACAAATTTGCAGATTATTGCGAAATACACATCACGCAAATTTTGAGATTTCCAAGAATCAATGTTGCTTAATTGTTGTTAAATTTTGTGGCCACTGCCACGTATTTAATAAATTTCGTTTTTATATTACTGTAATCAAAAAAAAAAAAAAAACGATCCGGTTCGAAAGACCACTATGTAAAACAGATAGTTTTCGTTTTTTTTTTTTTAAGAAAATAAAATCTTTATTTCTAAAGTTCAATCTATCGTTAAAACGAGTAAATCAAAACATATAATGATAAAAAAAAAAATCTAAAATTTACATGCTTGTATACATAAGTATTGTAAAATATCCGAATTAGAGTTGGAGTATAAGTTTGGGTGCTGGAAATGGACTTGGAGTGGCAATTAGCTGAGATGGGAGCAAAATCAATGTATGATTTTGTTTCTCAGCAATAATTAAAATATCCCAAATTCAGGAAGAAATAAAACAAAGAAAAGGCAGAATTAGGAATTGGAATATTTAGTCTATTGAACAATGGAGAAAAATAAATCTTACCAGTATGAAAGCCAGGTTGATAGGGAGGAGACGGATTTTTTATGTTGAAGCGGAAATATGTATCTATGACGTTTCTATTGGTTTGACATTAATTTTAAGCATTTATGCTAGACAAAGATAGAAAGCAATTGCAGCATTTGTCTATAAACAAGGAGAACTAATAGAAATCGCATAGTTGGGATTAGTGACAAAGTAAATCAATACTTTGGCATTAACATTACCGCCCGCCTTGCACTGTATGTGCAATTAGAGGACAATGAATGTCATAGATACATTTTTCCTTGGGAAAAGGGATAGGAATAAAAATAAATTTAAATTTTGTTAACATTATAAATATTTCAGCACTTTAATTCAATTTAAGTGTTAACATGTTGGCGAATAGTGTAGCCGAAAAAATTTAATATTTAAACGGCCATAAAATTTGCCTATACCCACACAGGACCAAACGCTTTGGGGGTTGTACTATAATACGTTGTACTATAATAAGCTAATACAATCCCTTCTTTAAGTCTAGATCTAAAGTTGGTATTTCGAATTATAGAGGTATTGCTAAACTAATTGCTATTCCAAAACTATTTGAAAAACTTATATATGACACGCTGTCACATCATGTGTCCTCTATCATATCTCCAACGCAACATGGATTCTGCAAATCACGCTCTACAATAACAAATCTTTTGGAGCTTACAACTTTGGTAAATGATGGTTTTATTAATATGAAACAAATAGATGTTATTTATAATGATTTAAGCAAGGCATTCGATAAAGTAAATCATGATCTATTGTTGTTTAATCTTGACCGTATGGGCTTTGGTATATTGCTGATAAAATGGATTGGATCATATTTAAAAGACAGAACACAATGTATTAAGTTTCGTAACTCGTATTCCAACAACATAAAAGTATTATCTGGTGTACCACAAGGTAGTCATTTGGGACCTCTTTTATTTACGCTATTTATAAATGATCTTCCTTCTGTAATTAAACACTCAACTACATTAATGTATGCAGACGATGTAAAGTTAATTTTTACCCTCAACAATCTTGATCAACAATCACTTTTACAGAATGATATTGGTCGTTTAACTACTTGGTGTAATATTAACCTAATGGACCTAAATGTCCAAAAATGCAAATATATGATTTTTACAAGATCAATTCCAATTAATGGTCGGTATATCATGAATAATGCTGTGCTTGATTTAGTGGATTCATTCAATGACCTTGGCGTACTTCTGGATAAAAAATTAGACTTTAGAAGTCATATTTCGCTAACAATAAATAAAACTACTGGTGTACTTGGATTCATTAAACGGTGGGCTAAAGAGTTTTCGGATTCGTATATGACAAAACAATTGTTTACTACCTTGGTAAGACCAATACTCGAATATGGGTCTGTAGTCTGGGATCCGCAATATCATATACATTCGAACAAAATTGAATCAGTTCAAAAACAATTTTTGTTATTTTACTTCGTGGTTTGGGCTGGGATCCTAATATGAGGTTGCCATCTTATGAAAATTGTCTGGCTCTAATTAAGCTTCCTACATTGAAAAGTCGCAGACATATGCTAAATGTTACTTTCCTGTTAAAACTGTTAAATGGTAGTCTTAAATCTGAATTTCTTATCAACAAAATAAATATAAATATTCCTTTTCGATCATCAAGAAATTATAACTTTCTAACTATCAAATATTATTGTACAAACTATGCTAATTTTAATCCACTACGTAGAATTTGTGATGAGTTTAATATGCTGTATCAGTTCATTGATTTTAATAAAAGTTTGGATATTGTGAGAAGAGATATTATATTACACTTAAATGCATTAAATTAACTGAATTAAATAAATGTTATATATCAATTTTGTTAAATGTTTAATTATATATGTAAATTATAATATAAATGTATACTTTAAGTAGTCTACAAGGATGATTCCATAGACTGAATAAATAAATAAATAAAAATAAATATAAGAATCATCTACCCCCAAGACCATGAAGAGCATTTATACCACAATGTTATTGAATAGTAAAGGTTTCCATTGTTTTGTCAACAGCATAAGAATTAAAGTTTTAAGTTTCGTTATTTATTTCTGAAGCTAAATGTTTAAATTAATAAAAGAGTTTTTTATTATATGATCAATATAATAATTACGCTAACAACGTAGCGAGTATACTGCTAGTACAAAATAAACAACTTGTCAAATATCTAGGTGATTATTTAGGTGTTTTTATATTTCAACAGTGAAATTTTAATAAAAGCAAGAAATGCATTTTTCAGGCCCAAATTATTATTTTACTCAAGGCTTGCAAAATTATGATGTACCAAGCGTTAATCACACCAATCATAACTTATGGTTTAATATCTCACCATTTTACATGGAAAAAATTAGTGTATTCGATAGAAAATGTTTAAGAGCTTCTACATCAATGATAAATCGACGCAAAGCAACTAAAATATATACATATATCCAATAAAAAAAATTTTAAATCCGCCAATACTGTAAGAATCGATCATTTTAATATACATTTAATCAGAAATTTTATTTTCGGATGTATATTATGTCGCGAACACAATTTCATTCTGGCACCTTACTATTCAAATGAAGAATATACATATATCTTATACCCTGAAAAATGGGTTATGGGTCGATAAGATTAAAAAAATTCAAAATTAAAATGATAAAAGACTGCGACTTTTATAATAATTTTAGACGGGCTAATTTTAGATGGGCATTTAATTGCAATCAATTAAAATTTGATTTAAGATGATTTAAGCATAAGAACATACCTTGCAAAACTCAAAAACCAAAATTTTTTATTGGCTATAAGTATTAATTTATATACTTCTTTTTTATCCTTAGACCTTATTTTTAAGTTTAAATATAAATAGAATTTTTCCATTACAAAAATTAATAACTTATTCTTCATTTAAATTAAGGAAACTAGTAATTTATTTTTAAATAAAAATTTATGATTATATTAATAATTTTCGAGAAATCGACTTCGGACTTTGTATATAGAAAACTATTAACTATTGTTGACTTAGATTTATAGTAATTTTTCAGACATATTGTAATTACTACTGTAATTAACATGCAAATTTTAATTTTGTTTAAATGGTGCGTGGTAAAGAAGAAAGCATATATTTCAAAATTCATAACTGCACTGTATTCTTAATCGCCTTCATCAGCGATTTATTGAACATTGTGATAATTGTTATGTTTTAATTGAATAGATTGTTTCTATATGAAAATTTTTTCTACTTAGGGCGGCCGTGAGGTTTTCGTACCATACAGCTTTACTTTGTATTAATTTCAGAAGTTACAACTCTGTCCAAACAAACAATCGTTATTTTTGAATTTTGAATATTTTTTGCATTTATACTTCTAATTTCCACTATTCTCAGTTTTCGTAAGAGTTGTCATATGTGATGTACGGTTTTGTACATACCTACATATGCACTTTACATATATTTGAGATGACGTTTTGAAGCGAAGAAATTTTTTGTTTGTTAGATTTATAGTCATTTTTCAGACATATTGCAATTACTACTGTAATTAATATGTAAATTTTAATTTTGATTAAATGGTGCGTGGTAAAGAAGAAGAAAGCATATATTTCAAAATTCATAACTGCACTGTATTCTTAATCGGACCGGTTTCTGGCATTTCAGCCTTCATCAGCGATTTATTGAACATTGTGATAATTGTTATGTTTTAATTGAATAGATTGTTTCTATATGAAAATTTTTTCTACTTAGGGCGGCCGTGAGGTTTGAACCGTGATCACATACACTCGTACTTGCACTTTTTGGTCAGCGCTTTAACACACTCACCTTAAGTCAGGCCTACTAGCAGTGTGATTAGATTCAGTTTTCGTACCATACAGCTTTACTTTGTATCAATTTCAGAAGATAGAACTCTGTCCCAACAAACAATCGTTATTTTTGAATTTTGAATATTTTTTGCATTTATACTTCTAATTTCCACTATTCTCAGTTTTCGCAAGAGTTGTCATATGTGATGTACGGTTTTTAGAACTATAGTTAATGATTTGATATCCAGTTATGAATTAATAAAATTTAAAAAAAAATAATCAATAAAATAATTGCATCTTATATTATTTTTTTTCGTTTTGTTGTGTGCAAGCGAGTAGAGTGGGATGAACTGAGCTAAAAACTCGTAATTTGTGTATTTTTTAGTTCACTATACGTATACATTAGGGTGGCCCTTAATAAAAAAAAGTGTTCACACTCTCGGTCTCAACCCCTAGAAACATGCAAAAAAACTGAGAAATATGAAATTTTGGGCCAATCAAAAAATATTGAGAGGTGCCTCAACGCGACTGAAAATATCAAGTGTGTTTATATGGGGAAAATATGACTTTTTTCAGATTTTACGAAAATTTCGTTCTATAGTATAATTTTTTCGACAAGTTGTTATATGAATCATTTCAGTACTAAAATTATCTCTTTAAAAAGCTATATAACAGAATCGAATAAAAGCTCGCCAAGAAATAGCAAATGCGCCGGACTTTTGTGCCAAAAAAAACTAGGTCGTGAAATTTGACGGAAATTTTTTCAACTTTAAGAAATTAAATAAAGCCATCATTTTCTTTTTTGGTGACTATACCTAGGAGCACTCAGACACTAAGTATTGTTGTCTTACCACGTTTTTAACCTATTGCGAAATGAGACCAAAGTGGAAAATTCTTTTGATAAAATTTTGAAAACTTCTTTTTTAAGTTTTCTTAAACAAAATTTCAAAAAAAAACAAGTAAGAGTGTTAAATTCGGCTGTGCCGAATCTTTGATACCCTCCACCTCGGTTTGAGTATTGATAATAAATGTAAACAATATATTTGAAAAAGTAAACAATTTGTTAAACTTAATACCAGATTATTTCAGCAAATTCTTTGGGTTGATCCGCTTAACAGATGTTTTTTGTTTATTTCAAGAGTTGGTCTAAAAAGCTTTCTCACATTAGTAATTCGCACTCCAACGAGGAAAGATCGTTTTCGTCTTTTCTATTATTTCGGATAACTGAAAACACGTTTCGGTGTTTGCTTTTTGGACATCGTTGTTGCTGATCGGCATGCATTTAGGTTATATACCTATATTCATGCGTTTCCGGTTATATGATATAACCTCTCGATTAATTTAAAATTTTTGCAAATTAAATATCTCACCCTAACCTTCATTGCGAAAAAGCTCTCTCAATTTTTTTTCTGTTGTTAAAATAATATCATATTTGGAAAATAATTTTTTTTACAATTAAAAGGGAGTTTTCTCTATTAGATTTTGTGGCAACACAAAATAACACCATACAATACAAAATCTAACTCAGTGATGCCAACTTTTGATTTTGAATTAAATTATGTTAATAAAATATATTTTCATTTATTGACTCCAAATACTACTACCTGGGAATTATCATCGAACTTCAATTTTTGGGGTTTACTTTGCCTACCATGAAGTCAAATTTTGAAGTCATCCAAGGACTATACATAATGAGGATGTGCAAAACGATAATGGAATGGTTAAACCAAAAGTCTGTATTTACTGCAACATTGTTGATTAATAAAAAGAAACATGTATATATTTTTTTTTATTCACCAATAATGTTGAAAATGTAATATCGTAAAAAAAAATATTTATAGAATTTTATATGAAATTAAATAAATAAATGATTATTTTTATTAGATCTTATTGATATGTTAAGAATTTATTGTTTTCAATAAGTTTGAAGAAAAAAAATATGATAAAAAAAATACAGTATTTCTTATTTCATTGGAATTCGAACATAAGCGAAAAAGATCAAGAGCCAGCGCACTACGCACTCGACCACCAATATGTTATTCGGCAGTTATGCATATAAATGTTTCTTTAGTTAAACAAAATCATAGGCAGAACGTTTAACAGAGAATATTGTGATGGGAACGTTGCGGTGAGAACGTTGGGATAGAACGTTGTGGTGAGAACGTTGAGGAGAGAACGTTGATACGTTTAAAATTTTATTCCAACAAACGATGCCAGTAGTAAAATGCAAATGAAATGGAGAAAAAGTTATTCATACAA
Organism: Cordilura impudica; assembly: GCA_963682025.1. Taxonomy (NCBI): domain Eukaryota; kingdom Metazoa; phylum Arthropoda; class Insecta; order Diptera; family Scathophagidae; genus Cordilura; species Cordilura impudica. The sequence continues at coordinate 187,966,150 of OY821518.1, forward strand.
ACAGTTTTTACATTATTTTGCTTTGTTGGGATGTTTTGCATGTAGTAACAGTAACAAAATCGACCTGATTTTGGGAAGCAGTGAATTTAATTGAGAAATGAAAACTACAATCCATGTACAGTCCTATCCACTTGAATAGCACACCTAAATGTATATATATCAAAAAAGCTTAAAGCACGCGCTATTTAAGTGGACAGGATTGTATGTTCATTTTAAAATGATATGTTTATTATTTATATCATTTCTACCACCGTGTAACATTTCTACAATTACAATATTAATGTTTTTTGAACCAAAAAAAGAAACATTAATGTTATATTTTTTGTTTTTGTACAAAATTGAAATAATTCATTTGATTTTATTATGTAATGATATGCATGAAATTTTCACAATTTTAATAAAAGTATTTTAACTATAATTAACTATACAAATTTATTTTAGAAATTCTTTTTGTTTTTTTTTCACATGAAAATATTACATTTTATAAATATTTGAAGAGTATATAATATTTTTCAAATTTATAAACGAATATTTGAAAGCAATATGAAATATTATTATGTTATTATATGTATATATTTATGTTTTTTTTTTTTTGTAAATAAGTATATAATTTAAGTTTGTAATTAATATATAAGATATGAATATACATATATGTATTGCAACAGTTTTTATGTTCGCAATTCTTAAATAGCATTTGACGTTTTCTAAAATTCATTGAATTTAAATCAATGTTTTCTGTAGTCCGATTCTGAAAATTTCAACGATCCGACAATCGCAAAATATATCGACAGCTATTGTTGTTTGCACTAAGGATTAAGTAATTCACTAAGTACATACATCTTAACGACAGTCGACAAATCTATTTTTCTATTTATTTAAATTGTAGACGAGTGGCATCTCTGTCAAAATAAGCGAAAATCACAAAGAAGAATAGAAAAAAAACAAATTACTTCGTGTTTGACAGGATGATTTTATCTTCATGTTTAATATCTTTTTTTTTACTAATATTTGTGTTTATTTATTTGAAAATGAAATAATGAATTGAATATGCTATTTAATTTTTTTATTTATATAAAAAAGTCTTTTAATAAAAGCAAAATATTTTCACTATTTTATGATTTTTATTTATGTATGACGACATTTCAACCTAAAAATTTTAGTTTTTTGTCGATTGAATAAACAACACAAAAATGGTTGTCGTTTAGATAACAACAACAGCTGAGTTTAATAAAAGCGAATATCGTTTAAAAATGTTACTGATAATTTTACGATTTTCTTTTTTTTTAACGATTCGACTATCGTTAAAAGAAGTTACTGAATCGCGGTAGTGAAAAGCTATTAATTTCTCCTGAATGTCAATATTTTTTTTAAATGTAAAAATTTTTTAAATGTAAACGTAGGTATTGGTGTTTTTTTTTTTTTTTTTTTTGAATTTCAATTTATGGTTAACGAATAGAATTTATATATTAAAGATGCAATAGATGTCTTCTAAATTTAAAATTATAATTTCCGACGTTTTGATATGATTTTCTGAAATTCAATTAATTGTAATTTATAATTGGAAATTTTTAATTCCAGTTTTTAGAATTGATATTTTCTTGAATTTGAATGGAAAATTTAAAAAGAGCAATTTTGTATTTATGTGGATAGTAATGCTTTAGTAATTATAAACAATTTTTAAAAATTAGATGTAATCGCAATCAGATATTTTGTAGGTAAAGCAGAATAATAGTTCTATATAACTATGTAAAACTGTTTTGAAAGCAAAAAACTCATTGATGAACTCGGTAACTCTATTTTATAAAGACAACAAAAAGTTAACATGCCAAACTTATGTTCATATTTGTAAAAGAATAATGAAAAAACATATGAAATAAAAGACCAGCCCGTGTATACTCTTAACATTGTTCTGTACGATATCTAGTTGAAAATATTAACATTCATGTTAAAATAGAAGTAACTATTGGAAGGCTAATTAGAACAAAAATTGTGGCGTCATCTATTGCGGCATAGTCAAGCTGAGCAAAATGAAGTGACACTCTGTTAAAGCAAAAGAAATGTATTTTCCCCACAACAAAATATTGCAGAAAATTATGTAAATAAAATAATATACCGATTTATTTCTAACATGCAGTTGTTATGGATATACATATATATAATATATGTATATTATTTGTATTATCTAATACGTTTATGTATGTATATGTAAATATTACACACAAAAAATACAACATCAAACGTTATTTTTGTGTTTTTCTTTTTAAATAAATTTATACATAAAATTTTTTTTGCTAAATTTACATTTTTTTTTTATTAACAACTAGGTATTTTAGCATTATTTGCTTTAGATGTTGGTGAATTTTTACTCCCTTTATATTAACTCGTAGTGTCTGCTTGTCGAAAAAATTTTGGATCGATTTTAACCCCTTTCCCGTAACCCATTCGATCTGAAATTTTGCAGGCAGGCTCGTGGTAATAACAGAAATGATTTAACAAATTTTTTTAGTGATGCCAAAACAATGGAAACTTTTAAATTTTTCTACCAGAGTTAAAAAAAAAATTTACAAATTGTTAGTTTTTATTATACTATTACCACAACGACCACAAAAACAACAAGTCCAGCTATGACAACAACACAACATTTAGAATAACAACAAGAACAATATAGAAACATCATATTTTTCATTTTTTTTTTACTTTTTCAGAGATTTCCCTGGACCTGTTCCACCGATTTTAATGATTTTTGAAATAGAAATCTTCCTATGAATTTGGTGAATCATTCTCATTAAAAATTATCACTGTAGCTGCACTATGGAGGGCGTGATCGTGACAAGAACAACATAGAAAATTATATTTTTTCAAGTCTTTTTTTAGTTCTTCATTCAAATCTCGGGCCCTAATCGGCCGATTTGGACGATTTTAAATAGCAAACTATTCAGGATGTTAATGAATCATTTTTTATATCAACGAGCACCCTAGCTGCCCGATTGATGCCGTCATCGTGATTTCCACAGACGGACAGACGGACATCGCTATATCAACTTCGGTTGTTATAAGGATCACAAATATATATATTTTATGGGGTCCAAATTTTTTTTTCTAATTATTACAAATGGAATGACAAACTTATATATACCCTCTGCACACTGGAGTGGAGGGTATAAAAACTGAGAAAACAGATATGGCACTTTAAAGTTTTGTTAAACATATGTTAGAGATTAACTGTGTGAATTTTTATGTAAATTCCTCTGCCAGAATTTTTTTTACAAAGAATTTTTTTTGCGGGTTTCGAGAAAAATTAGTTTTTTGTGATATATTCAGTAAATGTGCTCATTCTAAATACTTTATATCAAAAATTTTATATCAGTTTTCTACTTTTAAATGTTATATTTTATCTTAATAGCCTAGGGTTTCGGAAAAAAATATATGAGCCCATTATCCCTTTTGGACTTTGGTTCACATATGACCACAAGCTAATAAGAGACATTTATTCAAAAAATTCAAATATTTTGTAAGTGCTGTTGAATTTTTAGATGTGCCGCTTAAAATATAATAACCAAATGTGCAAGTCTTCCATGATAAAAATTTTGAATAAATCGAACAACGTTAACCCATTTCTTGCCGAGGCCAAACTATGAATTTTGGCATATTCAAAAAAATTAATTGTTCTAGTAAACTAGATGAAACTGTTACTGTGCGTTAGAAAATAAAATTTTGCTATATTTTACGAAAACTTACCCTTATGTGCTCCTAGGGTTAAAATGATCCAAAATTCAGCAATATTTGCAAAACATTTGAATTTTTTTACTTAATCGTCCTATACTACATAGATTGGGGTCATTCGTGGCGCCAATTCCAAATGGGTTAATGACGTCAAATTATAATATCATCATAATCATCAAATCATAAAAATCGGTCAAATATAGCACAAATTTTTTTTCCCTATCCATAGTAAGGGTTTCATCTAGTTTACTAGAACAATTAATTTTTTTTAATATGCCAAAATTCAAAGTTTGTCCTCGGCAAGGAATGGGTTAACGTAACCTAACATGATCTCCCCATACAATTTTTTAAAGGCCGCTACAACAAAATCAATAATTTTATAAACCAAAATAAGAAACCCATATTTTTAGCTTTCCACCCAATCTCATATTGAGGGGGTAACAGAGGGAGTGAAAAATCGTCCGGTTTTTGTATTAAAAAATATATTTCCTATATTTTTAAGGAACCATGTACAATATACAATATGTACTTTAAATTGTCAGCACTTGGACCAAACATGTACATACCACCATGCATAACTTTTCATCGAAGGTGATTTTTTCCTTTTCTATCACATATCGAACTTACATATTTTCGACTTATAACCTTTATGCGTAAGAGGAAAATGTCTCTTTATTACGGCTTTTTATTTCAGAAAATGCAAAGCAAAAAGTACAAGCCAAACTAGAGAAAATAATTTAAGATTTATTAATAATTTAGTTTTAAAATCTTTAAAAGCTTTAAATTAACTATTTTTATTTCTCCTGTAAAAGAGGAGTGTTGTTACGGCCTTTTGCATTTTAAGTAATGATATATAAGTGATCAAATTCTTGTAACTTACTTGTTTAATATTAACAACGGCATCAAACAGATAATTTCCGTCTGCCAATTCTCCCCAATCCAAAACAATTAGATTTACGTTTTTTCGCTCAAGATATGCATCAACTATAATATGTACACTCTCTACATCAGGATCCTCCAGATAACCGTGTAAGTAAAAAACAGTACTTAACGACCTATTGAATTTCGAATCTTCAATGATTGATTGGAAATCATCAATACTGTATATTGCCATATCTGCATATGTGGGTCTATAAATATTTTAATCATATTAAATTCAAGTTCATGTATGAATAACAAGACAGCATTGAAATTTCAAATACCCAACCGGAATATTGTGTAACTTGATCTGAGATTAGTGTTTGAGCAAAATGGGCTAAATGTAAACCTTTACTCTGAGGTCAAATTTTAAATATTCTGAAATGATCTTTTATATTGCGTATATTGATTAACATTTTTGAACTACATACTCAGTTTCATAGTTACATTCTAATTGCTCTGGAGGCCAAAGCTAAGCTTTCTTCAATACATTTACTTACAGGGCAGGACGGCTTCTTAACATATACATTTAATATAATTTTTTTTAAATAAGTTTATTTAACCGCGACATATGACAAAATGCTTTTACATGTTGTAGCGCAACTATTTAAAAAATAGGGTCATTTTGGCCTCCACAAAGGGTTAGTTTTTTAAAAATATAACTAGCATAATGGATCATAATTTTCATCAATTACAGTTGAATATAAAACTTGTACTTTGGCCTCAAATTGGAACGGTTTAGAATTATTGAATTTTGGTCGCAATCTAGTTTTAGATCAAGTGACACAATATTCTTCGTATAGCCCAAAGCCGCCCTAATGAATAAATACTTACCCATAATAGAAGATTAGTTTTGCGGAAGTTAAGTCGGCTTTCGCTTTAACCAAACCCAGATATAACCCTAAAATAGTTTTATTGGATTTTATTAGTATGGTGTATATTTCTATGATCGTTCAAAATGAATATTGTAATATAGGTGAAAAGTTTAGCAGTAAGGTTGGGGGGTTGGAAAGCGTGAAGTGATTGATAAATAACCTAAAATTAGGTAAATACAGACAAATATCATTCGTTTCGTTTTGTTTAACGAAGCGGTCGGTGGTATTTACTCATAGTATATATTTAAGATCAAGTCTGTCGGAAACGTAACATGATTTGTCTGTACGCGACAAAATGAAATTTTCCTTTTAATCTAGGTTATATTGAAAGTATTTTCAAGTCAGAAGAAAGCTTTTCCATGTGTAATAGATTTTCTGACATTGAAAAACAACGATAACATTTCAATAAATAAATATTGGCTGACTCGTACCGTCTGACACGTAAAGGTCTTTGTTAAATTTTATTCCTCTCCTTTTTTAATGAATTAGCATGAAATTGTTTATGTTATATCAAAGACAAGATATTTAACGAATAAATTTAAAACTAGATGTAATATAAGCACATAAAAATAGTTGAATTTATATATACGTGATGGTGGAATGCTCCATATATTTTGAATTTCAAGTGATATTTTTTCAAATAATTTTTTTTATCTCAATGACGCGTGGTAAAGAAGAAGAAGAAAGCATATATCTCAAAAATTCATAACTGCACTGTATTCTTAATCGGACCGGTGATGTATGTGTATGTATGTATGCACTTTACATATATTTGAGATGACGCTTTGAAGCGAAAAAATTTTTTGTTTGTTAGATTTATAGTCATTTTTCAGACATATTGCAATTAATACTGTAATTAATATGCAAATTTTAATTTTGTTTCAATGGTGCGTGGTAAAGAAGAAGAAGAAAGCATATATTTCAAAAATTCATAACTGCACTGTATTCTTAATCGGATCGGTTTCTGGCATTTCAGCCTTCATCAGCGATTTATTGAACATTGTGATAATTGTTATGTTTTAATTGAATAGATTGTTTCTATATGAAAATTTTTTCTACTTAGGGCGGCCGTGAGGTTTTGAACCATGAACCTTCACATACACTCGTACTTGCACTTTTTGGTCAGCGCTTTAACACACTCACCTAAAGTCAGGCCTATGAGCAGTGTGGTTAGATTCAGTTTTCGTACCATACAGCTTTACTTTGTATTAATTTCAGAAGATACAACTCTGTCCAAACAAACAATCGTTATTTTTGAATTTTGAATATTTTTTGCATATATACTTCTAATTTCCACTATTCTCAGTTTTCGTAAGAGTTGTCATATGTGATGTACGGTTTTTGTACATACCTACATATGCACTTTACATATATTTGAGATGACGCTTTGAAGCGAAGAAATTTTTTGTTAGATTTATCGTCATTTTTCAGACATATTGCAATTACTACTGTAAAAATTTTAAAATTTTCATTATTTTAGGGTCTCTAGAAAAATTCGATAGTAGGGGATAATGCTATTGTAATCGTATTGCAATCGCAAAAAAATCATGCGATTATGATTTAATTAAATATGTATATTACTTAATTTTTCACGTAAAACTCAATCAAATTTTAAAGAACATTTAATTTTAGATCTTAATATATCGTGTAAAATAATTAATGAAAATATTATGGAAAATGAGTTGCAGTTCGAAATTGCTATCGGTTATATCGGTGATATTTCAATAATCAGACCCAAAAAATTCAGAAAGCTCACGATTTTATTCAGATTTTTACTTTTGTGAAAATCGATCTTCTTCGATTGCATTAGGATTTCTAACTTTTTGGGACCCGCCGTTTTACAATGTTTAATATTTCTTTTTAAAAACAATTCATATTTTTTCTAATCAAAATATTTTAAAAATTTATCTTTATAGTTCTTTTTCTAATTTAAAATCAACAACAAAATATTTTTATATTTTGTAACTAAAAACGATTTTTTTGAAATATTAAATATGTAACAAATTGTAATTGTATTGGTCGCTAAAATTCGAAGAACGAATTAGCAAATAAAGAAGAAGAATAAGAAGAACTTAAAAGCAAAATAGAGGGAGGAATTATATTGTACTTTATATGGTGAAAGGTTTTTTTAATGGAATATCAAACATCGAACCTGGCCTATAAATTAAGGAAAGCTTTTTAAATGTAAAAATTTCATATATTCATAAAATTATAACAATAAATGGAGAGGCATATTGCACGAAAAATGTATTTAAAAAATTTAATTGCATATAAGTGCAATATGTTTTAAAAATATTTGTTTTGTAATATATTTTGGAAGAGGACTGCAATAAGATTCAAAGGAAAACCATCTAGATCCGTATATCAAGCGGAGTTGATAATCGCGATGTGCATCTGTGGAAATCATGAACTCGCTCTCAATAGGTCAGTTGGGTTGCTAATTTTTAGTGAAAATGATTCATTCATATTCTGAGAAGTTTGCTATTTAAAATCATAAAAATATACCCTCTACACCACTGTGCAGAGGGTATATATCAGTTTGTAATTTCGTTTGTAACGCATCGAAAAATGAATTTGCAAATCCAAAAAGTATATATATTTTTGATCCTCATAACAACACGAGGTGATATACCGATGTCTGTCTGCTGCAATGACGCTCACTCACAAAATCAACCATTTACCTGGGTAAAATTAAAATAATATTGTTTGTCATTATTTCGAGCAGATTAGTATATAAAATGGGGGGAATCGGGCATCATTGTGGCAAGATATATCTTAAAATGTGCTAAAAGTTAAGTGTATTGTAAGAATCGTGTAGATAAAAATTACTTCCAACATAATATGCGACAATAAGTAAGAAAATCACAGTCGGTCTAGACCGATTTGGATCCATTTTCGATGAGACAATAACTGGATACAGAAAAAAAGCATAAACCAATTTTAGATGGCATTGTTATTAATTTGCGGCGCACAGTGGCCATTTCACGAGAAGGCGGTCAAAAATCCATAACTTTTGATTGGATTTGAATGTTGATACGCGGTTTTTGGAACTTTGCCCTTTGGATTTTATAAAACGTAAAACGTAAAGTGTTAAAACATGTTAAAAACATTTTTTTTAATAGTTTGTTAGATTCTGACGTCCTATTTAGACATATTGCAATTAATACTGTAATTAATATGAAATTTTTTGATTTTGTTTTCAATGGTGCGTGGTAGAGCAGAAGAAAGCATATATTTCTAAAAATTCATAACTACTGTATTCATAATCGGACTGGTTTCTGGCATTTCAACCTTCATCAGCGATTTATTGAACATTGTGATAATTGTTATGTAATTCAATAGATTTTTTCTATATGAAATTTTTCTACTTAGGGCGGCCGTGAGGTTTGAACCTGCGTCTATCTCACATACACTCGTACTTGCACTTTTTGGTCATGCGATTTAACACACTCACCTAAAGTGAGGCCCACGAGCAGTGTGGTTAAGAATCAGTTTTCATACCGTAAGCTTTTACTTCGTATTAATCTCAGAAGATACGAATCTATTCAACCAAATAATTCGTTATTTTTGAATTTTTTTAATATTTATACATTCTAATTTCCACTAATCTCAATTTTCGTAAGAGTTGCTATGGTTTGATGGTATGATGTATGGTTTGTACATTCCACATATTGTACTTTTTACATATATTAGAGATGTTGCTCTGAATTGAATTAATACTTTGTTAGATTTTAACGTCCTATTTAGACATATTGCAATTAATACTGTAATGGTGCGTGGTAGAGCAGAAGAAAGCATATATATTTTTTTTGTATTATTGTTTCAGTTACTTTTATAACTAGAACTTATTAACAAATTTCTAACTTAAATCTTGTCAGAAAATTGCAAACTTTCACCTCCGTATACTTTTAATTTCTAATATTCACAAGGGCCAACGGTTTTTTGAAACAGCCCGAGTTAAAATATATTTTATTAAGTAGCGAACGTAAAAGCTTTCTGGTATGGTTGAAATTTAGCTAAGATAGAGAAGTTTTAATGAAAGAGTCGTATGTTTATATTTTAGTCAAAATTTGTTTTTATCGTTTTTTCAATATTTCTACGTCAATTATTGTTGTAAATTTTTAGAATAAATATTTATTAATTTACATAAATTTTTAAATCAAGGACAAATTGTTATCTATATAACTTAGTGTATTGAACAAACTACTATAAATCAAACAATTTTAGTAAATATTTCTTCTAAACAGCCTTGATTTTCTTCTTCTGTAAGTTGTTTAGCTTACTCGTCTAATTCAATAGAGGCAGTTTTCAATTTTTCCCGAATATTGGACATATATGGATCTGAAGTGCACAACAAAATAGTGATAAAATCTTCATTAGTACAATATCGGAAAATTGTTGTTGTGTTGTGCTCGCGAAAGAATCTGTAGTCTTTGTTTCTTTTTTCTTGAGCTTCTTCAGACAGATCTCCTTTTTTTTTAACGTTTATTTAAACAAAATTCATATAATAAACTATAAATAAACAAATAGTGGTAAATATAATTTAGTTTTCATACACAGTCCCTTAAACGGGCTCTCAAGTAAGTTTTATATAATATGCATTACATTATTTTTTTGATAATATTTGATAGTTGTTTTTATACAAAATATGTAAAGAAAAAATTTAAAAAAAATTACTTTTATATTACAAAAGATAAAAGTCATAGTCAAGAGATAAAAGAAAGAAAATGACAATTAATCAGAGAGCCACCAATATTTTTTAATATTTTTGTTTGGGATCATATTTTTATCTCCTGAATAAACGCTCGTGTCGAACCTGCGATTGTCTATTGTCAGTTCCTTACTAAATATAGCTCGTCTATAAATGTGAAAAAATATAGGAATGCCAGTTTCGTTTTGTATAAAACAATTACTATCCAGGTATAAAAAGGCCTCAGGTGGTACGTATCCATTTTGTAATGTTCTACATATATATATATGATTAACATAATAAGGTGCCAAAATTAAATTATTTTCATAACATTCAAGGCTTTTTGTAATATGATTTCTTATTACATGAATAATGAAATTATCGATTCTACTGATTTTTGCTTCATTGTATAGTCCTCTCAGACATTTTCTTTCAAAAATTCTAATTTTTTCCATATAAGATGGTGAAATATTAAACCATATTTGACAACCATATGTTAGAATTGGTCGTATTAGAGATTGATACATAATTACTTTAACCCTTGACTTGATGTATTTTGAATAGAATAATTTTCTATACATGAAAAATGCCTTTCTCGCTTTTAAAAGTTGAAAATTAATGTGATCATTGAAATATAGAAATTTATCTATGTGAATACCTAAATATTTGACAACTGATTTGTTTGGGATATTTATATTGTTATTGGATTTGATTCCAAAGGCTTTCCAATTCTTTTTAATGTTACTGTTACATTTTCCAACAGGCGTGCAAAAAAGTATTGTTTCACATTTATTTAAGTTAATTTTCATTTGCCAATCAGAGGCATATTTTTCTACTATATTAAAATAGTATTGTAATTTTACATTTATTTTTTCAATTTCTTTTAATAGATCATAAATGAATAGATTAAAAAGAATCGGAGAGTTTATAGTACCTTGTTGTAAACCATTAGCAATAACGAATTTTTTTGTACTGACTTTGCTGTTATCACAGACTAAAAAGGATTTGTTATTTAACATATTGTGTATAAGAATAATGAGGTGTAAAGGAAATTTGTATTTGAATAGTTTGTAAACCTGACCTGGGATCCAAATACTATCGAATGCTTTTTCAAAGTCTATTAAACAAGCGTCTGTGCAAAATGATTTGTTAAGGTTCCAAAAGACGTTTGAAACCAGTAAATGTATTGCCTGAACTGTTGAGTGTTTATATTTGAACCCAAATTGATTATCATTTATTAAGTTACTTTTTTTACAGAATTCGGTTAAGTTGTTGTTGATACAAACTTCAAAAGCTTTAGAAGTAAGCTAATTGCACGCAAATTTTCTGGATTACTTGTGTCTTTCTCTTTTTTTGGCAAAACTATTACTTTAGCAGTTTTCCAGTCATGAGGGAAATATGCATTGTTAAGCATATTGTTAAATAAGGTGCAATATTCAAGAATGATTTCTTCTGGCATGTTTCTCAATATAATATTAGGAATGTTATCAGTACCTGATGACAATTTTTTTTTCTTAAGTGTCTGAAAATGTATGTGATTGTGTCTTTTGAGGTAAAAAATTCTTCGTTTAATTGATTGGACTTTCTAATTGCACTAAATGTAGTAATAGTTGAATTATTATGTATATATTCATTTTTAGCTTCCAAAAATCTGGAAAAACAATTATCCACTTCAACATGTAAGCTATTATTCAGGTCAATCTCTTTAAACGAGTGAATTGATTCTAAAAAGGAGCCAATTATGTTTAATTTTTGCTCCCCATCTTTTATGATAAAGTCATTACTATTGGTTTCTATTTCCAGTTCATCAGCATTGATTCCTGCCTTTCTGAGCATAAATTGTTTATCTTGGGGAATTTTAACAACATCGTTATGCCAAGGTTGTGTTTTTTAAAATTGTTTTTTGATTTCGCTAAACATATTTGACGGATTTTTTGATCAATATTTGCGAGTTTTTCCTGAAAATGTTTATTAACAGATAAAATAAAATTATCGGTAATGAGTTTTTTGATTAGTTTTAATTTTGTTTTAAGTGAATTTAGTTCAGTTTGTGTCAAGAAAACTTCTAATCTATTATTTTTTTTAGAATAGTTACAATTGTGCTCTTTTCAGCTTGTAGTTTTTTTAAAAATGGATTAATAAATTTTTCAACTATATTATTATTCTTGAATTTCGGAACTGATTTTTCTATGGAATTGTTTATAAATTTATTTTGTCTACATAGATAAAAATCTATTTCCGAATTTGTGAGATTTCTATCATTCGGTATAATTTGAACACTGTTTAATTCATTTAACATATTATTCCTGAACTTTTTCCAATTAGTGTTTTTGTAGTTGTATTTTGAATCAGGCAATTCTTAAAAAAAAAACTAAGAGGGTGATCATTTTCAACATTTAAAATTTGAATTTGTAAGGCATTATTATCACTATCATAGTCAAGAGTTTTAAGACAATTAAGTGAGTTGTTTTCTTTATGGATAACTAAACGAGAGTCAGCGATACATATGTCTAGATATGAGCAACAACGGGGATATGAAGGTGAAACACAAGCATAAAAGTTACATCTAAATATAGTTTCATTGTAAGAAAGCCATTCTTTTAATTTATTTCCCTTTGTGTTATTCGAATCATTACCCCAATCCTTATGCTTACAATTAAGGTCTCCTGCTAGTACATAAAAGTGATTTGTATCTTGCAAATTTAAGGATTGAAAGAGTTTTAAAATTTCAGTTTTAAAATAACTATCATTGTTACTTGATGGATAATATGCTAATATTATAAACAACATCTTATTGGCTAACAGAGGTATTTTTACTATACATGTTTCCAAATGTTTAAATGAACCAGTAGACTTGTTGTCACAAGTAATATATTTGATGCCATTTTTTAACAAAATTGCGGTTCCTCCACCTTTTTTAGCGTCCTTTGTATTAGGCAATAATCCTTAAAGTTTACTTTGTGCATAGCATTAAGTTTCATTTCATTCAATAGAACTAGGTCTGGATTATATTTATCTAAAAAGTTACTTAAATCGTACCTTCTACTTAAATTAATTAATGAATTAACGTTAATTTCGATAATATTTAATTTTTTTACAATTGTTTCCGCCATTGTGTTCATTTAAGCTTCTAGCATCTATTCTCGACGTTTGTAGTTGTAATTGTTTGTTTAAGTTTATAATTTGATTTGCCAGGTTTTGCATTGAATTATTAACTAGTTCCAATGCATTTTGGATGGAGTTGTTTCGTTTTGTATATTGTTGTTTTTTACCATATCAGCAAAAGAAGTACCATCGTTGACTTGTATAGTTGGATTATTTTTTCGTCTTTGGGATAACTGCTCTTTTTTGGCGCGTAATTTTTGTTGTAGTTCCTTGTATTTTTCGCAACCTTTGTATGGTGCTGGATGACCATATTTGTTACATAGAACACAAAACAGCCTTTCACGTTCATTTGCAGGAACCTCTTTTAGGGTACATTTACCAACCTCATGTCTTATGTTGCATTTTACACATATATGTGGTAGATAGCAATAAGATGCACTGTGAAAAAATTGTTGACAATTCCTGCATTGAGGGATTTCAGGTTTTCTTAGGGCTCCCAACGGACACAGTGATAAAGAAGTCCTTTGATAGATTTCAGTTCGTTAATTTTGCTTCCGTTGCTTATTTGTACCAAATATATTGGAAGATTATAATTTTCGTTTATTGATTTTGCGGTTTTGAATGGATTTACTTTTATAAATTTTAAATTTTCATTTTGAAATTTAGATAGTTCTTGCAATATTTCATTAGTGTCAGTATTGGCACTTTTGACCTTTTAGCAAATAAGATTTTGTTTTAATGTCTTTTGGTGTAAAAGTAAAAAATTGTGTATTGGTTTTTTCTATATATGCTTTTACTCTAAAATAATCGTCTAAGTTTGATAAAAATAAAGAGATTTTTTTAGTAATTGATTCTTTTATTTTAAATTCAGATATTTTCAGTCCATCTTTAATGAATTTAATAAGTTTTTTCGGATCCACATCAAAGATATTAATAGGTGAAACTTTTGTATTTTTGTTTGAGTTATTTTTACTCGGGTTATTTATTGTGTTTTCTTTATTAATATTGACTTTATTTGCACTATTTATTGTTGCTGATGCTGCTTGAGCAGTTGTTGTTGGTGTTTCTTGTACATGTTTTTCGAATTGCTTTAAACATTCTTGATCACCATTTTTGTCATTATCAAGAATTGCCCAATAATTGTTTTTTAGTATTTTATTTTGTTGTTCACTTTGCATATTGCTTTTTCTTTTTCTTAGGTTTCCTGGTATATTTTTTACTTAGATTTGGAAATTTACTTGTGTTATAATTGTCATTGTCTAGATCTGAGTTTAGAGCATCAAGCTCACTCATTTTTTACTTATTTGTTTTTTTTTTTTTTAAGAGTCTCTTTCTCTTGTATGTGTTTTAAACCAAAAATTATATGTAAAGAACATCAACACAATATATACGTTAATGAAAAAAATTCAAAAAATAAACGATAATAGAAATATGCTGATCTCCGCTAAACGTCTCACAGTGGCGCCCGTAGAGCAAACGAGGTTGCAAAAATCAAAATTTTCATGTGTGCCGACGAAGTTTTGAATAAACCCATGTTATAGGAAACTTTTCAACGATTTCAAATATGCTACTCTTAATAATATCACATTTTCAGTTTAGAAGATATAACCGTTCAAAGTTGACCGACTTTCGGTTTTCAAAAAAACACACAATTTTTAGTCAATTTGTTGCGATTTCAGGTGTAATATCACGAAAAATAGGTAACGAATCGCCTTATTTTTTGTTTGTATTGATTGATGTATTTATTAAATGTATAATGATAAAAAAAAATTAACTGTTTGCTTTGTGTTTCTCCTGGTAAATCACTATTTAAAAACTATCCGTTTTTTCACTATTTTTCAACTTTGACGGAAAAAAAAAATCTATATTTTTCTATATTTGCCATATTTGACATGTTCTTTGATTATTTCTTTACATAATTCAAAAGGTTTTATCTGCCCGTACGTGCCCGTTTGGCTTCTAGAGGTAAAAATGTTTAAAAAGACATGGTTGCAGAAATTGTATGGCGTGCATCCCTTACATGTTTTGACTGATAGTAGTTTGATCTAATAGTTTGAAAATTGCGTTTTAAGTCGGTTGTCTACCTGTGAGCCTCTGCCAAAGTCTACTCCCAATATTCTGTTACAGATACAGGATGCACAAAAAACTACTCATTGAAATTCGCAGGTACGCACCTCACTTAAAAATTACTTTGGAGTACAAATGGTCAAGAACAATATTGACTTATGGTCCCTCCAGGTAGGCACAAATCTTATTTAGACACGAGCATAATATCAAAATTGCATAATTCAGCCTAAATCCATATGTATGCAGGGAACAGGTAAATTTTTAGGCATGGTAGCATAAGCCTATATATTGCGAAATAAGCATAATGACTTATGGTCCCTCCAGGTAGGCACAAATCTTATTTAGACACGAGCATAATATCAAAATTGCATAATTCAGCCTAAATCCATATGTATGCAGGGAGCAGGTAATTTTTTAGGCATGGTAGCATAAGCCTATATATTGCAAAATAAGCATAATGCCTGGATTAGTCTACGACTGAAAGTTGGCGCAACAAGTACTGAAACCATGGCGTTAAACAATTTAAGTACTGAAAACATGGCGTTGAACAATTTAAAATTATTTGAACTGTTTAGAAGGTCAACCACATCAAAGTTTTTCACGGAAGCTGCTTTAGAAGAACTTGACAGCTTATACGGAAATATTGAGAGAAGCGAAATTATAAAAAATAATTTTTATCTGATATATGCAAATATTAAGGCAAAATGGGTGAAATCTAATCGAGCCATTCAGAACTTCAACTCCAAATACGAGGACTGGCTTAAAGAAGACACCATCCTGGATATATTGGCAGTAGATAAACCCACCACATCAACCAGAGGAGCAAAAGGAAGGCCAAAAAAAAGTATTGAGTGTTCAATTTTCACAAGAAAGAGGAGACTTGCCGATGCCACCAATGACTTGACCACGAAGCATTTATCGGACGCGCTGTCTATTAAATATACAAAGGATAGTGAAAGAGTTAGGTCGCAGATTACAAAATCTGTTGCTGATGCAAGCCCAATGTGACTAAAAAGGATTAAGGAAAGCATTCCCACGCCCACAAACGCACACATTAAAAAGTATGGTTCCGAAGAAGCCTTGGCCTTGTTTATGGACTTATAACTTTCCAAAGAAAAATTTGAGATACTACGGGCATCCTTGATGCGACACGGGGCTGACGTTTTACCAGGATACAAGCATATTACGCAAGCCAAAATAAATGCACGACCACTGCATACGGAGTTTACGGAAGTCTCTGTGAAAGCCAATCTGCAGGATCTCATGAGCCATACAGCAAAACGGTTGTTGGAGAGTCTTCCTGAAAATGAGGTGAGAATTCTTCCTGAGAAACTGACATTGATCAGCAAATGGGGCTGCGATGGATCATCCGGACAAAGCGTTTAGAAGCAAAGGATATCTTCCGATGACGCTACAATATCGGACGGAAATATGTTTATGGCATCTGTTGTTCCTCTGCGGCTAAAATCTGATGTTTCCCTACACTGGAAAAATACACGTCCGTCATCAGTGCATTATTGCCGACCAATAATGTTTCAGTTTGCAAGGGAATCGGCAGAACTCATAAGGACCACGGTGAAGGACATTGAAGAACAAATAAGCAAGATTAAGCCTACAAAGCTGCAAATTGGAGAAGGAAAATATATTGAATGTAATTCCGAGTTCCACCTGACCATGGTTGACGGAAAAGTCGTAAACGAACTGACAGGAACAACCTCAACATTGTCATGCCCGATTTGCAAAAAGAGTCAGAAGAACTTTGGTAATTTAAACGATTCTACAAACGAGGAGAATTACGAATATGGAATGTCACCATTGCTCGCAAGGATAAGGTGTATGGAGTTCTTGCTAAAACTGGCGTATACCCTACCACAAGAGGAGGAAAACTTCGATGAAAATACATCAATAAAGGATAAGGAAAAGATCAGAAAGAAGCAAATACAGGATGCTTTTTTTAAACAAGTTGGACTAAAAGTAGACTGTCCCAAGCACGGATACGGTAACTCAAACGATGGAAACACTTCTAGGAGATTTTTTGAAAATGATGAGGCAGAAACTAGAATCACTGGAATTGACAATCAAATCGTGAAGAGATTATGAACGATCTTGAATGTTTTAAACTGCAAAGAAAATGTAAATTTTACAAAATATGGAGAATATGCATCGAAAACTGCATCTCTTTTAGCAGAAATGTATCCACAGAAGAAGTTGACCCCGACCGTCCATAAAATATTGGCGCATGGCAAAGATATAATTGAGTACCAGTCTTTGCCAATTGGAGAGCTTAACAAATTTTATAAAAAATATAGATTGCAGAACACATTCAAAGCATCAAGGGTAAGGCAAAATGAGGACCTCTTCAACATGTTGGCAGCATCTCTAGATCCACTTATTTCTTCCCTGCGGCATGTGAAGTCACGAATAGAGTTAGAAAATAATTATAGTTTAGAAATGATATATTTTAGATATACCTTCTCTTACGAATTGTGATGAATATTTTACAGAAAATTAAAAAAATAAATTTAAAAAAGAAGTAATTTTTTTTTAATTTGTTGGGTAATAATTTAAAACATAAAACCCTAAAGGAAAAAAATAAAAACAATTTAAAAATGTAAATATAATTTTTTTAGTTACCATAAAATTGATTTTTCTACAAATTTTAACTTCGATAACCCATAAGTAGGCCCCTACAAAGCGTAGCACCCTTTCCAAACGCTCATTTCATAGGCTGAACAGTTATCTATCATATGCTGTTTTAACTGTTCAATTATGTTATTCGGTTCAAAAGATATGATTTTTGCAACGAAAAAACTCAAATGGCGCCATTGTGCGTCTATCGATCATGACAGTCACGAATGCACCTCGACAGATCTCCTATTGGTAGCATATTGTGTTAAATTATTTGTTCCCCATTGTACAAAATTAGATGAACTGCGGATGGCATATATCTCCAAGAGTATGTTTCGTTATGAAATATAGCTGTTTTATTGGTGTACTTTCTAAATTTTTTGGTATTTATCTTCCTGCTTCATGCTAGAACTTGTCGAATCATCTTATTACGTCCTGATCTACACCTATGATAGATGTTGCACTTTCCTTCCAGTATTTCCATCATTTAAGTTTCCTACTCGTTGTTTTGAATTGAATTTGTTTTCTTTTTTCTTAATTTTCTTTGTTTTTCTCACTGTTTCGCCTAACGGTGCAAACTCCAAATCATAACCAAATTTAAGACTATGCTTCATAAAACGTATTCTAGCATGAAGAGGGGACAATCCATATGAATAAGCTTCCTTAAAACTATCGTCTTGTGGTGGTTGGATGACTTTGTTTCGGTTTAACCTTCTGCAACTTTTCCATCAATCATTGTGAGACATATTTTAAAATTTCGTCATCAAATTATAGGTTGAAATTTTCAATTTGATCTTTTATTTTTTTAACTTCCCCAGTTATGACATCTTTTGTTTCCTTTTTGAATGTAAATTTTATTGGTCTAAAATACTTTGTTGAAGAGAAAATTTCTTTTTTCCATACGTCAATTTCTGTTGTATAACTTTTTGTTAAGCGCAATGGAATGAAAGATAGCAAAAATAAATTAACATCTGATGAATTTTCGATTACATTGCTTGTATTGTTTCTGAACAGAGAATTCATCACATCCCCACTTATTTATTTATTTATTTTATTTATTTATTCACTTCATGTGAAGCCGAAGCCAATAACGGCCTAATGATTGTGGGGTATGTAATTACAATGGCATTGTAAATTAAATTATATTACATTAAAAAGAGATACTTACAATACTTACGAATATATTATTTCTTATAATTTTTAATAAGATATTTATATAGTTAAATAACACGAACAATTTAGAGTAAAATGATAAAATTAGGGATCAATTTAATGCCGTTTTCTTTTCTGACAAAAAATGTCGCCCCTTTTTTTGCCCTTTTTTGGAGAAGTGTATTTTTTTATATATTCTGAATTAAGAGCAACCTTATATTATATATCAATCGAAAAGTCTCAAAGTGCTGTGTTCATAATCAAAAAATTGATTATTATCCTCTTGGAAGTCATAGGTTGAAAATATTAAAAAAAGGGGAACAATGGGGAAATATTCTCACACTATGACCTGAAAGAAGCCAATGGCTGGAATTTTTTGTGATTTACGAGGGCTCGACTTCGGGACCTTTCGATTGATGTATAAGATAAGGTTGCTCTTAATTCAGAATATATAAAAAAAATGCACTTTTCGAAAAAACGGCAAAATAAGGGCGACATTTTTTGTCAGAAAAGAAAACGGCATAAGTCAGTTCAAACACACAATCATAAATAGTTTATTAAAATATCTTTAAACTTCCGTAAAAACAAGTAAGAAAATTATAATCGGTCTAGACCGACTATACGATACCCTATACCATGGTTTAGAGACCCTATCTTTCGGT
Organism: Cordilura impudica; assembly: GCA_963682025.1. Classification (NCBI taxonomy): domain Eukaryota; kingdom Metazoa; phylum Arthropoda; class Insecta; order Diptera; family Scathophagidae; genus Cordilura; species Cordilura impudica. The sequence goes on from OY821518.1 coordinate 187,985,970, forward strand.
CCAACTAATTCGATATAGAAAATAAGCATAAACCAAATTTCAGTGGCATTGTTATTAATTTTTGGCTAAAATAAATTTGAGATAAATCCGAGCAATATTTTTGTTTTTTGATAGATTAAGTGAAGATCGGGAAGCATCTCTATATGGGGCCTATGTCTTAGAATTGTCCTATAGGGATTATTTTTGGACTACTGATTAATGGATATAATAAACACATACAACCCCAATTTGACTGAGATCTATATGATAATTTGGATCTTATGGCAATTTATGTCTATTTCATAGTTGTCATTTGTATGGGGACTAGGTCTGAACATGGACCGAATTTCACCTATTTCAATAGCGCTCATAGCCCATGGCCGATAAAAGCGTAAATGCCAAATTTCATCAATATATATTCATATTTGCGACCTGTAGTTTGATTACAAAGTTTACATGGACACACAGACGGACGGACGGGCATCGCTAAATCGACCCGGAAAGTTATTCTGAGTCGATCGGTATAATAAAAGATGGGTCTAGGTCAAACATTTTTGGTAGTTAATAACAACAGCAAAAAGTCATTATACCATTTATTAATATATTATTTATTATTTAATATTTATTTATGCGGAACTTGAAATAATACTAATAGCAGTTTGTAAAGGTAAGCATTCTTTTTGACAGAAACTAAATCTCGATACTCTAGAAAAATCCCACAATTTTATCATTGGTTCGCTTCCGCTATTACTTATACTGATTTTTAGCCAATTTCAAATCCAAAAATAGTGCGAACGCTTTTTGGGCTCGCTTATACTATTTTTTTCAATTAGTTCAATTTTATTTTTCTTATTTTGGGTTGGTTGAATTTGGTGCAAAAGTTACTCCTCAATGATTCTTTGAGAAATTACTTCATTGATCTCTTGCATCTTCGAAATCTTCACTACATCTGTCAATTGGATTTGTTAGTCTACCTTTTTATACCCTCCACTCCAGTGTGCAGAGGGTATATATAAGTTTGTCATTCCGTTTGTAATAATTAGAAAAAAAAATTTGAACCCCATAAAATATATATATTTGTGATCCTTATAACAACCGGAGTTGATATAGCGATGTCCGTCTGTCCGTCTGTCCGTCTGTGGAAATCACGATGACGGCATCAATCGGGCAGCTAGGGTGCTCGTTGGCATAAAAAATGATTCATTAACATCCTGAAAAGTTTGCTATTTAAAATCGTCCAAATCGGTCGATTAGGGCCCGAGATTTGAATGAAGAACTAAAAAAAGTCTTGAAAAAATATAATTTTCTATGTTGTTCTTGTCACGATCACGCCCTCAATAGGATAGCTAGGGTGATAATTTTTAGTGAGGATGATTCACCAAATTCATGGGAAGATTTCTACTTCAAAAATCATTAAAATCGGTGGAACAGGTCCAGGTAAATCTATGAAAAATTAAAAAAAAAATGAAAAACATGATGTTTCCATATTGTTCCTGTTGTTATTCTAAATGTTGAATTGTTGTCATAGCTGGACTTGTTGTTTTTGTGGTCGTTGTGGTAATAATATAATAAAAACAAACCCTTTGTACATTTTTTTGTGAACTCTGGTAGAAAATTTTAAAAGTTTCCATTGTTTTGGCATCACTAAAAAAATTTGTTAGATCATTTCTGTCATTGCCACGAGCCTGCATGCAAAATTTCAGATCGATTGGCTCACGGGAAAGGGGCTAAAAATCGATCCAAAATTTTGTCGACAAGCAGACACTACCAGTTAATATAAAGGCAGTAAATAAAGGGAGTAAAAGTTCACCAATAATTTAAAAAACAAATTTTTATGCATTACTTTATTTAAAGAAAAAAATAATTAAATGAAATAGTAATAATAATAAAAATACAAAATACAAAAAAAAAAGAATATATAAATAAAATAAAATAAAGATAAATGCATTCATAGCATTATAATACATATAAAAGGTCAATGTTTTCTAACCGTAACCGTAACGAGTCAGTTGTTTTTTTTTTTACATGTAAATCATTTAAAACAGTTACTGAACGTAACCGGAACGTCCCAATACTTTTCATGTGAAAAAAAGGCTGACACGTTACGTAACAGTTACATGTCGCTAACTTGTTCTTTACACAGGCTACTGCTTTTGCAGCCAACTTCAAGTCTATTTATATAGTTTCGTAAGCATAACTGATAAAATTGTTTCTATTATTTTTTGCTGTAAGTAATAAATTATAAATATACTGAATTTGCAAACTAAAATGGATACATATATTGGAGGTGCTTTAATACAAAAGAGTTAACGAAACAAAATCAAAAAAAAAAAAACAACTCTACAACATCAACAATGGCAGTCATATGTTCTTCAAATAGAAAAAAAAACTGCAAGTGTGTTTTGTTGGCTACAAAACAAAAATAGTGTTGACAATATAACAAAATATGTAAAAGAACTTAGTGCTATGAAATATTTTATTTTGTTTAAAAAAAAAATCGCAAAATGAAAGGCTATAATTCCATTAATAATCAAAAGGCGTTAAACTAATTTATTTATTTTTACGTTGTACTAATGCATTTTAAATAAGTAAAAGTAATTGTATATTTAAATAAAAATGCATTTGTATTATATGTTGCTGTCGTATTCAGAAAAATCAAGTAGCTGACTATACGACTACAAATGCTGCTGCCAGCAGTCGTCTATGTGTTTCATTCATGATGTTGCATTTTTTTGCGAGCAATACTTACATATATTCTAAATAAAGAAATAATAGTTCTTTTCATACTGCGAAATCTATACAAATATATGTACAAATACTATATGTCAAATTTCAAATTTGCAATAATTGATACATTTTTGAAAGAAAATTGTATAATATGAAATGTCTTTAATTTATTTCATAGAAAACAATTTTTTGAGGTGCGTGGATTTTACATATTTACTGTTTTACTATTTTCGTAATGAGGTTAAATGAGTTAAAAAGAATTTAAAATATTTGAAAATATTAGGTGAGGATCCTCAAGATGTAATATACGATCGGTCTAAAACTTTTCACTTAGAGCCACAGTTAAATTCGAAACAACAAAAACCCATATATTTTGTGCATAAAGTTTAACATTAAATGTGCTTTTCTAAAATGTCTATATATTTTTTCTCATTCATTTCTGACCATCTTCAATGTAAATTTACCAAAGTTTTTTTTATTGCAATATGTATATAAAACTTAAAAATTTAATATTTTTATTGTGTATTAACTTATTATTCTGCGATTTTCATTACATCACAAAATGTTACAAATTGGCACTACTGTTTCAAAAACAGAAAACTTCTAAATCAGTTGAAAACAGTTGATCTGTAAAACTGTGTGTGAAATTGTGTCAAATAAAATTACAAATATTAATAAATATAATAATACATATATATATATTTTATTAATTTTGTTAAGAATTAGCACAAAATTGATTTTCCATTTTGCATTTCATTTATAAAGAATTCTGCCATATTTTGTTAAAGGGAAAATCCATTTTTGTTATATTAAAAAAAACAGACTTGCATTTACTTTTTCCGTGACTGCCTCAATAATTGCGTAGATGCCACCACAATATTTTTTCTAATTAAAACAGTTGATCTGTAAAACTGTGTGTGAAATTGTGTCAAATAAAATTACAAATATTAATAAATATAATAATACATATATATATTTTATTAATTTTGTTAAGAATTAGCACAAAATTGATTTTCCATTTTGCATTTCATTTATAAAGAATTCTGCCATATTTTGTTAAAGGGAAAATCCATTTTTGTTATATTAAAAAAAACAGACTTGCATTTAATTTTTCCGTGACTGCCTCAATAATTGCGTAGATGCCACCACAATATTTTTTCTAATTAAATATTAACCAATATCTAACTAGAATTATGATTTATTCTGACTAAAAAGTTCCAATTAAAAGTTATTCATCCCAATTATGAATATTCTCAAGGAATTTCTTTCTCACGGAAAATACATTTCTCGAGAAAAAAATTCCTCCAATTATAAATTCCGCGTGAACAAAAAATGATTAACTGGCATCATCGAATTTCGAAGCCACTTGCTTTGCTTATTGACAATTTATTTTCTATTTTTTGTGTGTGTGCAAACGACCCTACAATAAATGTCCCAATAAACATTTTTGTTTGCTATCAACTTGAGGTGCATTTGAGATCAAATACATTTTTCAAATCTCCAACGTTAATTCTCAAATGCCCTCAATAGTTTGAATATAGTCTTCTCAACTTAAAAGGCACATTTTTTATATGGCGATTTTCATAGTTATCAAATTGAGAAATTTGTGATTCTCAACTTGATAGCAAAGAAATATTTCGAATCGGTATCAAATGGAAGGTACGGAATTGCCATATTAAAAAATATTATACTAATTTTAGAAATGAAAACAATGTACTTTTTTTAATGTTTCAATTTAATTTCATTATATATTTAACATTACTATGTACATATTTAACATTAAATGTACATATTATGTACATTTTTTAAAATCTAGAATTAAAAATAAATGAATTAATTAGTTGTACATTTTTTGAAAAATTCGACAAAAAGCAGAAATAATTAAAAATATATCAATGATTTATTTGTACTTTTTTGGCAATTTTTAATTTAATTTATTATTTATGACATATTTAAATAATATCTCAGACTTAACACAAATCGTATTCAAGTTGAAAAAATGTTTGGTCTCAAGTGGAGAAAAGTGTTGGATATCCAATTGAGAGTAAAAATGTTTCTCAAAGATTGGAAAAAATGTTAAGTCTCAACTTGATGTCAAGTTGAAAGCAAACAAGGAGAAAAATTGTTCAACCCAAGTTGAGAATTACATTTGACATCAATTTAAGAACTTAACTTTTCTCCAACATTGGAGAAATAATATTTCAATGCATACTGGGGAATGACCGAAACTAACACATAAACAGTTTTTTCCTATTTGAAAAACATATGACTGTCATTGTTGCTGTTGTAGAGTTGTTATACCCTCCACTCCAGTGTGCAGAGGGTATATATAAGTTTGTCATTCCGTTTGTAATAATTAAAAAAAAAATTTTGGACCCCATAAAATTTATATATTTGTGATCCTTATAACAACCGGAGTTGATATAGCGATGTCCGTCTGTCCGTCTGTCCGTCTGTGGAAATCACGATGACGGCATCAATCCGGCAGCTAGGGTACTCGTTGACATAAAAATGATTCACTAACATCCTGAGAAGTTTGCTATTTAAAATCGTCCAAATCGGTCGATTAGGGCCCGAGATTTGAATGAAGAACTAAAAAAGTCTTGAAAAAAAAATAATTTTCTATGTTGTTCTTGTCACGATCACGCCCTCAATAGTGCAGCTACAGTGATCATTTTTAGTGAGAATGATTCACCAAATTCATGAAAAGATTTCTACTTCAAAAATCATTAAAATCGGTAGAACAGGTCCAGGGAAATCTCTGAAAAAGTAAAAAAAAAAATGAAAAACATGATATTTCTATATTGTTCTTGTTGTTATTCTAAATGTTGCATTGTTTTCATAGCTGGACTTGTTGTTTTTGTGGTCGTTATGGTAATAATATAACAAAAACAAACCCTTTGTACATTTTTTTATCAACTCTGGTAGAAAAATTTAAAAGTTTCCATTGTTTTGGCATCACTAAAAAAATATGTTAGATCATTTCTGTCATTGCCACAAGCCTGCCTGCAAAATTTCAGATCGATTGGGTCACGGGAAAGTGGTTAAAATCGATCCAAAATTTTTTCGACAAGCAGACACTACGAGTTAATATAAAGGGAGTAAAAATTCACCAACATCTAAAGCAAATAATGCTAAAATACCTAGTTGTTAATAAAAAAAACAATTGGGCAATTCACAATGGGTAATGTATCGTTGTATCTCTTGTATCGTGTATCACTTCACAATAGTGTAAAATTGTTGTTGGTAATTTTCACTGAAAAATCGGATACACGATCCAACTTCATTTGCTATGTTTAGTAAATGTTGTATATTGTATCATAACATATCAGTTCCAAGTGAATGCCAGTTTTTATGAAAAAGATAAAACAAATACATAGAATATTATCAGCATAAATAATTATAAAATAAAATATGGCAAATAATGCAAATAACGCAAATACATCGATAAGTTTATTTATATAAAAATTAATGTTTATATTTTTAGTATCTATGTATTTTCTCTTTCAGTACCAACCAAAACATTTAACATTTTTTTTTTTTTCATTATAAATTAAAATGCAAGAGGTACGTAACTAAAACTCCAGGGTATATCTCACGACCAAAAAGCAAACACTGACAAGTGTTTTCTCTTATACAAAATAGCAGAAGCGACGAAGCGATCTTTCCTCGTTGGATCGAAAATTACTAAAGAAAGCGTTTTACAATCTGAAAATACAACTGAATGTTCACAACAAATGAATGTATTGTGTATTTCAATACAACATACAATATACAACACCTGTTGTGAATTGCCCAAATGTAAATTTAGCAAAAAAATTTATGTATTAATTTATTTAAAGAGAAAAACACAAAAATAACGTTTGATGTTGTATTTTTTGTGTGTAATATTTAAATATACATACATACACATATTAAATAATACAAATAATGTACATATATTATATATATGTATGTATGTATATTCATAGTAACTGCATGTTAGAAATAAATCGGTTATTTTATTTACATAAAATTCATTATTTTCATATTAACAGAGTGTCACTTCATTTTGCTCAGCGTGACTATGCCACAGTAGATGCCGCCATAATTTTTGTTTGTTCTAATTAGCTTTGCAATAGTTATTTCTATTTTAACATGAATGTTAATATTTTCAACTAGATATCATACAGAACAATGTTAAGAGTATACACGGGTTGGTCTTTTATTTCATACGTTTTTTCATTATTCTTTTACAAATATGAACATAAGTTTGGCATATTACCCACCAATCTCACATCACACTGCAAGTTCGAAAAACTCAATACACTCACATTTTTTTTACTAATACACACACATTTTCCGCAGTGGTCACACTAATGGCACCAAATTTTTCGTGCGAATAGTGGCAGACACTAACGATGATTAATGTTACCCTGTTATAAATTTAATGCAAATTTACTGGATTCTGTAAAATTGTAATTAAAGTTTTAACTTGTTAAATCTATTATAATGATTTATTTTTTGAAATGCGCATACAAAAACGCAAGTTTGTTAATTATAGAGCATAAATATTATTAACTATTATTAAAATAATACTAATAATAATAAATGTAAACATTTTCCCTCAAACATGTGCCTGTATAATAAACTTGGTAACTCTATTTAAAATAAAATAAGAGAGAGAAGTACACAAATTTTTTCAAGTTTACGCTTCGACAACATTTTAAAAATGAGATTGCAGTCAGATGTTTGAGCATAAAATTTAATGGCGATGGATTCGACTAATTCGAACAATTTTTCGTTGATAATACGTACACAACGATTTTACAATTTCAGTGTGATGTGAGATTGGGGGGTTAACTTTTTGTTGTCTTTACAAAATAGAGTTACCGAGTTCGTCAATGAGTTTTTTGCTTACAAAACAGTTCTACATAGTTATATAGAATTATTATTCTGCTTTACCTATAAAATATCTGATTGCGATTACATCTAATTTTTAAAAATTGTTTATAATTAATAAAGCATTATTATTCACATAAATACAAAATTTCACTTTTTAAATTTTCCATTCAAATTTAAGAGAATATCAATTATAATAAAAACTGAAAATAAAATTTCCAATTATAAATTAGAAAATATTAATTGAGTTTCAGAAAATCATATCAAAACGTCGGAAATAATAATTTTAAATTTAGAAATATCTTTACATTTAAAAATGTTTACATTTAAAAAAAAATATTGCCATTCAGGAGATATTAATAACTTTTCAGTACCGCGATTCAGTAACTTCTTTTAACGATAGTCGAATTGTAAAAAAAAAAGAAAATTGCAAAATTATCAGTAAAATTTTGAAACGATATTCGCTATTGTTAAAGTCAGCTGTTGTTGTTATCTAAACGACAACCATTTTTGTGTTGTTTATCCAATCGATAAAAACTTAAATTTTTAGGTTGAAATGTCGTCATACATAAATTAAAATCATGAAATAGTGAAAATATTTTGCTTTAATTAAAAAACTTTTTTATATAAATAAAAAAATTAAATAGCATATTCAATTCATTATTTCATTTTCAAATAAATAAACAGAAATATTAGTAAAAAAAATAAAGATATTAAACATAAACATAAAATCATCCTGTCAAACACGAAGTAATTTGTTTTTTTCTATTCTTTGTGTTTTTCGCTTATTTTGACAGAGATGGCACTCCTTTACAATTTAAATAAATAGAAAAACAGATTTGTCGATATTAATTTCAATTCAATGAATTTAAGAAAACCTCAAATGATATTTAAGAATTGCTAACATAAAAATTGTTACATAAGTAAACTTAATTTTATGAGAATGTTATTTTTTATATATAAATTTTCACAATTTTTTTTGGATGAAAATTTGAAGTTTTTCAGAAAATAAAGATAACATTAAATTATTTTATTTAAAATGTTTGGGACTTTTCGTTTTTTGCGTTTTTCATCCCTAATTTGATTATTTATTATTATAAATTTATTCTCTATGTTTTCAAAATATGGCAATATTTTAAAAAAAAGTTGAGAGAGCTTTTTTTTTGGTTATTATTTTGTTACTCCATCCGACCTATATGGCCACAATGAAGAAATATTTGGCCAGTTAAAAGAAACTATACAGCCATCTCCAATTAGCACGATTTAATGCATATAGCCACTCTACACAACCATTACCTTTGCAATGGAGGTTAGGGCGAGCTATTTAATTAGCAAAAACTAAATTAAACGAGAAGTTATGTCATATAACCGGAAACGCATGCATATAGGTGTATAACCAAAATGCATGCCGATCAGCAACCACGACGACCAAAAAACAAACACCGAAATAAATCCGAAATAATAGAAAAGAAGAAAACCAACCCAAAGAATTTGCTGAAATAATTTGGTATTAAGTTTAACAAATTGTTTACTTTTTCATTTACATTTATTATCAAGACTCAAAGCGAGGTGGAGGGTATCAAAGATTCGGCACAGCCGAATTTAACACTCTTACTTGTTACCACTCTCTTTATCGGTTGTAGATGAACTCTCAAAAATGAGTTTAATCGATAATCATTCGTGGTAACGTTTGTACATCTTTCCCTTGCTTTGAGAGCATTCAATGCACCGTTTTTTCAAACTTTCTGTAAAATTTGCAATGTTTTTTATGTATTCCAATTTCTTGTAGATTGTATATCATAAGAATTGATTGTTCAGTATGTGCATCATTACATCGTCTACATCTTTTTGTTGAAAATAAATATCAGTGCGTTCTCTAAATAGTACTTAGCCATTGTTCAAACTGTAATGAATAATAATTATAAACACATTATTATAAATACTCCTTCTTGCGATTACATTAAATAAATTTTTTTTTTATCATTTAGTACCACTTTTTGAAACATAAACTCCTTTTAAAAGGTCAGACATATCTGATCATATTTTAAAAGGTAACATAAATGTATGTCGCAATAGTTTTTTTTTTTTTGCTATTTACCTGTTATTTAAAATTTTTTCATATGTTTTACCCATTATTTCAGGTATTAAACTATGCAATTCTATGCTACGCTACAAAGCGTTCAGTAACGGATGTTTTTTTTTAGAGTTGCAGAACTTTAAATTAAAACAAGTAAGAGTGTTAAATTCGGCTGTGCCGAATCTTTGATACCCTCCACCTCGCTTTGAGTCTTGATAATAAATGTAAATGAAAAAGTAAACAATTTGTTAAACTTAATACCAAATTATTTCAGCAAATTCTTTGGGTTGGTTTTCTTCTTTTCTATTATTTCGGATTTATTTCGGTGTTTGTTTTTTGGTCATCGTGGTTGCTGATCGGCATGCATTTTGGTTATACACCTATATGCATGCGTTTCCGGTTATATGACATAACTTCTCGTTTAATTTAGTTTTTGCTAATTAAATAGCTCGCCCTAACCTCCATTGCAAAGGTAATGGTTGTGTAGAGTGGCTATATGCATTAAATCGTGCTAATTGGAGATGGCTGTATAGTTTCTTTTAACTGGCCAAATATTTCTTCATTGTGGCCATATAGGTCGGATGGAGTAACAAAATAATAACCAAAAAAAAAAGCTCTCTCAACATTTTTTTTAAAATATTGCCATATTTTGAAAACAGAGAATAAATTTATAATAATAAATAATCAAATTAGGGATGAAAAACGCAAAAAACGAAAAGTCCCAAACATTTTAAATAAAATAATTTAATGTTATCTTTATTTTCTGAAAAACTTCAAATTTTCATCCAAAAAAAATTGTGAAAATTTTTATATAAAAAATAACATTCTCATAAAATTACGTTTAGTTATGTAACAATTTTTATGTTAGCAATTCTTAAATATCATTTGAGGTTTTCTTAAATTCATTGAATTTAAATTAATATCGACAAATCTGTTTTTCTAATTATTTAAATTGTAAAGGAGTGGCATCTCTGTCAAAATAAGCGAAAAACACAAAGAATAGAAAAAAAGAAATTACTTCGTGTTTGACAGGATGATTTTATGTTTATGTTTAATATCTTTATTTTTTTTACTAATATTTCTGTTTATTTATTTGAAAATGAAATAATGAATTGAATATGCTATTTAATTTTTTTATTTATATAAAAAAGTTTTTTAATTAAAGCAAAATATTTTCACTATTTCATGATTTTAATTTATGTATGACGACATTTCAACCTAAAAATTTTAGTTTTTATCGATTGGATAAACAACACAAAAATGGTTGTCGTTTAGATAACAACAACAGCTGACTTTAACAATAGCGAATATCGTTTCAAAATTTTACTGATAATTTTGCAATTTTCTTTTTTTTTTTTACAATTCGACTATCGTTAAAAGAAGTTACTGAATCGCGGTACTGAAAAGTTATTAATATCTCCTGAATGGCAATATTTTTTTTTAAATGTAAACATTTTTAAATGTAAAGATATTTCTAAATTTAAAATTATTATTTCCGACGTTTTGATATGATTTTCTGAAACTCAATTAATATTTTCTAATTTATAATTGGAAATTTTATTTTCAGTTTTTATTATAATTGATATTTTCTTAAATTTGAATGGAAAATTTAAAAAGTGAAATTTTGTATTTATGTGAATAATAATGCTTTATTAATTATAAACAATTTTTAAAAATTAGATGTAATCGCAATCAGATATTTTATAGGTAAAGCAGAATAATAATTCTATATAACTATGTAGAACTGTTTTGTAAGCAAAAAACTCATTGACGAACTCGGTAACTCTATTTTGCAAAGACAACAAAAAGTTAACCCCCCAATCTCACATCACACTGAAATTGTAAAATCGTTGTGTACGTATTATCAACGAAAAATTGTTCGAATTAGTCGAATCCATCGCCACTAAATTTTATGCTCAAACATCTGACTGCAATCTCATTTTTAAAATGTTGTCGAAGCGTAAACTTGAAAAAATTTGTGTACTTCTCTCTCTTATTTTATTTTAAATAGAGTTACCAAGTTTATTATACAGGCACATGTTTGAGGGAAAATGTTTACATTTATTATTATTAGTATTATTTTAATAATAGTTAATAATATTTATGCTCTATAATTAACAAACTTGCGTTTTTGTATGCGCATTTCAAAAAATAAATCATTATAATAGATTTAACAAGTTAAAACTTTAATTACAATTTTACAGAATCCAGTAAATTTGCATTAAATTTATAACAGGGTAACATTAATCATCGTTAGTGTCTGCCACTATTCGCACGAAAAATTTGGTGCCATTAGTGTGACCACTGCGGAAAATGTGTGTGTATTAGTAAAAAAAATGTGAGTGTATTGAGTTTTTCTAACTTGCAGTGTGAAGTGAGATTGGTGGGTAATATGCCAAACTTATGTTCATATTTGTAAAAGAATAATGAAAAAACGTATGAAATAAAAGACCAACCCGTGTATACTCTTAACATTGTTCTGTATGATATCTAGTTGAAAATATTAACATTCATGTTAAAATAGAAATAACTATTGCAAAGCTAATTAGAACAAACAAAAATTATGGCGGCATCTACTGTGGCATAGTCACGCTGAGCAAAATGAAGTGACACTCTGTTAATACAAAAGAAATGTATTTTCCCCACAACAAAATACTGCAGAATTTTATGTAAATAAAATAACCGATTTATTTCTAACATGCAGTTACTATGAATATACATACATACATATATATAATATATGTACATTATTTGTATTATTTAATATGTGTATGTATGTATATTTAAATATTACACACAAAAAATACAACATCAAACGTTATTTTTGTGTTTTTCTCTTTAAATAAATTAATACATACATTTTTTTGCTAAATTTACATTTGGGCAATTCACAACAGGTGTTGTATATTGTATGTTGTATTGAAATACACAATACATTCATTTGTTGTGAACACTCAGTTGTATTTTCAGATTGTAAAACGCTTTCTTTAGTAATTTTCGATCCAACGAGGAAAGATCGCTTCGTCGCTTCTGCTATTTTGTATAAGAGAAAACACTTGTCAGTGTTTGCCTTTTGGTCGTGAGATATACCCTGGAGTTTTAGTTACGTACCTCTTGCATTTTAATTTATAATGAAAAAAAAAAAAAAAATGTTAAATGTTTTGGTTGGTACTGAAAGAGAAAATACATAGATACTAAAAATATAAATATTAATTTTTATATAAATAAACTTATCGATGTGTTTGCGTTATTTGCATTATTTGCCATATTTTATTTTATAATTATTTATGCTGATAATATTCTATGTATTTGTTTTATCTTTTTCATAAAAACTGGCATTCACTTGGAACTGATATGTTATGATACAATATACAACATTTACTAAACATAGCAAATGAAGTTGGATCGTGTATCCGATTTTTCAGTGAAAATTACCAACAACAATTTTACACTATTGTAAAGTGATACACGATACAAGAGATACAACGATACATTACCCATTGTGAATTGCCCAATTGTTTTTTTTATTAACAACTAGGTATTTTAGCATTATTTGCTTTAGATGTTGGTGAATTTTTACTCCCTTTATATTAACTCGTAGTGTCTGCTTGTCGAAAAAATTTTGGATCGATTTTAACCACTTTCCCGTGACCCAATCGATCTGAAATTTTGCAGGCAGGCTTGTGGCAATGACAGAAATGATCTAACATATTTTTTTAGTGATGCCAAAACAATGGAAACTTTTAAATTTTTCTACCAGAGTTGATAAAAAAATGTACAAAGGGTTTGTTTTTGTTATATTATTACCATAACGACCACAAAAACAACAAGTCCAGCTATGAAAACAATGCAACATTTAGAATAACAACAAGAACAATATAGAAATATCATGTTTTTCATTTTTTTTTTTACTTTTTCAGAGATTTCCCTGGACCTGTTCTACCGATTTTAATGATTTTTGAAGTAGAAATATTTTCATGAATTTGGTGAATCATTCTCACTAAAAATGATCACTGTAGCTGCACTATTGAGGGCGTGATCGTGACAAGAACAACATAGAAAATTATTTTTTTTTCAAGACTTTTTTAGTTCTTCATTCAAATCTCGGGCCCTAATCGACCGATTTGGACGATTTTAAATAGCAAACTTCTCAGGATGTTAGTGAATCATTTTTATGTCAACGAGTACCCTAGCTGCCGGATTGATGCCGTCATCGTGATTTCCACAGACGGACAGACGGACATCGCTATATCAACTCCGGTTGTTATAAGGATCACAAATATATAAATTTTATGGGGTCGAAAATTTTTTTTCTAATTATTACAAACGGAATGACAAACTTATATATACCCTCTGCACACTGGAGTGGAGGGTATAACAACTCTACAACAGCAACAATGACAGTCATATGTTTTTCAAATAGGAAAAAACTGTTTATGTGTTAGTTTCGGTCATTCCCCAGTATGCATTGAAATATTATTTCTCCAATGTTGGAGAAAAGTTAAGTTCTTAAATTGATGTCAAATGTAATTCTCAACTTGGGTTGAACAATTTTTCTCCTTGTTTGCTTTCAACTTGACATCAAGTTGAGACTTAACATTTTTTCCAATCTTTGAGAAACATTTTTACTCTCAATTGGATATCCAACACTTTTCTCCACTTGAGACCAAACATTTTTTCAACTTGAATACGATTTGTGTTAAGTCTGAGATATTATTTAAATATGTCATAAATAATAAATTAAATTAAAAAATGCCAAAAAAGTACAAATAAATCATTGATATATTTTTAATTATTTCTGCTTTTTGTCGAATTTTTCAAAAAATGTACAACTAATTAATTCATTTATTTTTAATTCTAGATTTTAAAAAATGTACATAATATGTACATTTAATGTTAAATATGTACATAGTAATGTTAAATATATAATGAAATTAAATTGAAACATTAAAAAAAGTACATTGTTTTCATTTCTAAAATTAGTATAATATTTTTTAATATGGCAATTCCGTACCTTCCATTTGATACCGATTGGAAATATTTCTTTGCTATCAAGTTGAGAATCACAAATTTCTCAATTTGATAACTATGAAAATCGCCATATAAAAAATGTGCCTTTTAAGTTGAGAAGACTATATTCGAACTATTGAGGGCATTTGAGAATTAACGTTGGAGATTTGAAAAATGTATTTGATCTCAAATGCACCTCAAGTTGATAGCAAACAAAAATGTTTATTGGGACATTTATTGTAGGGTCGTTTGCACACACACAAAAAATAGAAAATAAATTGTCAATAAGCAAAGCAAGTGGCTTCGAAATTCGATGATGCCAGTTAATCATTTTTTGTTCACGCGGAATTTATAATTGGAGGAATTTTTTTCTCGAGAAATGTATTTTCCGTGAGAAAGAAATTCCTTGAGAATATTCATAATTGGGATGAATAACTTTTAATTGGAACTTTTTAGTCAGAATAAATCATAATTCTAGTTAGATATTGGTTAATATTTAATTAGAAAAAATATTGTGGTGGCATCTACGCAATTATTGAGGCAGTCACGGAAAAATTAAATGCAAGTCTGTTTTTTTTAATATAACAAAAATGGATTTTTCCCTTTAACAAAATATGGCAGAATTCTTTATAAATGAAATGCAAAATGGAAAATCAATTTTGTGCTAATTCTTAACAAAATTAATAAAATATATATATGTATTATTATATTTATTAATATTTGTAATTTTATTTGACACAATTTCACACACAGTTTTACAGATCAACTGTTTTAATTAGAAAAAATATTGTGGTGGCATCTACGCAATTATTGAGGCAGTCACGGAAAAAGTAAATGCAAGTCTGTTTTTTTTAATATAACAAAAATGGATTTTCCCTTTAACAAAATATGGCAGAATTCTTTATAAATGAAATGCAAAATGGAAAATCAATTTTGTGCTAATTCTTAACAAAATTAATAAAATATATATATGTATTATTATATTTATTAATATTTGTAATTTTATTTGACACAATTTCACACACAGTTTTACAGATCAACTGTTTTAATTAGAAAAAATATTGTGGTGGCATCTACGCAATTATTGAGGCAGTCACGGAAAAATTAAATGCAAGTCTGTTTTTTTTTAATATAACAAAAATGGATTTTCCCTTTAACAAAATATGGCAGAATTCTTTATAAATGAAATGCAAAATGGAAAATCAATTTTGTGCTAATTCTTAACAAAATTAATAAAATATATATATATGTATTACTATATTTATTAATATTTGTAATTTTATTTGACACAATTTCACACACAGTTTTACAGATCAACTGTTTTCAACTGATTTAGAAGTTTTCTGTTTTTGAAACAGTAGTGCCAATTTGTAACATTTTGTGATGTAATGAAAATCGCAGAATAATAAGTTAATACACAATAAAAAATATTAAATTTTTAAGTTTTATATACATATTGCAATAAAAAAAACTTTGGTAAATTTACATTGAAGATGGTCAGAAATGAATGAGAAAAAATATATAGACATTTTAGAAAAGCACATTTAATGTTAAACTTTATGCACAAAATATATGGGTTTTTGTTGTTTCGAATTTAACTGTGGCTCTAAGTGAAAAGTTTTAGACCGACCGTATATTACATCTTGAGGATCCTCACCTAATATTTTCAAATATTTTAAATTCTTTTTAACTCATTTAACCTCATTACGAAAATAGTAAAACAGTAAATATGGAAAATCCACGCACCTCAAAAAATTGTTTTCTATGAAATAAATTAAAGACATTTCATATTATACAATTTTCTTTCAAAAATGTATCAATTATTGCAAATTTGAAATTTGACATATAGTATTTGTACATATATTTGTATAGATTTCGCAGTATGAAAAGAACTATTATTTCTTTATTTAGAATATATGTAAGTATTGCTCGCAAAAAAATGCAACATCATGAATGAAACACATAGACGACTGCTGGCAGCAGCATTTGTAGTCGTATAGTCAGCTACTTGATTTTTCTGAATACGACAGCAACATATAATACAAATGCATTTTTATTTAAAAATACAATTACTTTTACTTATTTAAAATGCATTAGTACAACGTAAAAATAAATAAATTAGTTTAACGCCTTTTGATTATTAATGGAATTATAGCCTTTCATTTTGCGATTTTTTTTTTAAACAAAATAAAATATTTCATAGCACTAAGTTCTTTTACATATTTTGTTATATTGTCAACACTATTTTTGTTTTGTAGCCAACAAAACACACTTGCAGTTTTTTTTTCTATTTGAAGAACATATGACTGCCATTGTTGATGTTGTAGAGTTGTTTTTTTTTTTTTTGATTTTGTTTCGTTAACTCTTTTGTATTAAAGCACCTCCAATATATGTATCCATTTTAGTTTGCAAATTCAGTATATTTATAATTTATTACTTACAGCAAAAAATAATAGAAACAATTTTATCAGTTATGCTTACGAAACTATATAAATAGACTTGAAGTTGGCTGCAAAAGCAGTAGCCTGTGTAAAGAACAAGTTAGCGACATGTAACTGTTACGTAACGTGTCAGCCTTTTTTTCACATGAAAAGTATTGGGACGTTCCGGTTACGTTCGGTAACTGTTTTAAATGATTTTCATGTAAAAAAAAACAACTGACTCGTTACGGTTACGGTTAGAAAACATTGACCTTTTATATGTATTATAATGCTATGAATGCATTTATCTTTATTTTATTTTATTTATATATTCTTTTTTTTTTGTATTGTATATTATTTTTTTTTTTATTATTATTACTATTTCATTTAATTATTTTTTTCTTTAAATAAATTAATACATAAAAATTTGTTTTTTAAATTATTGGTGAACTTTTACTCCATTTATTTACTGCCTTTATATTAACTGGTAGTGTCTGCTTGTCGACAAAATTTTGGATCGATTTTTAGCCCCTTTCCCGTGAGCCAATCGATCTGAAATTTTGCATGCAGGCTCGTGGCAATGACAGAAATGATCTAACAAATTTTTTTAGTGATGCCAAAACAATGGAAACTTTTAAAATTTTCTACCAGAGTTCACAAAAAAATGTACAAAGGGTTTGTTTTTATTATATTATTACCACAACGACCACAAAAACAACAAGTCCAGCTATGACAACAATGCAACATTTAGAATAACAACAGGAACAATATGGAAACATCATGTTTTTCATTTTTTTTTTAATTTTTCATAGATTTACCTGGACCTGTTCCACCGATTTTAATGATTTTTGAAGTAGAAATCTTCCCATGAATTTGGTGAATCATCCCCACTAAAAATTATCACCCTAGCTATCCTATTGAGGGCGTGATCGTGACAAGAACAACATAGAAAATTATATTTTTTCAAGACTTTTTTTAGTTCTTCATTCAAATCTCGGGCCCTAATCGACCGATTTGGACGATTTTAAATAGCAAACTTTTCAGGATGTTAATGAATCATTTTTTATGCCAACGAGCACCCTAGCTGCCCGATTGATGCCGTCATCGTGATTTCCACAGACGGACAGACGGACAGACGGACATCGCTATATCAACTCCGGTTGTTATAAGGATCACAAATATATATATTTTATGGGGTTCAAATTTTTTTTTCTAATTATTACAAACGGAATGACAAACTTATATATACCCTCTGCACACTGGAGTGGAGGGTATAAAAATAATACATAAACTAAATACATAATACATATGCTTAAAATTATAGCTTCATACAAATGTTATTATTTAAAATATTTGAATTTTTATACAAAATACATTGTATGGAAACACAAAAAACTATTATTCTAAAAAAACATCTTTCAAAATAAGTGTAATTTTATCAAGGTTCAGAAAATACACACACGAAACACACAATGTTCTGTTCAAAAGCAGCCAACACATATCTTTATTTTCATATCAATTATGTGCGTTTCTAAATTTTCTACGGTGCCCAACACAACCATGACTGTGTTCGTTTTAATATTTCGTTATTTACACGAACATTTTTGTATCACATACTTTTTGTTTCAATCACACATAAAGCACACATTTTTGAGTGTTGCTTTATTTGAAGTTCATGTTCTGGTACATGTACTGAAAAAAAACACAGAACATGTACAATAAACAGGTTCGAGTTCAGTTATATTTTAAGTCGTGTTGTGGCTCGTGTAGTGAGAAAAAACAGAACATGTACAATAAACAGGTTCGAGTTCAGTTATATTTTAAACACGACTTAAAATATAACTGAACTCGAACCTGTTTATGGCATATGGCAAAATTGAAGGCAAAAGTATCTTAATGAACTTAGGGTGCATATCATCGTATCCCACTGCATTTGTTTTCATTAATGAAAAATTTAAGCATACATCAGCCTGACTAACGCAAGAAAATTCAAAAAGAGATTCAGAGTTATTTACATCTGGAAAATTGTAAAAACTATTATCTATTGAAACCATGGGTATGTTCGTAAAAACATTATTAAGGTCATTAGCGTCTGCATGGCAGTTTGATCTATTCTGATTTCCAATTCCAATTTCACGGATGGTTTTCCATGTCTGTTTAGAATTGACTGCATCACAAAACCGTCTAGAGTAGTACTCAGTTTTCGCAATTCTTATGTTTACGTTAACATTTTTTCTAGCAGCACTGTATTCAGCTTTCAATTCAGGAGTTCTAAAGCGTTTCCATCTAGCATAAGACAAATCTATTGTAACAATTAACCGTTTTATGGCAGTTGAGAACCAAGGTTTTTGCCTTTTTTAAATTTTAGTGGAACATGATCATTTTAAAGACGTTGAATATCGTACTCATAAAACGACAGTTGATCATCCAGAAGTCATTAAATATATGTCATTCCAGTTTACCTGAATAAAATCCTCACGCAGCATATCATAATCCAAGTTTTTAAATTCACGATAGTAATAAAACTGTTCAACTTGGTTAACTCTAAAGTTGTATGTTAAAAAAATCAAATCATGTTTAGAGAAACACGAAGCAGATATTTGATCATATAAAATTACATTCAGTAAATTCGCCACAAAAAAAAGACCAAGCAATGTACTGCTCGAGGCAGTGTGGTGTGTTGGGTTAATCACATTAATAGGTGTAAGTCCAAAAGACGACATGTTTTCTATTAAGATATTTTCCGCTAATACATTCGAATTGAAATCTCCTGATATTACAACATCATCATATGACCCCGCCAGATTTGCAAGCGTTGAAAAAATTCCGAAAAAGGAATTCTATTATTAGGCCTGTAGACACAGCCCACAAGTATTTCCATCCCTAGAGATAAACCTTCGATAAAGATATACTCTACTTTTTTCGATTCTGGCGACTTATTCGTTTTTTTATTTTTTCTCTTAATTAGCGAACTAATATTCGAAATTAGCGAATTTGACGATTTTAGGCAAAATTTACATGGTAAGGAATCTTTTATAAAAATAGCTACACCTCCAGCTTTACCATCTCTATCAGCTCTAAAAACTTTGTAACCATTTAGGCAAATAAGACTATCAGGAGTTGATTCTGCGAGCCAAGTCTCAGAGACGCAAATGATATCAATATTAGAATTTTCGAAAACCAGTCTGAACTCATCGATTTTGTTGTTTAAACTTTGAGCATTTATGTGAGCCAGTGTCAAACCTTTTTTATAAGTAGCCAGTATTTTTACCATGTTCATCGTTACGTCTACGGAGCTTCCACCAAAGCCAATATCATTATTCATCAACATACACAACCAAGTAAAGAACATCCCTAATAGCAACACAATATATGTTAAAAGATAAAAAAAAGAGTTTGTGGTAAAAATTGTAAAACAATAATAATTTTAAACAAACAACAAAAATATAAACATTTAAGACATAAGTTAAATATCCATAATAAAAACATATATATGATATATATTAAATTAAAAAAACATATAATAAAAATTTCAATAATAAAATTTGTTGATGGCAACTTAAAAAACAGGCAGCATTCAATTTTAGTTAGCAAACGAGTTTGATGACTGAAAAAACTGTTGCAGTTATTCAGGAAAATCTATTTTAAGAGGTTCATCTTTTTCATTTTTCTTGACATATACTAAACCACGGTACGTATATGCTGCATTTAAGCACTGTTTTAAAAATACTAAAATTGTGCGGAGTTAAGCCTTCGTTAATGAAAAAGGGCTGATTGCTATCAAAGCCAGCATCATACAAACGCAAAGGTGATTTTTTATTACGGCGATAAGCAGCAGCAGATTTTAGGAAATAGTTCTTTTCGTATGGCGAATTAAGTATTATCACAATGGGAGGATCATCCACATCACGAAAGTTTCTAAAATGTTTTACACGAAAAATGGACTTGAAGATAGGCATTGCGATATTAAGTGCACCACAAATATTTTCAAAAATTAATTTTAAGATTTCATCCTTATAAATAGGTATGCCAGTTATACGAATATCCGATGCCATAACCGAGTTTTCTTGTTTAAGTACTTTTAAATTAAGATTTAATACATCAGCTTTAAGCTGATCAATATCATTGTTATTGTTAGCTGCTTCCAACCCAATTATTCGTTCATTTAAATTACTAATAAATCGTCTGATTGACAACAACGTAAATCATGTTTTAAATTTACTACTTGAAATGAATATATAAATTTACTATAATATGCAAATATTGCACGCAAAAATTCAACATCAAAAGTTAATGATGTGTTTTTCCTTAAATAAATTAATACGTAATAAATTTTTTTTGGTAAAATAACATTATTTTTTTTTTTAATAACTACGTAGTTTAGCATCATTTGTCTGCTTGTCTGTTTGTCGACAAAACTTTGGATGGATTTTTATCCCTTTTCGCGTGACCCAATCGATTTGAAGCTTTGCATGCAGACTCGTGGCGATGACAAAAATGATCTGACTAATTTTTTTTGTGATGCCAAAACAATGGAAACTTTAAAATTTTTCTACCTTGGTGTTTTTGAGTTAATTTTTATTATATTATTACCAAAACGACCACAAAATCCACAAGTGTAGCTATAACAAAAATACAACATTTAGAATAACAACAAGGACAATATAGGAATATATATTTTTCAATTATTTTTTAATTATTCAGTGATTTCTCGGGACCTATTAGACCGATTTTCATGATTTTTCAAACAGAAACCTTCTCATGGTGTTAGCGAATCATCCTCACTAAAAATTAATACCCTAGCTATCCTATTTATGATGTGATCGTGACAAGAACAACATAGACAAATCTTATTTTTCCAAGCTTTTTTTACTTCTTCATTCAGTACTCGGGAACTAATCAACCGATTTGGACGATTTTAAATAGCAAACTTCTCAGGATGTTAGCGAATCATTTTTTATGCAAACGAGCACGCCAGCTCTCCGATTGGTTTTGTGATCGTGATTTCCACAGACAAACAGCCGGACAGACGGACATCGCTATATCAACTCCGCTTGTTATAAGGATCATAAATATATATATTTTATGGGGTCCAAATTTTTTTTTCTAATTATTACAAATGGAATGCCAAACTTATATATACCCTCTGCACACTGGAGTGGAGGGTATAAAAATGATGTTCTAAAATACCACAAATACTTTGAAAACAACATTTTAAAATTTAAAATTTTAATTATCTCATGTGTGTAGTCGGCGCTTGGGATATTTTGATTTGTTGAAATTTGCTCAAACAATGTTAAGGCGGCCATCTGCAACAGTTGCTCAAGCAATGTTAAGGTAATCATCTGCGACAAAAAGAGTTTCGGTTTTTTTTGCTTTAAAGATGGTTGGGATTTAATGGGTTAACCACCGTAATCATTATTGCATGTTGTGTTATACACAACTTATATATTGATAGGGATAAAAGTTTTCCTGAAGATATTGGTGAAAGCAGTAAATCAAATATAACCGAGCGAGAATAGAAGAGACAAGTTTCTTTCTCAATTGTTGCAAATTAAAAGACATCATAATATTAAAAGAACTCTTTTTAATTCAAAAATAAATAATTTTTTGCATTTATTATTAAAAAAATTAAATAAAAAAATAATACATAAACTAAATACATAATACATATGCTTAAAATTATAGCTTCATACAAATGTTATTATTTAAAATATTTGAATTTTTATACAAAATACATTGTATGGAAACACAAAAAACTATTATTCTAAAAAAACATCTTTCAAAATAAGTGTAATTTTATCAAGGTTCAGAAAATACACACACGAAACACACAATGTTCTGTTCAAAAGCAGCCAACACATATCTTTATTTTCATATCAATTATGTGCGTTTCTAAATTTTCTACGGTGCCCAACACAACCATGACTGTGTTCGTTTTAATATTTCGTTATTTACACGAACATTTTTGTATCACATACTTTTTGTTTCAATCACACATAAAGCACACATTTTTGAGTGTTGCTTTATTTGAAGTTCATGTTCTGGTACGTGTACTGAAAAAAAACACAGAACATGTACAATAAACAGGTTCGAGTTCAGTTATATTTTAAGTCGTGTTGTGGCTCGTGTAGTAAGAAAAAACAGAACATGTACAATAAACAGGTTCGAGTTCAGTTATATTTTAAGTCGTGTTTAAAATATAACTGAAGTCGTGTTTAAAATATAAAATATATATATTTTATGGGGTTCAAATTTTTTTTTCTAATTATTACAAACGGAATGACAAACTTATATATACCCTCTGCACACTGGAGTGGAGGGTATAAAAACTAGATTTTATTGACGTTGTAAAATTTAAGAAATAAAAACAAATAAAAATTAAAATAAACTTTAAGAAAAAAAAAATAACTTTAGATTTTAGTGACATTTGTACAAAAATTTTTAATGAAAACATACAAATAACAACAACAATAATTAAAATACAGTGTCTAGTGGAAATATATAATAATAAAACATTAAAAACAAAACTAAATCTACTACAACTTAATTGATCGCAGTCATCATAATTTAATACAACAATTAAATGCTGTTATACTCCGACAAAGAGTGAAATGTGAAGGAGTTTTAATAAAGTTACATGCCAAAATAGAAAAACATATTGCGAGACACAACCGCGGCGTCCGGCGGCAGCAGCTTCATCGGTACCTCATCAACACCAGCAATAAGGCGGTAAATCTACTTTATACATATACATAAATTAAAAATTTTCCTATATATACATAAATTAATAATTTTCCTATATACATATATAAATTAAAATTTTTTGCTAAATATAAATTAAAAATTTTTGCTAAATATAAATTAAAAATTTTTCCTATATATAAATTAAAATTTTATAACATTATATATATGTCAGTAAAATACAGTGAAACATACAAATTTGTCACCACTACCTTAAATTAAAATAAAATATCTTGGAAATGAGAATTTTTTTTTGAACTTACCTTTAAGTAAAATTACTTTAAAATTCAACTATACATTTTTACTATGAAATTAAAAATTTTATAAATCTACAAATTAAAATCTCGCTAAGATTTAATTTTTATTTAACCAAAATTTCTTTTAGAGGTTAACAAAAATTTTTCCAAAATGTAAATAAATCTTCTAAAATTTAAATTTTCTTAAATTTAAAATTTATCCTAAAATTGAATTTTTCTAATCCTAAAATTTTAATTATAAAATTTAAACTAAAATTTTTCTAATGCTAAAATTAAAGCTAAAATTGCTAAAATTAAATAGTGCTAACATTCAAAATGCTAAAATTAAATTTTTAAAAAAAAAAAAACAAAACTTTAAAATTTTCCTAAAACAGAATTTTGCTAAAATTTAAAAATTCTTCTAAAATTAAAACTGAGCTATATTTAAAAATTTCCCTAAAATTAAAATTTCTCTAAAAAAAAAATAAAATTTTGCGAAAATTTAAAAATATCCTAAAATTAAAAATTTTTCCTAAACATAAAGTATTTAAAGTTACCATAAAAATGTTGATAAATTTAATTTAAAATTAAAACCCTTAAAATGAAGGGCAAATAAAAATTTTATATTTAACCCCAATGTAGAAAACCAAAGCCAAGCCAAATCTTTTTATTGAAGTGGGTTACCTCCAAGTAAGATGGAGTCGAGGTAACATGGTTGGGAGGGCAAAAGGGGCAGAACACCTAGTCCCCAATCCCAAGGTAAGTATGGCCATCCATCCATTTAGCGTCCGTTTGTTTTGACAGTTGTTTTTTTTTTAAATCGCACGTGAAAATCTGTAGTGCGGTTTCCCTGGGCCTGAGCAAGACCCCACCCATCCGGCGAGCTAGGCCCCTACGCCAGCACGTGCGACCAGCAAAGGCTCAGGGAAACGGAAGCGGATCTTCCACCAACGCCGCACCATTACACATATATGGGAGTTGTATTCCATTTTCGGTCGGATGTAAGTGGTAAAAATTTTAAGGAGATCAGAGGGAGTGAAGTAATTTTTGCACCGTTTTAGAAAACCAAGACACTGCTTCTATCGACACTTGAAAAACATGCTCGTTCCAACGAACATCACATTGAATTCTCATGCCTACAACATCAAGAGTATCCGACTCCTCAATACCTATACCACACAACTATACAGATGACATTGTTGAATCCATGGCCCTATGGGTCAACATACAACATTGGATGTTCAGCGCATTAAAATCAACCCTATTCGCTTTACCCCACTCGGAGATTGTTAACAGGTCTTGATTGAGTGTGTCATTCATTGTCCGCCTTCTGCCCCAAACTCCAAGAGGATTGGCCTACAATTAAAGGAAAATGAATGACAAATGCTGCTGTCATCTGCGAAAGAGTATATAGAGTTAAAAGTTTGACCAAGAAGGTCGTTCAGAAAGATAAGGAAATGAGAAGGAGAAAGAACGGAACCTTGGGGAACGAAATGTACTTTGATGGAATGAATAATCTCATACCAAGCACTATTATTTTTTCCACCATTATCGCTGCAGCGTCAATATTATTGTCCAAGAAACAAATTTTCCAGTTGAAATGCTTGAAGAAATCGTTGAGCTCAGCCCAACGAGCCTTTTCGTAAATAAAAACTGAGCGTTTCATAACTGGTGGTGAAACACTATGAAGTACAGAGTACGAAAAAGATGCGGAAATGGTGCACTGATCCGAATTACCGAGTGGTGCAAGAATTTTCACTTCATACTTGTCAGGGTGTGAAGTTAGAAAAAGGTCGAGAATATTTTGTCTTTGCCCTTCAATGCATGGAATGTGCGTTGGTTTCACTAGTTGTGCTAAGTGGTTATGCGCGGCGAAAAGCTCAACGTAACGGCCTTCGGAAGTTTTTGACTCGAATGGTGAAGCCAAGAAGAGTTGCGAATATTGAAATCGCCGGCAACTACGATTTCGCTATTCGGGCAACTCTAATATTTTAGTTATAGATTCAGAAAGGGCATCGAAGCCATTATAGGTATGCTCCCTTTCTATGTTTGGACTTCTGTATAGAAACCCAGAATGCAAAATGTATGACCTGATTTTGAACTTAACCCAAAGTGAGTTAAATTCTGCATCATAACAGTTATAATGTTGCTGGAACTGGTACGAGTGTTACATTGCAAGGCCCCTATGAAAAGTAAAAAGGGATAGAAGGTGATAACCAGGTATGTGAAAATCCTGTGGGTCAGCATCCTCACTTACCTGGGTCCTATAAGGTGAAAACATCCGGCCGATGGAAGCGAGTGTGGGCATATACAGAGAAAAAATTCGTCCTCAGTCCACGTATGTTACAGAAGTCTATTCTGAATTTACATGACATAACAAAATTAATAAAAATATTAATAGTCAATATTAAAAAAAAACAATAGTACAAGTGACAAGTAATCCTTTTGCTGTTATTCGGATAGTTAGTACCCAGTGTTATACCCTCATCATTACCATAACCAACAGCAAAACGAATACATCACCACTTGTACTATTTAAAAAAAAAATATTATGGGAGAGGAAAACAAATATACCAACAACAATGACACTTACATACAGAAGCATAAAAGCCCTTTGTGTGGTTGAAGAATATAACAACAAGGCTTGACTGCTGTAGATGAAGTTGTTGGTTGTGTTGTATGTTGTGTTGGTGTTATGAAGCAGAGAAAAAACTATTTCAAAAAAACTGAAAGTTGTTGTTTTCGATGTATTAAGGTTATATTGTATTTGTTATTGTTTTGTTTTTCAATTTTTATTTTGTGGCTGATTTTTGTTTATTTCATATGAACTATTGTTATATTTGTGTTTGTTCTTATTGTTGGTTGCTTATTTAAAAAATTTTATTTTGTAGCTGATTTATGCTTGTTTTATTGTTGGATGGTTTTGATTAGAATTATGTGTTTTTGTTTTTTATTTTCTTTTTGTTTTATTTATTTGAATGTTTTATTTAATTTTATATATGTATATATATATATTGTTTAACGACACTGTAACACAACAAAAACAGAAAAAATACAAAAAAAAATACAAAAAACTACGTGTAACACTACACTCACTTGTCTTGACCGCAATTACTTGTTGAGTAATACTGATTGTGAAAAAAGGCTCCACCCTTTATATACATTTTTAAAATCAAAATTTTCCAATGAAAAGAAAAATATAATAGGGATACACGCAGGTAGTCACAACTAGAAAAAGAAACACCGGTAGTCGCAAATGAGAAAAATATTACAATTGCTTCGTATTTACCCAGGCCGGGTAAAACAGTATTTTTTTTATCAACAATACACCACGACGACAAGATGACCGGAAAAAAAGATAAAGTTATGTCGGAAATAAGTAAATATTACGACTTAACCAACTTATTCACGAGTTGATCAACTTATTCACGAGTACATGATAAAGACAAAAACCAATCGTTGGCCATTGGCTTTTTTATGAATATGCTAGATGCCGATGTAATAGCTGCATATGTGCTGTTAATTAAAAAATTTCCATATTGGAACCAACGGAAACCAAACATACGAAATTTATTCCTGCGAGAATTGGGCGAATCTCTAGTCAAAAAAGAGGCAAAATAATAAAAACTTACACCAGTCCCAAAGTGCAATAAAAATCTTTCCGCTAAAACATGTCCAAAAATCTTGCATTCTTTTGTAGTCCGAACCAACCCCTACACTCATATATCCTCTTGTATATCCGCCATATTCCGTCCGTGTGAGCCAAAACAATTTTTCTGACCCAAGGTCATATATTTTGTACAAAATTTATGAATAGAAGTAATCAAAAAAAACTTTTTGTGCACAGATTTGTAATGTTCTTTTTTGAAGTATTTTGACCTTCCTAACACAGAGACAGAAGCCGCCTCTTAAGAGATGGATCTTATAACTTTTGGCGGACGCTGCCCATAATAACAACATGTGACCCAATATAAGATTTATAATTTCCATAAAAAACATTTGTTTCCTAAATAAAAATACCTTTAAATATAACGAGTTCTTTCCAGATATGTCCACGAATAGTATTTAGACATTTTTAGGAATTTTATTAGCTTAATTTTAAACAAAATTGGTCGTGCGTGTGTACTTATACCCTATACTACTATGTGGTCAGGGTATAATGAGTTTGTGCTGATGTCTGTAACTAACAAAAATATTTGACGTAGATCCATCTTTTATTATACCGATGAACTCAGAATCACTTTCTGAGCCGATTTAGCGATGTCCGTCCATACATCTGTGTGTCCATGTAAACCTTCTAATTAAACTATAGGTCGTAAATCTGAATCTATTCTAATGAAATTTGGTATATAAACTTGAACGAACGCTATTAAAATTGGTTAAAATCGGTCTATGTTGAGACATATTCCCCATACAAACGACCCACAGTGGCTGAAAATCATTTTTCATTGGCCAAAATTCTGTAACTTTTGAACCGATCAAAATATTTTAGTACTGTTTTTTTAATAGATAGACAGATAGTTGATCTTGACTCAGTGTGAATTTCATTTAAATTGATTGAGTACTTTTTAAGGAATCCTAGGTCAAAGTTTAACTTTTGATTTTTTTTAACTTTTAGCGTGATATATGTTTTTTTTTATTTATTTTTATTTATTAGAAAGTGTCATATTTGGAGTTAAATAATTATTATAAACATTTTTTGTAATAATGAAATTTTTTTAATGCTTACACTCAAAAAAATTTTTACACTCAAAAAAATTTTTACACGCAACAAAATAGTAAAATTCACTAGAAATTTAACTAGTATTACTAAAAAATTAAAAATGTTTGCTATCAAATTTGCAATTTGCTGACACTCAAGGAATATTATTATTACTACAGAAAAATTTATTAGTGTTTGCTGCCTAATTTGTTACACTAGCTAAATAAATCTGCTAAACATTAGCGCAATGATTCTAATTTTTTTTTTAATTTTGATATGAAAATATGAGTTCTTATTTTTTGAATCTTTCTTATCTATTAAAACATTGCATTCATATGTGGGAAACCTTTTAAGAATAAAAACTGCAATAGATTTAAATAGCATTTGTAACAATGGTAGGTTCTGTTTATTATTATTTTTTACTAATACTATGTTTTTCGTACTTAAATAACAATGAAAGGCAATTATAATTATTATTCATTAGACTCAAATATTGATTGCAAATATTCCATGTTTTGTTCTGTGCTATTTCTGTTCTTTAGTAGTTTTTTGGCTTCTTCATCTAAATCCCGATGTTCCACTTTCCATTGATTTCGAATACTGGAGATGAACGGATCTGACGTTGCCAATAATATATTAAATAGATCTTCATTTGTGGAATTTCGTGACATTTTTCTAGTATTGTGCTGTCTATAAAATCTGTAATCCTTGTTCCTTTTTTCCTGAGCCTCCTCTGATAGATCTCCAAGTGGCACCAAATGATATTTAATGACATCTTCTCCATGATAAAGGATTTTGTGGACTGTTGCAGACATATTTCTCCATGGGTAGTTGGTTGTATATATTTTTGCAGTTTCCTTAGCATAATCTCCAAATTTTCTAGAGTCAATTTCTTCATTGCACGCAAGTACTTCTAGGATTATTTTAAATCTGAAAATAAGGTTTAAATCCACTCCTGTTATTTCAGATGCTGTTTCTGGATCTGAAAAGAATCTTCTTGCGGTATTGCCATCATTTGTATTGCCTGACCCTTGTTTTGGCTGATCTATAATCAATCCAAATTTGCGATATTCATCTTGAACATGTTTCTTTTTTGAACTTCTTAACTCTTTGTTGGTTTCGTTGTTTCTTATTGATCCTGAAGGCCCGAAATCCAAATCATAACTGATTTTTAGTATGTGTTCCATAAGTCGTATTCTTGCATGTAGTGGTGATAATCCAAATTCGAAGGCATCGGTATTATCGAATGATTTTGTCGGGACTTGGTTTAATTGGCTTGATGTTGCTTGGCATATAATGCAGCTGGATGCAGCCTTCGTGTTAGTCAAAGCCTGACCTACTTTTCCATCTATCATTGTCAGCACTAATTGGTAGCTTACTTCAATTTGCTGCCCATCTAACTGTAATTGTAATGGCTGTAGTGTTGCTATTTGGGCCTTGATATCACTAACTTCTTTGTTAATGGCATCATGACTTTCTTTTTTGAATTCAAATTTGATTGGCCTGCAGTATTTCGTAGAAGATGGTGTCTCATTTTTCCAAATATCCATTGTTTGCGTTGTACTACTCGAAGGCTCCGAATCTTCCAAAATCTTTTTCAATCGCAATGGTACAAATGATACCATGAACATATCTGAGTCCGAAATATTTTCACATACAACTTGTTTGTATTGTTTTTGTCCCGAAGAACCATCACATCCCCATTTACAAAATAGAATTAACTTTGCGTTTCCATATTTCTTTAACTCAGTTCCTGTTATTGATTGTAGCAAGCGTTTGGCTGTGTGATCAAGTAAAGATTGTAGTTGTACTTCTGCCGAAATTGGTGTGATTGTAATAGTGTCCTTTGATGGCAAACAGTCTATTTTAGCAGCTGTTATGTGATGATATGCTGGATACATATTTGAGCCTTTTTCAATCGCACGCAATCTGAGCTGAATATATTGGTGTTTTGTTAATTTCAAATCCAGAAATAATGCTAATGCCTCCTCATTTG
The DNA here is from genome assembly GCA_963682025.1 of Cordilura impudica. NCBI lineage: Eukaryota > Metazoa > Arthropoda > Insecta > Diptera > Scathophagidae > Cordilura > Cordilura impudica. The sequence goes on from OY821518.1 coordinate 188,016,742, forward strand.
TGAACTGTTTTGCATCGCTCGGAGTTGGTATACTTTTAAGAATTCGCTTTGTTCTCACTGGACTAGCATTACAAGTTTTTTCAATGATATCCACTTTTGTTAATTGGTTTTGTGCTCGTAATTGATGTAGAAAAGATTCTTTTATATTTGTAGAACCAATTTCCTCGTTAAAATTTTTAAGTTTCCGCCTCTTAGATCTATCGCTGCAGTTGTCCAATGATTTGCGTGGTCTTCCAGCCTTATCTAGCTTTGCTGTTTCTCCACCAACATTAAGTTGGCCTTCTAACCAGTTTGCACTTTTATTATAAAACTTTTGTTTACAGTAGTTAACTTCTTTCAATCGTTTTTTTAGTACTTTGACGAAATTAGATAATTGCTCTTGTATTTCGGTACTAGACGAATTTAAGTTTAATTTTATTTTAACGTAACTAAGAACATCTTCCTGGTTTTTGTTTCGAAAATACTCTTCGGCCAGTTCTTTATAACTAAAGTTCTCCGTATTTTTCTCAATATTTTTATTTGCGTCTGTTATCACTTTTTTATCACTTTTTATCACTTGCGAATATACGTCCGTACACTTGAAGTATTAACTTATTATTGAGTAATCCCTTATAGAATCCGTCATTTTATACATTTTTAGGTACATGTTATTCACACATTGATCTTTAATTTCATAGCAGGTAGTACTTAAATTGAACAAAACTGCACTTGTTATCCAGACTTCAATATCAGGTAAAACTAATTAGTTTCTCGCCAATATGGGGTGGTTTTTTATCTTTAGTGGTTTAGTGCCGCGATTATTGACAAACTTATAAAATTGTTTATGACTTTGGTTGACCCTTAAATTTGACAACAGGTAAATTAAGAAAGAGATCATTTGTTTACTGTAGAACCTATTGTGATCATTTTATGACTTATTTTTTTGCTGATCAAAACAAAGCCAATAAACCCTTTCGCAGGTATTTTATTTAATTATTTTACTTTTACGTAGTCTAAAGTAAAAAAACAAAATTTTTTTTAGAGTAATTTTTTTAGAGTAATTTCATTAAAATGAAAAAAGTGTTCTACCGGGGGCTCGTGGGGGGTGCAAAAGTATATATAGGGTTAAACAGGATACATTCGCCTTTCTCCGGGTGGTATACGTTTCTTGTTCCCTTACTTCCTTTAGAAGTTCTATTCCACTAAAGTTTAAATTTGAGAAAAATATAGTGGTTTCATAAATATTTCATAACGCCCCTAATATCAAACGTTAGAACTGTGACTACTTACAAAAACTAAAGACTATAATCCTACTAACATTATAAAAAAGACCGCAGGCCAATATCGATGATAGCTTGCGAGTAGTAACCATTTATTTTTGATAAAAAACAAAAAAAAAACACCTTTTGCTGAATTAAAAAAAACAGTTGAGTTTGACAGCATGCCACGCCCACAATTATCAATAGTTTAACCTAATTTTTTGGCTACCTTAATCTGGATATATAAGCTACAAAAAGGAGTAAAAATTTTAAAAATCGATGACAAAAAAAAATTTGACTTTTGGCCAATGAAATCAAAATTTGAGCCACAGTGCGACCCCTAAGAGATCGACTTAACTTGCCATAAGATCCAAATTATCACATAGATCTCGGTCAGAATGGGTTTGTGTATGTTTATTACATCCATCAGTAGTTCAAAAACAAACATTGGACACTTCTTAGTCTTAAGTGACTTTCAACCGGTCGGTCTAGACCGACTATAATTTTCTTACTTATTTTTGCTTCAGTTTTTCTGTTTTTATAGTGACAAAAAAATGGTACAGTTGGCGCGAGTTGTTATATATAAAATAGGGTTGACACTTATGCGTTTAATTGTTAAGCTATATTAAATAGGTAAGTTCTTTTTTTATTTTGACAAGTACATGTCAAGGTTGTTTTTTAGAGGTTCACAACTTTGAGCTGGCAACACTGCTTTATTTGACAACTGATTAAACAGTTGATTTTTGTTTGGATAGACCTACACGGGATAGACCTACACGGGAGCAACGCTTTCAAATTGTTAAAATATTCTATGATGGTTCTGTTCGTCAAACTTATCGTGAACTTAGTCCATTTTATGGTAGTCGTAAGCGTCTATCAGAACGGCTAATTCGAATAACTATGGATAGTTTCACACCACGTTTACTCTTAATGATAATATACATCCAGTAAGACGTCAACAGTGCGCACCGAACAGGCTATTTCAGCTGTACAGCAAAGCACTGACGAAAATCAATCAATTCGGCACCGTTCTCAGCAAATGGTGATGTGCCCATCCACTTTATGGCAGATTTTATAAAGGATCTTGGTTTACGAGCTTGTACAAGAATTAAAGCCAACGACTATCGTATGCGCCGCCAATTCTGACAATGGGCTGAAGGACAAATTGATATTGATTTTGATTTTCCGTACAAAATTTTGTTCAGAGATAAAGCTATTTTTGTTGAATTGGTACGTAAATAAGCAAAAATGTCACATTTGGAGTGAAGGTAATCCACAAACTTTTGTCCAAACACCATTACATCATGTAATGTACGTATAACTGTATCGTATTTATACCTGTTTCAGTTAAATCTAAGTTTGTTTGATATTACTTGTAAAATGCCGTAGCAATTGAAAAATATATATTCAGTTTGATTTGATCAATAAAAGAATTAACTATTATCATTATAAATTTAGATGTGGGGTAAAAAATAAAACAAATGGATTTAAGACCCAACCGCCGGACGATTGTTGATGCATTAAATTTAGCTGGAATATCTTTACCTGAAAATACAACAATATCGCAGTTAAGATATTTGTATAATGGTTTGACTCAATTCTAAAATTCAAATAATGATGCTGGTCAAACTTTAGATTAATTAAATACTTCTGTCGATAGTGTGTTTCCTGCCGAAAATGATACTCCTTTTACTGTTGCTTAAGTAAACGATTGTGCTGTTAATGATGCCTTAATGTCTGATGTTCCTGATTCTTCTGCCTTGCCAGTTTCAAATGGTATTTTATCCGATAATGGACCTTCGGCTTCAAGTGTACCTGATGTAAATGATACCGGATTTCCTACTACAAATAATGAAGATCATATTGATGAGGAATAGCAGTTGGAGAAAGAGCTGAAAATTCTCCATATTCTCCATTAGTTGGTCAAAAATTCAGTGGTGATGATCATCAATATGTTTTGAAATGGTTCAGTTATTTCGAAGATTATATTCAAATGTTTGCATATAACGGACATGAACTTTTGTTGGGATTATTGTGTGGTACTGCCGGTAATATATGCAAAATATTAGAAGTTGCTTATCAAAACCTCTAAAAGAACCTTAACTTGCGAAGAAGTATATCGAAAGTTGCGTGCACGCCCTTTAAAACCAAATGAATCTTGTCTAAGCTACGTGATTGCTATGCAAACAATTGCTGCTCAAACTAATATTGATGAAAAGGAATTATTAGATCCTAGCAGATTCCAGCCCTCGAAATTCGAATGCAAATTCTAGGAAATTTTATTTTTTCATTAAATAAAGACCCTAAAGGTATGCTAATCAATTATAGCCAATTCACAAATCAACACAAGAAAACAAACTAATTTTTATTACAAACACATTAACAAATTTAATAAACACACACATAGCATTGTATAATATAATGTTTGTGTTAGTAGCAACTTTAAATGCAATTTACTCAAAATAAAGGAAGAAATTTAAAAATCTGTAAATCTGCAAAATGGCTAAAAAGAAATACCTTTCAAATAATATACGTTTGGTCAAAATCGGGATAAGACGGTAAAACAAAACATCGGTCACAAGAAATCGCCTAGCATATTAATATTATAGATTATATTAGATGGATTTCAAGATAAATCAAATATTTCATTATTATATAGTGTTTCATCAACTGACAAACTTATTGAACATTTGGATCGTTATCAACAACGCCGAGTTCGAAAACCGGATGCAGCCTTAAAAATTAAGTCTAACTCTATGTCGGATGACAGATATTTCAATTGTTATCAATTTGAACATTTTGTGGTCTACTCGTGAATAGAGGGTCAAATGTAAACCCAAATCAATGATTCATGAATATACAAATACGTATGTATGTTTATGGTGTCGATTGAGTTGGGTTTACAATGTATATATGTTTGTATGTTTAATACTGAAAGAATGTAGAACGCAAACAAATATATTGTAAATAAAAGTTTAATGACTTATTTTAATGTATCACCAATTTGTGTAACATTACTCCGAATTGTGTATGAATGATCGATGCATTTTATTTCAGTGACGTTTTGACGAACTGACTGTTTGACAAAAGAAAACAAGCTCAATAGTTACTGATACAATATGAACGTGCATGAGTATTTTAGAGTAATTTTAATATTGAGTAAATTCTACTCAAAAACTAGCATAGCAAAACAATATATATAATTTAAATTTGGTAAATAAAGGGTCAGTCTGGTTAAGACCAAAAACATAAAAAGACCTCCAGTGTTTCTTTTGAAAAATGAAGAATCGTACCAAGTGCAAACCACCATAGGCGATCCTGCGACGACACTAAGGACTTAATCTAGGCATCAATAGCAGGAGTATAGATATGCTTAGCTATTGAGGTGCGAAAGAAGAAATTTTTTTGAAGACGCAATCAATGGCAAGGAGCAACATTTTGCTTAGGCCAAAAAGCGTATCAAAGGCGCATCCGAGTAATCATCATTGCATCACTACATCCAGAACGACTTCAAAGAATGTTTTCCAAACACCGGATATACAGAGCATGTAAAATACGATAAGTAAATAAGTGAATTAAAATCCAGAAGGTGCATGGGCACAACTGGTAAACATATTCAAGAACTGTGTAAAATTATATATTTGATAAAATGTTTAAAAAATTTTTTAATGACAGTGCTTTGTAAACAAAAAAAAAAAAACAAAGAAGAATATTATTGTGAAATATTGAAATTAACTAGCCTAAAAACATGAATTTTGTTGAAATCAAAAATATATGAAAAGTAAATTTATATACATCATAAAAATTTTGTTGAAATTGAAATATTCTGTGAAAAATGGATTGATATAAATCATAAAAGATTTTGTTGAAATGTTTAAATTCACTGAAAAGGTATTGTGAAGATTTATGATAAAGAAATTAATTATTGTGAAATTTTGATGTTGGTATTGAAAAGAAAAAAAAAAGAGATTTTTGACTAAAGTGGATAAGATTTTAACAGATTATTTTCGGTGTTCTCGATTCAAGTTATTTGAAAGAAGGAAATAAAATTTTTTTTGTACAGAAGGTAAGTTTTTTTTAATAATGGGAAACAGCCAAAATAAAATAAATGAGGTAATAACGGAGTCAATCAAGAACCCCACAGCAATTAGTATCAGTTTAGAAGTCTTTATTTTAATTTGCGTTTTGGTAACATTGACAGTAGTTATTAGGCATTTAAGGAGATATGTGAAAAAGCAAATAAGGGCACAACAAGTTAGGAATATAGTTTAAATTTTTTAATGGAGGAGACAAAGGAAGAAATATTAAAAAACTTAAGAATAGCAGAAGAAAATTGGAAGAGATTGCTAAAAGAAGCAGAAGACAGAGAAAAAGTGATTGGACCAGAGATTTTGAATATTGGTCCTAAACCAATTAAAATTTTGATAAAAGATAGGGAATTTAAGGAACCTATTATATCTAAGGTAGACCTTCCAATGATAAGGAGAAATAGAGGCGATTTCAAAAGCCGAATGCAAAGGAAAATAAACATTTTGAAAAGTGAGTTAAATTACAAGACAGACAAAGACAGAAGAGTAGACATAGAGAAAAGAATACAGGAAACCAGAAAGGAGTTAAATTCATACTTGAAAGAGAAAAGGAAAACGAAAAAGAAATGTCTGCAGAAGAACTAGAGGGACGGCCAGATATGCTAGACAAATTACATGCAGAAATAGAAAGACTAGCAAAAGAAGGTTATTTTTCAACACCGATAGAATTTCCAAAACAGAAAAGAGTTAAGGATAAATACACAAAGGCCGAGCTAGAAAGGAAAGTTAAATGGTTAGCTAATTTATGGGAGGAAATAGGAATGAATCGTAGCCCTACAGCGGAAGATATAATAAGGCCAACAACCATAGAGTTGGAGACAATTTTAATGGTACAGAAATACAGAAAATAAAAAAAAAAATTTTTAGATCCAAAAAAAAAAAAAAGAATTTTGAAATATATTTTATTCTATTATAACTATAGTATAAAAAAAAACAAAAACAAAAAAAAGTATATAAAATAAAATTTATATTATAATCTTTTAATCAAAATAAAGTTAGAAATGTAAACTATTATTAAGATATAAAAATAAATAAATTCATATGTTAAAATTAATACAATGAAAAAAGTACATATTATTTTAATGGATAAATAAAATAAAAATAAAAAGAAAAGAAGAAAATTTTTTTTTTTGAATTATCAGTGTCTCATATGGAAAATTTAATAAGAAAGTTAGATTCGATAGTGGTTAACGCTAAAAAATCAATAGGGAAACCATATTCGTTAGAAACAATAAATACAAAAAAAGAGGGAGATATCAGAAATAAAGACACAATTTGAAGATTGTATAACAAAAACTGAATTGACGGAAGAACTCAGAACGAAAATAGTTGACAAATTTAGAAAGCTAAGAGAGGAAGCAATAGAAATTTTACAACATACACATAGGAAAGATACAGAGGAAGAAGAAAAATTAACCATGACGGCGATTATGGACATGAATGAATTATCAGCTGTTTCAAAGTTAGTACCAATATTTACAGGGAAAAAGGAAGAGTTGCATGGTTTTGTGACAAATCTAGAATTGGTATCTGAGACTATAGCACAGGAAAAGCGAAATTCTTTTTTTAATTTCATATTCAAATCACGACTTGAACAGAGTGTACAAAACCGAGTGAAGCAAGAAAACATTCCGACAAGCGTTAATGAGTTGGTGCTGGCCCTGAGAAAAGCATATAAGCCATTAAAATCATCAAACAATATACTACAAAGATTGACACAAACTGTTCAGAAAGGTGACAACGTTAGAGGTTTTGTCGATAAAATAGAATCACGGTCAGCGAGTTGAATGAAGTACAGATAAATGAAGTTGGCGAAGAAAATAGAACAGCAATAGTACGAACGAATAATGCATTGGTATTTAATGTTTTTAAAAGTGGGTTGAGAGATCAACAAACAATATCAACAATTGATGCTAGTAGAGTTACTACTTTCGCTGAAGCATTGCAAATGGCTGAATATGCTATGGTACGTGTCAGGGAAAGGCAAGTGCTGTACAATAATGCAAGTGGCAACAGTGGTGTACGCAATGGCAACCGTAGCGGCTATAACAACGATAGTTGGCAAAGAAATGGAAACAATTATAATGGCAACAACAACAGAAATTATGTTAACAACAACGCTAACAGAGGAAGAAACTATAATAATAACGCAAATAGAGGATACTGTAACAATTATAACAATAACAGATACAGAAATAATAATAACCATATCAATAACAACAACAGGAACTCATATAATAACTCACATAATAATAACAATTATGGGTCGAACATTAATAACAATATCAATAGAGGAAACCAAAATAGAAATAGAAGTAATAACCAAAAAAATAATAATAGGAGAAATTTTAATATAAATCAAATACAGAACCAGGGAAACTCTCGGGAACCGGAATTCGCTCAACAGGAATTTCCGGTAATAAGACAATAGAAAATAGCATATCATCAGATCTAAAGAACTATGTCAAACCGAATGTGGTTGACGCAGATTACGCATTGACGTTTCTAATAGACACAGGATCGGATATATCATTATGCAAAGAAAGTTTTTTATACAACTACCAAGAAGATCAAGATGATTATTGCAGCTTAACCGGGTTTTCAATAGAAAAGATAAAATCCTTAGGTTCAACGAACATGACGATAAAATTTAACAATTCAACTATAGAACAGAAAGTACAACTAGTTACAAATGATTTTCCAATAAGAACTGATGGGATACTGGGTAGAGATTTTCTATCTAAATATCGATGCAACATACATAGATTATGATAAATATGTATTGACGTTTGGTGTGAATAATGACAATATAACAATTCCTATATATGACGATGCTTTTAATATTAATCACGTTAGAATACCAGCGAGAAGCGAGATTGTAATACCATATGAATTGAGTCTGAAGGAAGATAGTATAATCATGAATAGGGAAATAATAAGAGGCGTTTATTTGGCGAACACTATAGTACCCAAAATTGGAAATCAACATGTAAAACTGCTAAACGTAACCGATAAAGCTACTGTTGTAAGGAACCTTAAAATAGAAACAATACCATTGCGGAACTATGAAGTGTGTTCATTCAACAATGATTACGATGATAATGAATATACACATGATCGATTTGAAAGATTATTGAGCAATTTGAAACTGGGCGATAGAAACAGGGATCTGAAGGAGATTCTAAGAAAATACCAATCAATTTTTCATATTGAGGGTGAGAAATTATCAACAAACAACTTTTATAAGCAAATAATAGATTTACACGATGAGGCTCCGGTGTACATAAAAAATTATAGATTACTTCAAACACAGACAAAAGAAATAAATTCTCAGGTGCAGAAACTACTGCGAAACAACATTATAGAGCCATCAATAAGTCCATATAATGCACCGTTGCTATTAGTTCCTAAGAAGGGACAAAGTGATTTAAAGAAATTGAGATTAGTCGTTGATTTCAGAAAACTAAACGATAAAATTGTTAACGACAAGTTTCCGTTGACACGTTTGGATGATGTTTTGGATAGGTTAGGCATAGCTAAATACTTTTCCACACTTGATATGACGAGCTCATTCCACCAAATAGAGTTAGATCATCGATCGCGCCCATACACTGCATTTTCAACACCTGATGTACATTACCAATACACTAGATTACCTTTTGTTTTAAAATTATGTTCGAATAGTTTTCAACGAATGTTGACTGTGGCATTGTCTGGCCTCGAGTGCGAAGCTTTTCTATACGTGGATGATATAATAGTTTTCGGATGTAGCCTGGGACATCATAATGCGAAACTGGTGAGGGTTTTGGACAGATTACGGAAATATAATTTGAAGCTGAATGCAAGCAAGTGTTGCTTTTTGAGGCAACACTTGGGACATTTGATAACGCCAGATGGAATTAAGCCCGATCCGGAGAAGTTTGAAGCAATAACCAAATATCCTGTTCCAACAAATGCAGATGAAGTTAGAAGATTTGTGGCATTCTGCGTTTTATCAAGAATTTTGCTGATATGGCTAAGTGTTTGAAACAATTACTAAAGAAAGGTACTAAATTTGAGTGGACGGAACTGTGCCAAAAAGCTTTTGAAGAATTAAAACAAAGACTGGTTAATCGACCGCTGTTGCACTATCCGGATTTTGAGAAACCATTTATATTGACAACAGATGCATCAAATTTCGCATTGGGAGCGGTGTTGTCACAAGGTAAAATTGGTGAGGATAGACCAATATCATATGCTTGCCGATCTCTGAACAAACACGAGTTAAATAAACCGGTTATCGAGAAAGAACTACTGGGTATATACTGGGGCATACAGTTTTTTCGACCAGATTTGTATGGCAGAAGTTTCGTTGTTGTAACGGACCACCGCCCACTGATTTCATTATTTTCGCACAACAATCCAAACTCAAAACTAACAAGAATAAGAATAGAATTATCCGAATATGATTTCCAAATAGTCTACAAAAATGGAATAAACAACACAAACGCTGATGCATTGCCAAGAGTGCGTTTAGACTCAGAAATTTTAAAAAATATGATACCTCCAACAATTGATGAAAAAGTAAGAAAAACGCTGGTGATAACGAGAAACATGAAGAAAAATATGATACAAGACAAAGCAGAAAAAAAAATAAAATGATACAAAATAAAAATGTAAACGAGGATAAGGATGAAACATCGCCTATTGGGACTGATCACCTCAAAATATGAGAATGTACATCAATTAATGATATAAAGCTAGCAAGGAAGATTAAATTTATATTTAGAAAGAAGTCGACAAATAAAGATGATAACATAACAATTGAGAATGATAATAATCTAAATGAAACGCGCGTAAGATGTAGTGAAAATCCATGTTATTTAGATAAAGCGTTGGAGAAGCTACCATCTATTTTAAGAACAACAGAATATAGAGAATTCGCACTGGAAAAAAGTGACGAAATATTTAAAAAGATAGCCCTTGGGAAGATAAAAGAATTAATAAATAAAAGTTTAAAATAATGACGTCAGAATATTAGTATATAAAAATCCTCAAAATATAACAAATAATGAAGAAAAACTAAATCTTATAAAAATGTATCATAACACACCATGCTTAAAAGAAAATATATATGGAAAAATATGTCGAAGATGATAAAGAATTACACAAAAACGTGTGATTTGTGTCAAAGGAACAAACAAATCAAACACACGAAAGAACCATTATGCGTGACGGACACACCAAAGCAAAGTTTCAACACACTTGTAATTGATACAGTAGGTCCTGTAAGACCATCACAACATTGCAGATATATTCTAACCATACAATGTGAACTGACAAAGTATCTGATAGCCTGTCCTATGGAGACAAAGGAGGCCACAAATGTAGCGAAAGCACTGATTGAGAATGTAATACTAAAATATGGAATGTTTAGAACAGTTTAGTTTCTGCTGTCAATAAGACTGGTTGTCTGTAATGCCGTCGGAAAAAATCGTTTGTTCAAAGTGTTTTAAAAACATACAAATAAACTGTGTAATTACTTGTGAGGTTTGCCAGTGCAAATTTCATAAAGTGTGTGCTAAAGTGGAGGATGAAAATGCATTTAATACTCTCACTGTTTTTGAAAATATTGTATTTAATTGCGATAATTGTTTACATACATCCCGTGATTTGATACAAAAAATTAGTTTATTGTCATATGAAATGATGCAAATAAAAATGTTATTCTCACAATTTTTGGATAACAAAGGAATATACAATAATGAAAATTCTACGTCTCACCGCAGTTTGCCTATAAACAAAACTGGTTTTATTTCTATTTTGCCTATTCCTTCTCGTTTGCAAACAACAACAAACAATTCTTTTGATGATCGACCTGTTTGTAGCTATGCTAAACAAACTGCTGTTGGTACTTCTGTTCATACAAATGCTGTTAAAAATAATTTGGCTGTTAATGGTGATTTTCATGTTAAAAAAACGGTTCCAATTAATGGTGATAATGAAGTTAATGCTGTTGTGGCTGCTGTTAATTCTGTTAATCAACTGGAAACTAATGCTGTTATTGATGATGATGTGAATCAATCCTTCAGTGATGCGAATGTAGCGGATTTTAATTCCGATGTTTTGTCGAATACTCAAGATTGGAGTCACGTTACTAAGAGGAAAAAACATCCTAAAAAACGTAAAGTAGTGGTTAGAGTGAATTCTAATTCTGAATTAGAAGTGGTTCTTAAAATGAAACAGGTCCACTTATCATCCTTTAAAACTTCTGTTACAGAAGAAAATATTATATCTTATGTTACAAAACATCTGAATATTGATAAAGAACATGTTGCATGTCATAAATTGATTAAGAAAGAAGCATCTATAGATGAGTTAAAATTTATAAACTTTAAACTGGGTGTTTCAGCTGCTGTTTATGAAAATCTTTTTAAACCTGATCTCTGGACATCAGCGATCAAACTGCGTCCTTTTAAGTTTTTTCCAAAAAAAAAACGGATCCACAGGGCCAAACGTAACAGTCAATTCTAGTTCATTAAAAATTTATTACCATAATGTTTCGGGAATGAGGACTAAATCGTCATTATTTACTTCATATTCATCCCAGTGTTATTATGATGTCTTTGTTATTACTGAAAGTTGGCTTAACTCGGACTTCTACAGTGAAGAATTTTTTAATCCTAATCTTTATCAAGTGTACCGAAAAGATCGGGATACTGTAAAGTCTGGTTGTGAGAAAGGAGGAGGTGTCCTCATTGCTGTAAAAAAGTCTTTATGTTGCAGAGTTATACTGTTATTTAATATGGATACACTACTTGATCAATTATGTGTGTCTATAAAGGCGGTTGGATATGAATTATTTGTTTGTGTTTCCTATATTCCTCCAAAGAGTTCTGAGGAACTTTATGGTGCTTATGTTTCTAATATTGTAGAGCTGTATGACCGCATTAATAATAATAATGATAAGTTATGTGTACTAGGTGATTTTAATTTGAGTGATGTATTTTGGTATGAAGTACCTAACTCGGATGTGTTTCTTCCAAGTAATGTTAATAAAACTTTTGAGATAAATCTTATTGATTCAGTTTTTAGTCTTGATTTGCAACAAATCAATACTGTTTATAACAAACTAAATAAAATTCTTGATTTAGTTTTTCTAAATTCTGATTTAAAGTTCTCACTTATTGAGTCCACTTTTCCCATTTCACCTGCCACTTTGCATCATTCAGGTTTAGAAATTGAAGTTGAATTTTATGAATATATATCTTGTACGAGTAATGATAATATACGGTATAATTACTATAATTGTGATTTTAATGCATTAAATGCTATAATTAATAATTTAAATTGGTCTGATTTATTGACTAGTGATATTGTTGCTATTTGTTATGAAATTTTCTTGTCTAATATTGTAAATATTTTTCAGAATAACATCCCTTTAGCTAATCCAAAAGTACATAAATTGCCATGGTATACGAAAAGTTTAAAAAAGTTAAGAAATCTTAGAAATAAATTCCATAAAAAGTATAAATCCTCAAATAATGCTGTGGATAAACAAAAATTTCTTCATTATGAAAGAGAATTTAATTTTCTCAATAAGTTTTTGTACAACTAGTACATAATGAGTTTTAACGATTCGGTTAAACATAATCCTAAACGATTTTGGAGCTTCGTAAATTCTAAAATAAATAGTTCTTCAATTCTTATATTAATGAATTATAATAGTTTAACGTCTTTATATTTCCAATCTAATTTTAATGATGACTCTTTTCAACTTAATCAGTTTGATTTTGATGGTATTGGTTCGTATTTTGATTTTGGAACAATGCAAATTTCTGATCAAGATATTATTGAGGGTATTGGAAAACTTTAAGATAATTTTCAATAAATCTTTAAGTGCTGGTTATTTCATTCAGAGATGGAAGTACACTTCTATTTTGCCTGTTCATAAATCTGGTAATAAGAATAATGTCTGTAATTATAGACCAATATCTAAATTGACTAATATTGCAAAAATCTTTGAGCATATTGTGTATGATAAACTTTTCTTTAATTTGAAAAGAATATCACTATATCTCAGCATGGGTTTATGGCTGGGAGGTCGACAACTTCTAATTTAGCTGTCTTTACTCAATTCTGTATAACCAGTTGTGAAAAAGGATTACAAGTTGACACAATTTACACTGATTTTGCGAAAGCATTTGATCGTGTACCGCATGAGCTTCTTTTATTAAAACTTTCCAAGATTGGGTTTCACTCGGAAATGCTGTCTTGGTTTCGAAATTATTTGACTGGCAGATATTCTGTTGTATCTATTGATGGTGTCTGTTCAGATGTTTTTATACCTACTTCGGGGATTCCCCAAGGTAGTATTTTGGGTCCACTTTTATTTAATGTTTTTATCAATGATATAACTAACTGTTTTAAAAACTCCCAGATTCTTTTGTATGCGGACGATTTGAAAATTTTTAAACAAATCTCTTGCCCCAGGGATATACTTGATCTTCAGGAGGACTTGGATAGAGTTGTCTCTTGGTCTGATCGAAATGGTCTACCTTTTAATGTAGGTAAATGCTTATCTATGTCGTATCATAGGCGTCGTAATATTTTATTGCTGAATATAGAATAAAAACTTTTATTTTATCATCTGTTGATGAAATTTTAGATCTGGGGGTAGTATTTGATATTAAACTATCTTTTAATAATCATTTAAACTATATGATTCCAAAAGCTTATGTAGTATGCTTTTATCCGTCGTAATTCTGATAATTGTTTTGATCATTATACAAAGAAAGCGTTATTCACTTGCTTTGTAAGATCAAAATTAGAATATGCCTCATTTATATGGGGACACAGTGCTGAAATTCATATTAATAGAATTGAAAGAATTCAGATAAAATTTATAAAATATGCTCTTTCTTTTTTAAACTTTTCCTCGCCAGCTCCTTCAAATGTTATTGCTTCTTATGCAGATAAATGTGCATTAATTTCAATGAAAACTTTAGAGGTTAGGAGAAAGATCTTTTCCCTTAGTTTTTTGCACGGCATTATTTGGGGTTTAATTGATTGCCCAGTTTTATTACATGCTATTAAGATATATGTGCCTCCACGGTCACTTAGAAATAAAGTAACTTTTTTTCATATTGATATTCATAGAACTGATTACGCTATGAATGAACCAGTAACTAGGGCTATGAGATTATATAATAATCATTGTAATCAATTAGATTTAAGTTTAACTAACATAAATTTTAAAGTAATTTTAAATAATTTGTTAAAATAAGTTATTTACTTTAGATTTAGATGCTAGTCTGTAAGGATAATATTGTATCCATAGACTGAAATAAATAAATAAATTAAATCTGATAGAGGAACCGAATTTACAAATAAGTTAATGAGGGAAATATGCGAATTTTTGAGGATTGAACAGAGATTCTCGACACCATATCATCATGAAACGCTGGGAACTGTAGAAAGGAATCACAGAGTTTTGGATGAATATTTTCTTTCATTCGTGATTGATGATAATTGGTACTCATGGGTTCCATATTATGCATTCGCTTATAATACAACGCCTCATGTGGATACAAATTATTCACCTTTTGAATTGATTTACGGCAAATTACCAAGTTTGCCCGGCGATCATATAGAAGAATGCAATGAAAAGATCTATGATTTTGACAATTACACAAATGAACTTAGAACAAGATTAAAGTATTCATTAGATAATGCTAGGAAAATGATAGAGAGAGTAAAATTGAAAAGAGTACAAGACTCACATAAGTATGAAAACAGTATAGACATAAAATTTGGAGATTTAGTTCTAGTAAAAATAGAAAATAGAAAGAAAAATGAATCACCATACCAGGGTCCATATGAAGTTACTGGTATTGAAGAGGTAAATGTAGAAATAAAAATTAATAATAAAAACAAAATAGTACATAAGAACTTATTGAAAAAATACAATTAAGACAAATAGATAAGATATAGATATTCAGACAATAATATACAAACTTCGTATAAGAAAATACAATTATATATTTAGATAACAAACATTTTTTTGGTACACAAATAAATATTTCAAAATTTTTTTATTTAAGCATTATAAAATATAAATAGAGACTATTCTTTTTCATAACAAATTACTATTAGACATTTAAGTATAATTCACACTAGGCACCGAGTATTATGGTAAAAAATCATCCAACTTTATAAATAAAATTGTATGAATTTCTTGAACGGTGAGGGTGTAGTGTACTCGTGAATAGAGGGTCAAATGTAAACCCAAATCAATGATTCACGAATACACAAATACGTATGTATGTTTATGGTGACGATTGAGTTGGGTTTACAATCTATATATGTTTGTATGTTTAATACTGAAAGAATGTAGAACGCAAACAAATATATTGTAAATAAAAGTTTAATGACTTATTTTAATGTATCACCAATTTGTGTAACATTACACCGAATTGTGTATGAACGATCGATGCATTTTATTTCTGTGACGTTTTGCCGTAATTTTAATATTGAGTAGAGTAATTTTAATATTGAGTAATTTTAATTAGAGTAATTTTAATATTGAGTAAATTCTAGTCAAAAACTAGCATAGCAAAACAATATATAAAATTTAAATTTGGTTAATAAAGGATCAGTCTGGTTAAGACCAAAAACATAAAAAGACCTCCAGTGTTTCTTTTGAAAAGTGGAGAATCATACCAAGTGCAAACCACCATAATTTTCAAAGTGCTTGTCCAAAACCTACTCGTCCTCCTGGTTCATGCTTTACCTGTCATCAAATAGGTAATTGTAATAAATATTGTCCAACTCGTACAAAATCTACAACAGTTGCATCAGTTCTTCAAGAACCAGAAATTTTGACTGAGAATATTTATGTTAATCCAATGCAAATGGTGAGTGTGGCTTTTTACAATATAAACGAATGCACTAATTATTTGGATTTTAATTCTCTTATTGATTCCAGCAGTCCCATTTATTTTATGAAGAAATCGTTATTGCCGCCAAACTTTGAAATATCAAAAGAGTTAAAGGCAACAAATCTTGTTGGTCTTGGAAATTTTAAATTACATATATATGGACAAGTATCATGTTTGATTAAATATCGCAATATAATTGAACATGCACAAAATTAGTTGTAGTTCCAGATAATTATATGACAACTTCAATGATATTGGTTAAAAATTTATAAATAAATAAATATAGCAATTCAAATAATTCGAGTGCATTTCGTTTGATTGAAGATAAATTTAAGCAGGTTAGTAGGGATTGTGATTGTCTCACGTTATATAAAAGTAAATCAGAGAAGAGTGACTCAAAATTGACTAAAAATGTTATTATAAAATGCTTTATTTATCCAAAAAATCTTAAGAAAATGCCGTTTAATTACAAAATGAAGATACGTTTATCCGATGATGTACCTGTTCATTGCTCTCCGCGCCGATTATCTTATCATGATCGAGGAGAAGTACAAAAAATTATTGATGACTTGTTAGATAGAAAAGTTACTCAACCTAGTAATTCACCATATGTATCGGCTATTGTTTTAGTTAAGAATAAATCAGGAAAAACTCGAATGTGTATTAATTATCGAAGTCTTAATAAAAAAAACATACGTGAGAACTTTTCTTTACCTTTAATAGATGATTGTATCGAACATATGATTGTATGGAACATAAGGAAAAACTATTTTTAGTTTACTTGATTTAAAAGATGGATCACATTGAAATGGATAATGAATCGGTACACCTTACAGCATTCGTTACACCACACGGTCTATTTTAATATCTTTGAATGCTATTTGGCTTAAAAAATGCAGCTGCAAATTATGTTTATTATATTTTCCGAGACTTAAAATCATCTGAAATATAATTTGCTGTCAATAACACTGTTCACAGTACTACAAAGGAAACACCAAGTCAACTTCTCTTTGGAGTAACTCAACGTGGAATTAGTATTGATGAATTTACCGAATATCTAGATAACAGAAAAAGAGAAATAATTAAGAGAAATTTAAATGAGACAAATTTGAAAGATTTGGAATGTATTGAACGGTCTCAAGAATAGAATCAAAACTATCACCGAGATCATAGAATTCCAGCCAAAAAGTATTTAGTTGGGGATTTTGTTGTAGTTAAAAATAATCCTAATATTGTCAGAAAAGTACCGTGGCTCTTATGTAATTAGTAAGATATTGGATAAAGATAGAATGTAATACAGGATATTGACAATTGTCAACTAACCCAGATTCCATATAAGGCTATTTTTGAGTCAAATAATTGAAGAAGTTGGATATCGTGAGACATTGACAAGAACTTGTTTATATATAAGGGGCCACCTTACTATTATTTATTTATTTTTGTTAATTAAGCTCAATCAATTTATCAGGTTGGCCGAACTGTAATGTATAACTGTATCGTATTTATACCTGTTTCAATTAAATCTAAGTTTGTTTGATATTATTTGTAAAATGCCATAGCAATTGAAAAATATATATTCAGTTTGATTTGAGCAATAAAAGAATTAACTATTAGCTGGAAGTAATCTTGCTGACGTTTGGTTTCAACAGAACGGAGCCACACAGGCCCGTTACGATTAATTTACTCAAAAAACTTCTGATAAACGAATAATTTCACGTAATGATCCTGTTAATTCGCTACAAAGATCGTGTGATTTAACCCCATTCACAGACAGAGACGATTGAACACCCGGAAATCAACATTCGATAAGTTATTGGCAAAATAAGGATGCAAATGCTTCGAAAAGTGTATGAAAAATGGAATTCCAGATTGTGCCATGTACCCGCCAGCCGTGTTGGTCACATGGCCCCAATCATATTTAAACGTTAATGACATAAAACTATATACATATTCAATAAAGCCAGTCTAAATAATATTATAATAATAATATGTTTTTCTTTACTTTATTATACCCTCCACTCCAGTGTGCAGAGGGTATATATAAGTTTGTCATTCCGTTTGTAATAATTAGAAAAAAAAAATTTGGACCCCATAAAATATATATATTTGTGATCCTTATAACAACCGGAGTTGATATAGCGATGTCCGTCTGTCCGTCTGTCGGTCTGTCCGTCTGTCCGTCTGTGGAAATCACGATGACGGCATCAATCGGGCAGCTAGGGTGCTCGTTGGCATAAAAAATGATTCATTAACATCCTGAAAAGTTTGCTATTTAAAATCGTCCAAATCGGTCGATTAGGGCCCGAGATTTGAATGAAGAACTAAAAAAAGTCTTGAAAAAATATAATTTTCTATGTTGTTCTTGTCACGATCACGCCCTCAATAGGATAGCTAGGGTGATAATTTTTAGTGAGAATGATTCACCAAATTCATGGGAAGATTTCTACTTCAAAAATCATTAAAATCGGTGGAACAGGTCCAGGTAAATCTATGAAAAATTAAAAAAAAAAAATGAAAAACATGATGTTTCCATATTGTTCCTGTTGTTATTCTAAATGTTGCATTGTTGTCATAGCTGGACTTGTTGTTTTTGTGGTCGTTGTGGTAATAATATAATAAAAACAAACCCTTTGTACATTTTTTTTGTGAACTCTGGTAGAAAATTTTAAAAGTTTCCATTGTTTTGGCATCACTAAAAAATTTGTTAGATCATTTCTGTCATTGCCACGAGCCTGCATGCAAAATTTCAGATCGATTGGCTCACGGGAAAGGGGCTAAAAATCGATCCAAAATTTTGTCGACAAGCAGACACTACCAGTTAATATAAAGGCAGTAAATAAAGGGAGTAAAAGTTCACCAATAATTTAAAAACAAATTTTTATGTATTAATTTATTTAAAGAAAAAAATAATTAAATGAAATAGTAATAATAATAAAAAAAAAATAATATACAATACAAAAAAAAAGAATATATAAATAAAATAAAATAAAGATAAATGCATTCATAGCATTATAATACATATAAAAGGTTTTCTAACCGTAACCGTAACGAGTCAGTTGTTTTTTTTTACATGAAAATCATTTAAAACAGTTACCGAACGTAACCGGAACGTCCCAATACTTTTCATGTGAAAAAAAGGCTGACACGTTACGTAACAGTAACATGTCGCTAACTTGTTCTTTACACAGGCTACTGCTTTTGCAGCCAACTTCAAGTCTATTTATATAGTTTCGTAAGCATAACTGATAAAATTGTTTCTATTATTTTTTGCTGTAAGTAATAAATTATAAATATACTGAATTTGCAAACTAAAATGGATACATATATTGGAGGTGATTTAATACAAAAGAGTTAACGAAACAAAATCAAAAAAAAAAAAACAACTCTACAACATCAACAATGGCAGTCATATGTTCTTCAAATAGAAAAAAAAACTGCAAGTGTGTTTTGTTGGCTACAAAACAAAAATAGTGTTGACAATATAACAAAATATGTAAAAGAACTTAGTGCTATGAAATATTTTATTTTGTTTAAAAAAAAAATCGCAAAATGAAAGGCTATAATTCCATTAATAATCAAAAGGCGTTAAACTAATTTATTTATTTTTACGTTGTAGTAATGCATTTTAAATAAGTAAAAGTAATTGTATATTTAAATAAAAATGCATTTGTATTATATGTTGCTGTCGTATTCAGAAAAATCAAGTAGCTGACTATACGACTACAAATGCTGCTGCCAGCAGTCGTCTATGTGTTTCATTCATGATGTTGCATTTTTTTGCGAGCAATACTTACATATATTCTAAATAAAGAAATAATAGTTCTTTTCATACTGCGAAATCTATACAAATATATGTACAAATACTATATGTCAAATTTCAAATTTGCAATAATTGATACATTTTTGAAAGAAAATTGTATAATATGAAATGTCTTTAATTTATTTCATAGAAAACAATTTTTTGAGGTGCGTGGATTTTCCATATTTACTGTTTTACTATTTTCGTAATGAGGTTAAATGAGTTAAAAAGAATTTAAAATATTTGAAAATATTAGGTGAGGATCCTCAAGATGTAATATACGGTCGGTCTAAAACTTTTCACTTAGAGCCACAGTTAAATTCGAAACAACAAAAACCCATATATTTTGTGCATAAAGTTTAACATTAAATGTGCTTTTCTAAAATGTCTATATATTTTTTCTCATTCATTTCTGACCATCTTCAATGTAAATTTACCAAAGTTTTTTTTATTGCAATATGTATATAAAACTTAAAAATTTAATATTTTTTATTGTGTATTAACTTATTATTCTGCGATTTTCATTACATCACAAAATGTTACAAATTGGCACTACTGTTTCAAAAACAGAAAACTTCTAAATCAGTTGAAAACAGTTGATCTGTAAAACTGTGTGTGAAATTGTGTCAAATAAAATTACAAATATTAATAAATATAGTAATACATATATATATATTTTATTAATTTTGTTAAGAATTAGCACAAAATTGATTTTCCATTTTGCATTTCATTTATAAAGAATTCTGCCATATTTTGTTAAAGGGAAAATCCATTTTTGTTATATTAAAAAAAACAGACTTGCATTTAATTTTTCCGTGACTGCCTCAATAATTGCGTAGGTGCCACCACAATATTTTTTCTAATTAAAACAGTTGATCTGTAAAACTGTGTGTGAAATTGTGTCAAATAAAATTACAAATATTAATAAATATAATAATACATATATATATTTTATTAATTTTGTTAAGAATTAGCACAAAATTGATTTTCCATTTTGCATTTCATTTATAAAGAATTCTGCCATATTTTGTTAAAGGGAAAATCCATTTTTGTTATATTAAAAAAAACAGACTTGCATTTACTTTTTCCGTGACTGCCTCAATAATTGCGTAGATGCCACCACAATATTTTTTCTAATTAAAACAGTTGATCTGTAAAACTGTGTGTGAAATTGTGTCAAATAAAATTACAAATATTAATAAATATAATAATACATATATATATTTTATTAATTTTGTTAAGAATTAGCACAAAATTGATTTTCCATTTTGCATTTCATTTATAAAGAATTCTGCCATATTTTGTTAAAGGGAAAATCCATTTTTGTTATATTAAAAAAAAACAGACTTGCATTTAATTTTTCCGTGACTGCCTCAATAATTGCGTAGATGCCACCACAATATTTTTTCTAATTAAAACAGTTGATCTGTAAAACTGTGTGTGAAATTGTGTCAAATAAAATTACAAATATTAATAAATATAATAATACATATATATATTTTATTAATTTTGTTAAGAATTAGCACAAAATTGATTTTCCATTTTGCATTTCATTTATAAAGAATTCTGCCATATTTTGTTAAAGGGAAAATCCATTTTTGTTATATTAAAAAAAACAGACTTGCATTTAATTTTTCCGTGACTGCCTCAATAATTGCGTACATGCCACCACAATATTTTTTCTAATTAAATATTAACCAATATCTAACTAGAATTATGATTTATTCTGACTAAAAAGTTCCAATTAAAAGTTATTCATCCCAATTATGAATATTCTCAAGGAATTTCTTTCTCACGGAAAATACATTTCTCGAGAAAAAAATTCCTCCAATTATAAATTCCGCGTGAACAAAAAATGATTAACTGGCATCATCGAATTTCGAAGCCACTTGCTTTGCTTATTGACAATTTATTTTCTATTTTTTGTGTGTGTGCAAACGACCCTACAATAAATGTCCCAATAAACATTTTTGTTTGCTATCAACTTGAGGTGCATTTGAGATCAAATACATTTTTCAAATCTCCAACGTTAATTCTCAAATGCCCTCAATAGTTCGAATATAGTCTTCTCAACTTAAAAGGCACATTTTTTATATGGCGATTTTCATAGTTGTCAAATTGAGAAATTTGTGATTCTCAACTTGATAGCAAAGAAATATTTCCAATCGGTATCAAATGGAAGGTACGGAATTGCCATATTAAAAAATATTATACTAATTTTAGAAATGAAAACAATGTACTTTTTTTAATGTTTCAATTTAATTTCATTATATATTTAACATTACTATGTACATATTTAACATTAAATGTACATATTATGTACATTTTTTAAAATCTAGAATTAAAAATAAATGAATTAATTAGTTGTACATTTTTTGAAAAATTCGACAAAAAGCAGAAATAATTAAAAATATATCAATGATTTATTTGTACTTTTTTGGCATTTTTTAATTTAATTTATTATTTATGACATATTTAAATAATATCTCAGACTTAACACAAATCGTATTCAAGTTGAAAAAATGTTTGGTCTCAAGTGGAGAAAAGTGTTGGATATCCAATTGAGAGTAAAAATGTTTCTCAAAGATTGGAAAAAATGTTAAGTCTCAACTTGATGTCAAGTTGAAAGCAAACAAGGAGAAAAATTGTTCAACCCAAGTTGAGAATTACATTTGACATCAATTTAAGAACTTAACTTTTCTCCAACATTGGAGAAATAATATTTCAATGCATACTGGGGAATGACCGAAACTAACACATAAACAGTTTTTTCCTATTTGAAAAAATTATGACTGTCATTGTTGCTGTTGTAGAGTTGTTATACCCTCCACTCCAGTGTGCAGAGGGTATATATAAGTTTGTCATTCCGTTTGTAATAATTAGAAAAAAAATTTTGGACCCCATAAAATTTATATATTTGTGATCCTTATAACAACCGGAGTTGATATAGCGATGTCCGTCTGTCCGTCTGTGGAAATCACGATGACGGCATCAATCCGGCAGCTAGGGTACTCATTGACATAAAAATGATTCACTAACATCCTGAGAAGTTTGCTATTTAAAATCGTCCAAATCGGTCGATTAGGGCCCGAGATTTGAATGAAGAACTAAAAAAGTCTTGAAAAAAAAATAATTTTCTATGTTGTTCTTGTCACGATCACGCCCTCAATAGTGCAGCTACAGTGATCATTTTTAGTGAGAATGATTCACCAAATTCATGGAAAGATTTCTACTTCAAAAATCATTAAAATCGGTCGAACAGGTCCAGGGAAATCTCTGAAAAAGTAAAAAAAAAATGAAAAACATGATATTTCTATATTGTTCTTGTTGTTATTCTAAATGTTGCATTGTTTTCATAGCTGGACTTGTTGTTTTTGTGGTCGTTATGGCAATAATATAACAAAAACAAACCCTTTGTACATTTTTTTATCAACTCTGGTAGAAAAATTTAAAAGTTTCCATTGTTTTGGCATCACTAAAAAAATATGTTAGATCATTTCTGTCATTGCCACAAGCCTGCCTGCAAAATTTCAGATCGATTGGGTCACGGGAAAGTGGTTAAAATCGATCCAAAATTTTTTCGACAAGCAGACACTACGAGTTAATATAAAGGGAGTAAAAATTCACCAACATCTAAAGCAAATAATGCTAAAATACCTAGTTGTTAATAAAAAAAACAATTGGGCAATTCACAATGGGTAATGTATCGTTGTATCTCTTGTATCGTGTATCACTTTACAATAGTGTAAAATTGTTGTTGGTAATTTTCACTGAAAAATCGGATACACGATCCAACTTCATTTGCTATGTTTAGTAAATGTTGTATATTGTATCATAACATATCAGTTCCAAGTGAATGCCAGTTTTTATGAAAAAGATAAAACAAATACATAGAATATTATCAGCATAAATAATTATAAAATAAAATATGGCAAATAATGCAAATAACGCAAATACATCGATAAGTTTATTTATATAAAAATTAATGTTTATATTTTTAGTATCTATGTATTTTCTCTTTCAGTACCAACCAAAACATTTAACATTTTTTTTTTTTTCATTATAAATTAAAATGCAAGAGGTACGTAACTAAAACTCCAGGGTATATCTCACGACCAAAAAGCAAGCACTGACAAGTGTTTTCTCTTATACAAAATAGCAGAAGCGACGAAGCGATCTTTCCTCGTTGGATCGAAAATTACTAAAGAAAGCGTTTTACAATCTGAAAATACAACTGAGTGTTCACAACAAATGAATGTATTGTGTATTTCAATACAACATACAATATACAACACCTGTTGTGAATTGCCCAAATGTAAATTTAGCAAAAAAATTTATGTATTAATTTATTTAAAGAGAAAAACACAAAAATAACGTTTGATGTTGTATTTTTTGTGTGTAATATTTAAATATACATACATACACATATTAAATAATACAAATAATGTACATATATTATATATATGTATGTATGTATATTCATAGTAACTGCATGTTAGAAATAAATCGGTTATTTTATTTACATAAAATTCTGCAGTATTTTGTTGTGGGGAAAATACATTTCTTTTGTATTAACAGAGTGTCACTTCATTTTGCTCAGCGTGACTATGCCACAGTAGATGCCGCCATAATTTTTGTTTGTTCTAATTAGCTTTGCAATAGTTATTTCTATTTTAACATGAATGTTAATATTTTCAACTAGATATCATACAGAACAATGTTAACAGTATACACGGGTTGGTCTTTTATTTCATACGTTTTTTCATTATTCTTTTACAAATATGAACATAAGTTTGGCATATTACCCACCAATCTCACATCACACTGCAAGTTCGAAAAACTCAATACACTCACATTTTTTTTACTAATACACACACATTTTCCGCAGTGGTCACACTAATGGCACCAAATTTTTCGTGCGAATAGTGGCAGACACTAACGATGATTAATGTTACCCTGTTATAAATTTAATGCAAATTTACTGGATTCTGTAAAATTGTAATTAAAGTTTTAACTTGTTAAATCTATTATAATGATTTATTTTTTGAAATGCGCATACAAAAACGCAAGTTTGTTAATTATAGAGCATAAATATTATTAACTATTATTAAAATAATACTAATAATAATAAATGTAAACATTTTCCCTCAAACATGTGCCTGTATAATAAACTTGGTAACTCTATTTAAAATAAAATAAGAGAGAGAAGTACACAAATTTTTTCAAGTTTACGCTTCGACAACATTTTAAAAATGAGATTGCAGTCAGATGTTTGAGCATAAAATTTAATGGCGATGGATTCGACTAATTCGAACAATTTTTCGTTGATAATACGTACACAACGATTTTACAATTTCAGTGTGATGTGAGATTGGGGGGTTAACTTTTTGTTGTCTTTACAAAATAGAGTTACCGAGTTCGTCAATGAGTTTTTTGCTTACAAAACAGTTCTACATAGTTATATAGAATTATTATTCTGCTTTACCTATAAAATATCTGATTGCGATTACATCTAATTTTTAAAAATTGTTTATAATTAATAAAGCATTATTATTCACATAAATACAAAATTTCACTTTTTAAATTTTCCATTCAAATTTAAGAGAATATCAATTATAATAAAAACTGAAAATAAAATTTCCAATTATAAATTAGAAAATATTAATTGAGTTTCAGAAAATCATATCAAAACGTCGGAAATAATAATTTTAAATTTAGAAATATCTTTACATTTAAAAATGTTTACATTTAAAAAAAAATATTGCCATTCAGGAGATATTAATAACTTTTCAGTACCGCGATTCAGTAACTTCTTTTAACGATAGTCGAATTGTAAAAAAAAAAGAAAATTGCAAAATTATCAGTAAAATTTTGAAACGATATTCGCTATTGTTAAAGTCAGCTGTTGTTGTTATCTAAACGACAACCATTTTTGTGTTGTTTATCCAATCGATAAAAACTTAAATTTTTAGGTTGAAATGTCGTCATACATAAATTAAAATCATGAAATAGTGAAAATATTTTGCTTTAATTAAAAAACTTTTTTATATAAATAAAAAAATTAAATAGCATATTCAATTCATTATTTCATTTTCAAATAAATAAACAGAAATATTAGTAAAAAAAATAAAGATATTAAACATAAACATAAAATCATCCTGTCAAACACGAAGTAATTTGTTTTTTTCTATTCTTTGTGTTTTTCGCTTATTTTGACAGAGATGGCACTCCTTTACAATTTAAATAAATAGAAAAACAGATTTGTCGATATTAATTTAAATTCAATGAATTTAAGAAAACCTCAAATGATATTTAAGAATTGCTAACATAAAAATTGTTACATAAGTAAACGTAATTTTATGAGAATGTTATTTTTTATATATAAATTTTCACAATTTTTTTTGGATGAAAATTTGAAGTTTTTCAGAAAATAAAGATAACATTAAATTATTTTATTTAAAATGTTTGGGACTTTTCGTTTTTTGCGTTTTTCATCCCTAATTTGATTATTTATTATTATAAATTTATTCTCTATGTTTTCAAAATATGGCTATATTTTAAAAAAAAGTTGAGAGAGCTTTTTTTTTTGGTTATTATTTTGTTACTCCATCCGACCTATATGGCCACAATGAAGAAATATTTGGCCAGTTAAAAGAAACTATACAGCCATCTCCAATTAGCACGATTTAATGCATATAGCCACTCTACACAACCATTACCTTTGCAATGGAGGTTAGGGCGAGCTATTTAATTAGCAAAAACTAAATTAAACGAGAAGTTATGTCATATAACCGGAAACGCATGCATATAGGTGTATAACCAAAATGCATGCCGATCAGCAACCACGATGACCAAAAAACAAACACCGAAATAAATCCGAAATAATAGAAAAGAAGAAAACCAACCCAAAGAATTTGCTGAAATAATTTGGTATTAAGTTTAACAAATTGTTTACTTTTTCATTTACATTTATTATCAAGACTCAAAGCGAGGTGGAGGGTATCAAAGATTCGGCACAGCCGAATTTAACACTCTTACTTGTTGTTGTTTCGAATTTAACTGTGGCTCTAAGTGAAAAGTTTTAGACCGATCGTATATTACATCTTGAGGATCCTCACCTAATATTTTCAAATATTTTAAATTCTTTTTAACTCATTTAACCTCATTACGCAAATAGTAAAACAGTAAATATGGAAAATCCACGCACCTCAAAAAATTGTTTTCTATGAAATAAATTAAAGACATTTCATATTATACAATTTTCTTTCAAAAATGTATCAATTATTGCAAATTTGAAATTTGACATATAGTATTTGTACATATATTTGTATAGATTTCGCAGTATGAAAAGAACTATTATTTCTTTATTTAGAATATATGTAAGTATTGCTCGCAAAAAAATGCAACATCATGAATGAAACACATAGACGACTGCTGGCAGCAGCATTTGTAGTCGTATAGTCAGCTACTTGATTTTTCTGAATACGACAGCAACATATAATACAAATGCATTTTTATTTAAATATACAATTACTTTTACTTATTTAAAATGCATTACTACAACGTAAAAATAAATAAATTAGTTTAACGCCTTTTGATTATTAATGGAATTATAGCCTTTCATTTTGCGATTTTTTTTTTAAACAAAATAAAATATTTCATAGCACTAACTTCTTTTACATATTTTGTTATATTGTCAACACTATTTTTGTTTTGTAGCCAACAAAACACACTTGCAGTTTTTTTTCTATTTGAAGAACATATGACTGCCATTGTTGATGTTGTAGAGTTGTTTTTTTTTTTTTTTGATTTTGTTTCGTTAACTCTTTTGTATTAAAGCACCTCCAATATATGTATCCATTTTAGTTTGCAAATTCAGTATATTTATAATTTATTACTTACAGCAAAAAATAATAGAAACAATTTTATCAGTTATGCTTACGAAACTATATAAATAGACTTGAAGTTGGCTGCAAAAGCAGTAGCCTGTGTAAAGAACAAGTTAGCGACATGTAACTGTTACGTAACGTGTCAGCCTTTTTTTCACATGAAAAGTATTGGGACGTTCCGGTTACGTTCGGTAACTGTTTTAAATGATTTTCATGTAAAAAAAAACAACTGACTCGTTACGGTTACGGTTAGAAAACATTGACCTTTTATATGTATTATAATGCTATGAATGCATTTATCTTTATTTTATTTTATTTATATATTCTTTTTTTTTTGTATTGTATATTATTTTTTTTTTTTATTATTATTACTATTTCATTTAATTATTTTTTTCTTTAAATAAATTAATACATAAAAATTTGTTTTTTAAATTATTGGTGAACTTTTACTCCCTTTATTTACTGCCTTTATATTAACTGGTAGTGTCTGCTTGTCGACAAAATTTTGGATCGATTTTTAGCCCCTTTCCCGTGAGCCAATCGATCTGAAATTTTGCATGCAGGCTCGTGGCAATGACAGAAATGATCTAACAAATTTTTTTAGTGATGCCAAAACAATGGAAACTTTTAAAATTTTCTACCAGAGTTCACAAAAAAATGTACAAAGGGTTTGTTTTTATTATATTATTACCACAACGACCACAAAAACAACAAGTCCAGCTATGACAACAATGCAACATTTAGAATAACAACAGGAACAATATGGAAACATCATGTTTTTCATTTTTTTTTTAATTTTTCATAGATTTACCTGGACCTGTTCCACCGATTTTAATGATTTTTGAAGTAGAAATCTTCCCATGAATTTGGTGAATCATCCTCACTAAAAATTATCACCCTAGCTATCCTATTGAGGGCGTGATCGTGACAAGAACAACATAGAAAATTAAATTTTTTCAAGACTTTTTTTAGTTCTTCATTCAAATCTCGGGCCCTAATCGACCGATTTGGACGATTTTAAATAGCAAACTTTTCAGGATGTTAATGAATCATTTTTTATGCCAACGAGCACCCTAGCTGCCCGATTGATGCCGTCATCGTGATTTCCACAGACGGACAGACGGACAGACGGACATCGCTATATCAACTCCGGTTGTTATAAGGATCACAAATATATATATTTTATGGGGTTCAAATTTTTTTTTCTAATTATTACAAACGGAATGACAAACTTATATATACCCTCTGCACACTGGAGTGGAGGGTATAAAAAATGCCATCAACCTATTAACAGATAAGGTGTTGTTTATATGTACATACTTGAACTTGAAAATAATTTCAAGATCAAGGTTATTATTTTTTTCTTCTTTCTTATTCTGCTTGTAATAGAAATTCTTTTGTTACAGTGCAGAGCAAAAAAAGATCACCGTCACATATGGGCAGGAGCTTCAAAGTCTATTTTGTTGTCCAGTTGACCGCACAACGCATTACAGAGATAATTCGTTTATCAGTTGAACTAGCCGTTTGTAGAATAAAAATTTAAGTCAAATATCCACAAACACTACTCCCCCTTTCCTCCTTCCCATAACCTATTTTCCTGAGTGTTGGTTAATAAAAAAAAAATAATAATAATATAATAATGAGCAAAAAACTTTGTGTAAAATTGAGAAGGATATGTATTATGTGTATGGCAAATTTAAGACCAATAATAAACGGCGCCATTTCTCAATTCTTTACCAAATTATATACAAAGATTATTTTAAAATAAAGGTAGAACACATTGACCTGGACACCCAGTTCAATATGTGATAATTGCCGAGTTATTTTAAGAAATCCATCTTCATCGAACTCTCAGTTAGTACTTTTAAAAAAAGTTTTGAATACATGTATACTTTTTCTCACTGCAACTTTTTCTCAACTTGTAAAATCTCAACTGAAATGTTCTATTATTTATTTTTTCCAGGCATGTTGAATGGCCCAGACATTCGCAAATTGATGCGAAAAGGAGCTTTTGATGATTGCCTTAGTGAAGATAAGCTTATTGTCTGGCAAAACATTAAAGCTGTTCTTGAAAACGTTATAGGAAATTTTCGAGCACATAACTGGAAGTCATATGTTGACAACATGCTTCAATCCTTTGAAAAAATTAATGTCAGCATGTCATTAAAAATACATTTTCGAAGTAATCGAAGTAATCTTGGTGATATTACTTCGACCCCCAATTGCCATCGGAATCAGATGAGCATGGTGAACGATTTCATCAAGTTTCAGCTCAGTTCGAGCATTGGTAAAAGAAAAAGATTAAATTCTCTTTTAGCAGACCTTTGCTGGAGTTTCCAATCCGAGTTGGATGATGAAGATTAGCATTATGTTTATGTAACGGTTATTTTTTCAAATTTTTCATTTCTTTGAATTTATCGTTAATAATATAATGAATTTATCTCAATTGTGGACCACTTTTTGAATAAAAATACTTTTAAATAGCATTTAAACTAGTAAAACTTTAAATTTTGAGTATTTGTTGTTAAAAACTTAAACTTAAACTTATAAGGACAAAAATAGACACCAGATTTGAAACTTTTCTGCTAAAAACGCTTAAAAATTCACGACGAAAGAAGAAAATAACAAGGATTTTGATTTAGAAGCTTAACTTGGGGCCTATGCTACGAAAATCTTTATAAGATCGCAAAAAAACCTGAAAAAATGGCTAAAAATGGTCAAAAATCGTTACTTTTGATCGACATTAATGGTTTCAATTACGTGAAATTTTGAAAAAAATTTCAAAACATTCCGTAAAAGAAAGTGAAGAAGGCAAAACAACTAATACACTCGAATAAAATTTTTTTAAATAGCGCAGACCTAGTTATATCCATGAAAAATGGATATATAACGATTTCTCAAAAACTGGAGCCAATCTGACACTTCCAAATGTACTTTCGCACTCAGGGGACTCCCCCTATCACAGTGTTATTAGTGCAACCAGCAACGCGTTATATTTTAAAAGAATTTTTGAGTTTTATTCTTAATATTTTTACTTCAAAATATTCTTTGGACCCGATTCTCCCATATCAGTCCACTGTTTTAACAGTTCTTTTGTCTCAGGTGGGGAGACGTGGGCCCATGTCTCATCCATGGCTACGAATTGATGCAAAAACTCGGCTTTATTGTGGTGAAACATCGCCAAACACTCAATTGAAACATCTTCAAGATGCTTTTTCTTTTGTGAGAAAACGAGAAACTCATTTTTCGGACAGATTTTGGGTCATTATTCGATGTATTTTGAAATTCCTATCATTTCAGTTAGCTCACGAACCTTCAGCCGTCGATCATCGAATTGCATTTTGTGGATTTTCTTAACCGCTTCTGGCGTGTTCACCTCAATTTGTCTACTACTACAGTGTTTGTCTTGGCAGCTTGTATGGCCTTGTTTAAGGTCTGACACTCAATATTTTATGGCCGTAAATGAAGAAGCAGACTCCCCCATGATAGAACCTAGCTCGACTTTAATATTGGTTGGACTGAGACCTTTCAAATGAAAGTACTGAATTGCATAACAGTGAGCAATTTTTCCATCGTTTACTTTTTATGGCTCCACGAAAAATTATAAAAACATGGCTCCTTGAACTTAAAACACATGTTTTATAAGGTTGACTCTTCTCACTGATATTTTTTTTTAAACTACTACCGTCAGGTCAGGTTGCTGTGTATAAAAAATGCAATGCTTACTGTATGTTTTGAATTCTCCTAACAATTTCGGTTCTCATTCACTATTTCATTCACGAGAAGTCAAACTGTATTTAATATAAAAAAAAAAAATGAGATGAATTTGAGGATTGCTAAATGTCGTTTGGAAAAAACAAAACAGAGGATGAATCACGTGGGTAGCTGGGAAATATATAGATAGTACAGAAACTATAAGAAATGTTTCTACTCTGAAGTTATCCCACTGAAATATAATTATTTTTTCTCTCCCCTTTCTATCTTTTTATATATCTTTTTTTTTTGGCATCTGACCTCAATAATGCTCAATGGACGCTTAGGCACTACCTTCGTAAAGAATAATTTTATATGGGGGATTTCATGTCAAGTGCACCAACTTTTGAAACCAATGTCTTCCGATCGAGATGAAATTTGCACCAAAGTTGGTCCTATTAGATAGTAGTTCAGACACAATTTTTCAACAAGATCGGTCCAGATCTCTCTGAGTTAGAGGGGATCAAAATTTGACATTTTGGCCAAACAGGTGTTTTTTCTCATCCATGTAACTTATTACCTATTGTTCCTAGAAAATTTTCTTCCAAAGAGTTTAGATAGCTATTTCTTCAATATTTCGGAAAAAAATACTTGAAAAAAAAAAAATTTGTACTTTTTTTTTTTGCTAAATTAAAGCATTTTTGCCCTTTTTTTCAAAAAGGGCATTTTTTTTTTTTTTTTTTCATAAGAAAGCTTAGGATTTTTACTTTAAGAGCTTTTTGGTCGCTTAGTGGGATGGGAGTGGAATATCTATCAAAATAAATGTTTTGTAACTCAAGGTTTTTCAATTTTTCACAAATGCACTATTTTGAATTTTTTTCTATTTGTGTCTAAAACCTTACAAATAAAACTTATACTGAGAAACTAGACAAACTAAACTTTCCGAAGGTATGTAACATACCTTCATAACATAACAGAAGAGAATGGTTATCTGTAACCTGAAAGAGTTATTTGCAACATTTCAATCTGAACACGAGGATGTTAGAATTGGCTTCACGAAATTAACCCAAATGAGGCCAAAACATTGCGTTTTGGCAGAAAGCAGCGGAACTCACACAGTATGCGTTTGAATTTACCATGAAAATGTTAAACTGATGTTGAAGGAAATCAACTTAAAGTATTTAACAGATGATTCGGCAGAAGATTTACACGATTACCGCGATTGCCTTAAATTGACTATGTGTCCTAATGCAACAACTTCTTGCCACTTATGTGAATGTACCAATTGCCCGAAAACCACATTCATCAAAGAAAATTTAATCAACTCTTTAGATCGAGAATATATAGAGGAGGTCAAATTTGATTCTTGGATTCAGACAGACAGATACACATTGAAAACAATCATTTTAAATGTGGATGATTTTGTGGAAGAAATGTGTACAGGATTGCTAAACTTGAGAAACCATGACTTTTTAGTCAAAGAGCAATGGTCATTCTTCAAGGATTTGAAGATACATTTGAAGTCTGGTGAATTCGTTATTTCATATGATTTCGCAGAAAACTATAAATATGTTCTTCAGGATGCCATACAAGCATTCCACTTCCATAACGACCAAGCAACTATATTCACAGTAGTTATTTACTACATGAAAGATGAAAAGCTGGAACACAAAAGTATGGCAATCATATCCGACGATTTAAAACATGATATCGTTGCAGTTTATGAGTACCAGAAGAGAATGATAAAATTTCTAAAATATAAATTTACATTAAAGAAGGTATACTACGTTTCGGACGGAGCTCGTCAACATTTTAAAAACAAAGGTAGCTTGGCAAATCTTATGGCCCATGAAAAAGATTTTGGAATGCCAGCTGAGTGTCATTTTCATTCTACTGCTCATGGTAAAGGAGCATGTGATGGTATTGGAACAAACCTTAAAAGAAATGCAGCGAAGTATAGCCTCCAGTGCTCTCATCAAGATCGCATCTTAGATGCGACTGCTTTATTCCATTTGGCAAAGAGTTATTGTAAAGAAACTAAAATAGTTTTTAGTAGCAAAGAGGATCATCAGGAAACATTGAAAACACTGAAGAGCAGATTCGATGCTGCGGTAACAATCGATGGCACCGCTCAATACCATGCTTTTATACCGCTTGTCGATGGAAGACCCAAGTTGAAAAAGTTTTCTGCCTCTATTCAATGCGATTTCTTTCCAAAGACAACAAATAAACCAGCAGCGAAATCAACAGCTGAACCTAGTAACGCCAAGAAAGGATTGACAAAAAAACGCAGTAAATAAAGGCGACAAAAAAGCTGGATGAAAGACTGGGTATTTAAAAATTTACAAGACTTAAATACTTCATCAGCTACAATAAATTAAGTATAAAAATAGTTATGATATAAATGGATCTAATGTAATTAAGATTAAATTTTAATAAATTATTTATCTTTTTATTTTTAATATTATTATTATACATTAATTTAATTATTACTAAAAATAAATAAAAAATAATAATTTTTCAACATTTCTATAGAAAAAAAGCTATTTTTTCCTGAGGTTAACATATTCTGGGTATTACAGTATCGAGGGTATAACATTTTAGTTGGGTATGTTACATACCTTCGGAAAGTTTAGTTTATCTAGTTTCTCAGTATAAGTTTTATTTGTAAGGTTTTAGACACAAATAGAAAAAAATTCAAAATAGTGCATTTGTGAAAAATTGAAAAACCGTTGTCTTGAGTTACAAAACATTTATTTTGATAGATATCCCACTCCCATCCCACTCCCATCCCACTAAGCGACCAAAAAGCTCTTAAAGGAAAAATCCTAAGCTTTCTTATGAAAAAATAAAAAAAAATAAAAAAATGCCCTTTTTGGAAAAAAAAGGCAAAAAATGCTTTAATTTAGCAAAAAAAAAAAAGTCTAAAAATTTTTTTTTTTTTTTTTTTTTAAGTATTTTTTCCGAAATATTAAAGAAATAGCTATCTAAACTGTTTGGGAGAAAATTTTCTAGGAACAATAGGTAATAAGTTACATGAAAAAGAAAAAACACCTGTTTGGCCAAAATGTCAAATTTTGATCCCCAGAAAGATCTGGACCGATCTTCTTGAAAAATTGTGTCTAAACTACTATCCAATAGGACTAACCTTGGTGCAAATTTCATCCCGATCGGAAGACATCGGTTTCAAAAGTTGGTGCACTTGACATGAAATCCCCCATATATAAAAAAAATAATAATATTCTTTTTTAAATCTGTGCCAAATTTCTTGTAAATTCATTGGTTCAATAGTGACGTTCGTTTACATAAACAACTAAAATTAATTTTTTCTGATTTTGTTGAAAAAATAAATTTGTTTCCGTTGTTTGTTCAGCTTAAGAAATATAAGAGATGCTACAGAAGGTCATCAATGATAAGGCTTTTCTAGACCGACTATATGATACCCTATACCATGCGTTTAGAGACCCTATCTCATAGGCCCAACTAACTGGATATAGAAAATAAGCATAAACCAAATTTGAGTGGGATTTTTATTAATTTTTTGGCTGCAGATATGAAAAAGTTCATATCGGGTGCTATATCTATGTGGGGACTAGGCCCAAAAATGGACCGATCCTGACTATGTTTGGTAAAGTCTCTTGTATTTTGCAAAAATATATACAAACAAAATTTGGGAAGAATCGAAAATTTGGAATTTAGAATAACCACAATATCAAACAATAAGGAATGGTGGAGTATTGCAAACGAATTGAGACAGGAAACGTTTCAGATGAGCCCAAATGTCTCACCCTCACAATTTAGAACATATTTTAACAATCTTTTAAACCCTGCTCAACTAGCAAATGATATATCATACGCAGCATTGCTACGAAAGGATCTAGATTTAGATGCAACAGCAACAATTGATGAAGTAAGAAGTGCACTGTCAAAGGCAAAATACAATAAAGCACCTGGTATAGGAAGAGTGCCATACGAATTTTTTAAAAACGCTCCACTAAAACTTTTATAGGAATTAGCATTATCGTATAATCGTTCTTTAGACAGTGGATGCGTAAATAAACCATTCCTACAACCTATGCTGTGGAGAGAAACAACGAGCCATGAATGTGATTGCTATTTTTGTTTAATGCATGAAACACATAGACGACTACGGCTACACGACAACACGACTACAAATGCTAATGGCTGCAATTGTTGTCGTGTAGTCAGCTACTTAATTTTTTTGAAAACGACAGCAACATATAACTACAATATAAACAGCTGTTATACAAATGCATTTTAATTTCAGTAGTGCTATTTATATATTTTTTTCCTTTATTAAAATAGAAAAACATGCATGATTCTATATAAACTTGGCTTAAATATACAATTACTTATTTATAATGCATTATTATAACGTAAATATAAATAAATAAATTTATTTAACCCCTTTTGATTATTCTTGGAATTATAGCATTTCATTTCATTTCATACCACTAACTTCTTTTACATATTTTGTTATATTGTCAACAATATTTTTGTTTTGTAGCCAACAAATATAGAAATTATTCTAAGTTGACTACAGCGACAAAAGTTGTCGAGTAGCCGTGTAGCTGTGTTGGTGTCAAAATAATCGTTTTCATATAAACGTGTGTATTTTATTTTTGACAGACTGTAGTTGTGTAGCCGCTGTCGTCTATGTGTTTCATGCATAAGTACTAAAAGCGGTTTTGGAAAACATATGCAATGGTCCTACCCTACCATTTCAGACGGTGGATTTACACTTCCCGTTCTACATCAAGATAGAAAGTCACTTCTTGAAAATCTGTTCGATATACCATATAGTAACAAAATAGAAATCGAAATTTCTTAGAAAATGACGTTAAGTCAACTGCGTGCCGGAACAGACATAAGCCAATTTTTATACAACAAAAGATAATGTGTGTTTTTGTGACGACATAAGTGGTCGTTTTGAGAAGCTCAGCCAAAAATTTATCACGAGTGGCTGCTATTTGTTGATAGTAGCATAGAAAGCCTTAAGGCCGTTTTACTACATATTGGCAAAATATTGCTGTTTTCTCTGTTTTCTATTTCGAATTTATTCATAGATTTTCATGAAACAAAATTTATTTTATTTCTATTACATACAGCTTTAAAATTAAGTACTAAAACTGGCAAGTATTTGCTGTTTCTATTTTTTATGAATTTTTTTAATTCTAAAATTTTATAATTTTTGAAAAAACAAACAAATTTTTTTCCACTTGTTCCTAAATAATTCCAAAACTAGTGAATATATTATAGTGAAACTTGCTTTGTATTCTCTTTCGTCAAATAGTCAAATGGTCAGTTTATTAATACGTCACTGAAAAAACAATGCCTCAATTATGCATATGCAATGTTACATAAATTGGTGATACTCTAAAAATAAGTCATTAAACTTTTGTATATGTTTGCTTGCGTTTTACATTCCCTCACAAACATACAAACATACACATTACTAACCTAACTCAATCGTCACCCTAGATATACATACGATTTGTGTACTTGTGAGTTATAACCTGTGTTTACAGTTGACCCTCTGTTCACGAGTACACTACACCCTCACCGTTCAAGAAAATCGTACAATTTATTTCATAAATTTGGATGATTAACAATATACTCGGTGCATAGTGTTAAATATAATTTACTGTCTAATATTATATAATTTTTCTTTGAGAAAAAAAAAATAGTTTTTGCTTAAATTACTAAAAATTTCAAAATTATTATTTGTTTACAAAAATATGTTTGTTATGTAAATATTTTGTATTATATATAATTGTCTTTTTATATGAAGTTTGTTTCTTATAGTCTTAATATTTATATCTTATTTATTTGTTTTTATAGTATTTTTCTCTTCCTTTTCTTCAATGAGTTCTTATGTAATAAATTTTGTTCCGTTTTCATTGTAGTATGTAGAAAATGAATCATGTTCATTATATCAATATTCATCTTATTATAATGTTCAGACAAAGGAATTCTATTAATTTTATTTTATTTGTTCCATTTTCATAAATTTATTGAATTAATTCCATCAGTACAGTATGGTCAAGTCATTTCGGTCAATGATATGGTAATTATTTTGTTATTAATTTACTATGTTCAAATATTTTATCGCATGATGTTCTCTTTGATACATTATATTTCCTAATTCATAATCTCTAATATTTTCCTTTCTTTTATCTTTTTCCTTATTGTCCTTCTACTTTTATCTGGGGTTCATTTCAAAATAAATGCCTTTCGCCACTCTTCCATTATAGTGCGAATTCATTATTCTCTTCATTTTCCTTTGCATTATCTTTAATCATTCAGATCATAGCTTCTCCATTTCTAGTTATGGTCGGATTATCACTATATCCTGGGCGTTACAAACTCATTTACCTCTTCATAATAGATAACAGTTTCTTCACATCGAAAACTAGTTTCGCAGAATTTTCGCTGTATATCTCGCTAGCTTAATTTTCCATATTATTTTAATTCAGGTACGTAGTGTCCTATACATATCATCATATCCTCCGATGCAAATACACACATCTCGAAGTGATCAATTTCAATAGGTGCTGTCATCTTTCCCTCATTCTGTATCATTTCATGTTAGTCCGTTATCCATCACCAGCGTTTTCTTTTCCCTATTATTCCATATCCTATCATTATCATTTCAATCTTCATCTTCATTATTTAACTTTACTTCCTGTATTCAAATTTTCATTTTCATTTTTACCACTATCATTGCCAAAAAAAAAAAATAAAATATATGACCGATACTAATACCATTCATATATGTTTTATGTACAAATCACATCAGAAAACAAATTGTTGATGGCTTTTCAAACAAATTTTGCGTATTGAATTCTTTTAAATATATTTTATTAAAATTCTGTTTATTATACATAATTTTCCTTTTTTTTTCCTTTTCTTGACATATTTATGACTCTTCATCTCTAAGTGTAATTTAATAAATCAATTTTCATAAAAAAATATTTTATTCATTATAGATCTGATTACTTTTCATATTTCATTCGTGAATCATTATTATTATTCAAAATTGTTTGCTTCAAGCAAGTTTTTTCAAAAAATTTATATATTATCATTATACATATTTTATTTGTCTGATAGATATGATAGATAGATTAAAAATATGTATATTTCAATAAACTTTATAACTTATTCTTAGATTCCTAAATGATGTTTCAATAGTGATACAAAAATTTTCAGTAAATTTGCTCTTTTCTATGTTCCATTAGAATCATTTCGCATATTATATCCAGATTTTTCTTAAATTTTCATATGGTAAATTGATGATTCAATTTTTATTTTATTTTCCTTTTAACTTTATTCATTACAATAATATTTATCTTTTTCTTATATAAAATTTTAACATATAATTTTCTATGTTCCTATATCTTATTGATAATGTACATGTACTTTTATTTATCGTATTTTTAAACTTTAAACTTTCTTCTTTTTCCTTTTCTAAATAAAATTTTTATTTCTCTGAAGTTTTCCTTTCATTCTCCCTCTTTTCCTTTTTTTTCTCTTTTAAGAACAAATTTAATTCCTTTCTTGTTTCCTGTAACTTTTCTTCTAAATATAGTTTTTTATATCTATCATCTACCTATGTGGACAATTCGCGTTTTAAAACATTTATTTTCCTCTGCATGCGGCTTTTAAAGTCACCGCGGTTTCTCCTTATTACGGAAAAAATCTACTTTTGGTATAGCTGGCAATATGTCTGTTCTATCTCTATACAAAATCTTTGTTGGTGTAGGACCAATACTCAATATTTCAGGTTTCTAACCGTCTCTTTGTTTTCTGTCTCTTTTAACATTTTTGTCTAATTCTTTTCCGTCTCCTGGACTTTTTCCCACAATTCTTCTAACGACTCTTCCATTCCGATTGTTCTAAATTTTTCTAGATGTCCAATTTGTCTATATTTTCCTTTGTTTCCTTATATTTGTTGTTGGTAGTTGGCGGTATTTCTGTTTTTATTTACCACTTTAAGCTTCATTCTAACGATTTTTAATTCTTTTTTATTTCATAACGAATTTACTTCCAACACTGGTGGTGACTATTTAGTACAATTACTCTTAAGTCTACTTGGTACGAGTATTTGGTATCTAGATATATAGGGTTAATTGGTTATCTCAAAGAGGACTGATTTATGATTCTACTTCATTTCCTTTATTCTTGAATAAATCTATAAACGTGTTCACGTAAAGTTACTAAGTCCTTATCAAAAATTTATATAATCCTTAAACATTAAAGTAATCGTATTACTTTAAGCAACAAAATCCATTATAGTTTAAATAGTGTTATTAACTTCATACATAATAAAATAAATAAAACGCTGTTTTGGAAAAAAAAAAAAACAGGACGTACTTTAGGATCTCCAAGATCCACATATGGGGCACGTGACGTGGTTACAGTATACTTGAACAAGTACATCAAGTATATCATACAACTGGAGTGAGTATAAAATGTTTTATTAGAAAACAGGGTTCTAATTCAAATCTTGTTACAGCTTTCTGAAATATTTAAAGATTTAATTAATAAACAGGCAAACTAAATTGAATCCAGAAAGAACAAAAACTAACTGACATATTCTGATTGTTCCAGTTTTCCCGAACGTTTTACTAGCCAAATTAAGCTACAGAGACGAACTGTCGCCGATTTGTTGGTCTATTAAAAGCTAAGACCATTTAAGTACATCGTTTAACCTTAATATATTCTAATATACTTCAGATATTATTATGTTGTAATTGCAAAAAGAAGAATAAAAAAATCCATCGCTAAATAATTTAATACTATCCAAAAGATACTATTACTATCACTATACACTTCCATTATCACTAAATTCTTCAGTAGAACTTAATACTATTACTTATTTCTTATTTTCTTACATTCTAAAAATTATCATATTTTGCCTTAATACTTTTTTTTATTTTATACGTATATTCCTTTATTCCAAAATTTAACTTTGGACTAACTACCTATCTCACTATCTTACTGTTACCTTACTGCTGAAAAGTAATAAAATTATTGGCATATAATTATTAATAAGGGCTATGAGTAACTAGTCTGTTGTCTGTTCTTAAACCGTCTGTCCGCAATTGTGATTATTTTTATAATAAAAACAAAAAAAGAAAAACAAATTTAATTTCACTTAAAACAATTTATAAATAATAATCCTTACATAATAATTTTTTATTATTAAAATTGTTTTTAATATATACAAAATAAAGTGTTAAGTGAGGTATAACAATAGCATAAAACAAAACTAAGAAAGAAACAAAACAAATACCAAAATAATTAAACTATGTAATATTTTTTTTATGGAGCATTATAAATTAAACCATTTTTATCTTTTACTGTTTTTTTAACGGTCCAAATAGCTCAAAGAATTTTATTTTATAAATAAAATCTAAACAAAATAAATTATCAAATGCCATACCAACTATAGTTAAGTTTCATGTCAGAATATCATGCCAATAATAGTTAATCTCATGTAAGAATGTACCAACGCTATTTAATTTTCAGTCGGTAATAGTATTTTATTATTCGTTCGTAAATCAGCTGAATTTCATTCATAAAGTTTTTGTATCAACGAAAATTAACAAAAAATTGTCTTGGGTACATGCGAACCTTTTTTACTTCCTTTTTCTAGCAAGTGGTATGTGAATAAGTCTTATAAGCGCAGAAAAAGAAAAAAATTAAGATTAACTAAAAAGTTATTAAATTTATATTCTTAACTTGACTTACTGAATGGGAAAATCTTCAAACGCTTGAAAGTACTGTCATTAATGAATCAGATTGAATCTATTATCATTTATTAAAATTGGTAAGAATGAAAAAAAAAAACAAAACCATGTGGTTTACTCAAAAATATATTAATAAAATTTCCTTTTTACCAGAAAATCATATTATATCAAAAGTGATGGAAATATATAATTTCCTTAAGATAATAACTTAAATGAAAGAAACGAATTTTTCGAGAGAAGGTAATACCCTCAATATTTTTTATTTTACTATAATTCTAATTGTCGAATTTTCCATTAGATTCATCAATGAATTGTGTTTCCCTATTAAGAAAAAGAATACAACAAAATAAATAGATCTAGTAAATGATACCAAATGCAAAGTTAATAAACGATAAGAGTAAACGAATTTGGGACGATCAGGAATGAAACGTCATCAGGTCTCTGCTTTTCATAATTGCAGCTCCACATTAGTTTGATTTGACTTCGAGGGAAACAAGGTTTAAGAAAACAAAAAAAAAAACAAAAATGTATAAGAATTAATTATAATTCTCAAAATTATATATATATAATTTTAT
Organism: Cordilura impudica; assembly: GCA_963682025.1. Taxonomy (NCBI): domain Eukaryota; kingdom Metazoa; phylum Arthropoda; class Insecta; order Diptera; family Scathophagidae; genus Cordilura; species Cordilura impudica. The sequence goes on from OY821518.1 coordinate 188,058,716, forward strand.
TTATTTTGAAGAAAAAAAAAAGACGGACATAAGCTATAGATCAATAAGACAGCAAAATGTGTAATTAAAGAGCAAAACAGTGAGAATAATATAAAAAAAAGTTATAAGAGGTGTTAAAATAGTGCCAATATTAAATTATTAAATTTAAAATCTTTTTACTTTTCTTTGGTTTAAACAGCTTTTTGTTCAACATGACCTGATAAATGCGCATTGATCGATCATCATGTTTACATCGTCATCAGCTCCCACAAAACAACAATAACACTTCAATATTTGCAATCAACAACTAAGTAAGAATTGGAGAATGAAGGTAAAATACGCAATACTCAGTAAGTTCTCATTTTGTTTTATTATTCTTTAATTTAATATATAAAAAAAAGACCAACTTAAGAAATTAACAATGACAGAATACGATCCACAATAGTTCAATGGCTATATACACAAATTAAAAAATATATTAGTTATGTTTCTCTTCATTATATACTTCACAAATAATATCCTACATACTGCATTAATTTATATTTTGACAATCTAAACAACAATTACCAATATAGAATTAAAATGGACTATATATATTTAAATCTTGTTAAAAAGAAAATGAATTGCTGAATATTATTATTAATAAAAGGGAATGTTGAATTTTATAAAATTTAAAAGTATGTAAGTGTCACAACTAATTTAAGGGACGATTTTTTTTTTATTCCGAGTGCTTGAATTGTCATAGGCGTATTTAGTATATTGGGTGGGAAACCTTGCACTCTGCTGGTAACTTCATCAAACCAGATATACAACAGTGTTTTTAGTTTTGAAATGTATTGCTTGAAAATTTTCTAATTATACGAGCTCTAGGCAAATTAAATTATGGCATGATGATATATTTCTATGTTAACGCGTTCTTTGCAAAAAGGTACCAAGAAACCACGCCTTAGCCAACAGAGCTAGTCCATGAAACATCAAACATGCCACCGCGTACTCTTGGCAAAGAAAAGACTCAGCGTCGTACAACCCGCGTGTAACAGAGATGGCGCCCAACGTGACGCAAAACGTCAAAACATTCTTTAAACATTTTATTCAACATCTGCTTATATTTCCATTCTTTTACACTTAATTTCACTGAAAATTTTATGAATTAAATCAAATTAAATCACATTTTCCATTTAATACTTTATAGTTGTTTTGAGTCCACGTTAGAAATATAATATATTTCTATCGCTTGTTGCCATTAATAACTTTAAAGTATTCCAGAATTTCGTAAAACTCAATTATAACACTGTTCTTAATGTGAGTCCAAATAACTTAAGTTCAAAGCTTTTGTTTTATGTTGCCACAAATAAAGAGCATTGTTATTTCACTATGTAAGCCCAAGGTAGTTTATCAAAAAGCTGATTTGTTGCTACATAGTATAAAATTTTTTCTTCTAGGTAGATCCGTAATTCAATTTTTAGTAGAATTCGTTGCTACTTTAATGATAGAAGAAAAAAGTTGTGACATTTTGCATATGCTTGAATTTTGTTATTCTTCATTCCCTTGAATATATTCAAATGTTAAACTTTATTGTCCTAAATTCTTTAAAATCTGTCACTGCCTTCGATTTTATTTATTTTTGCTTTGTAAATGGTTATGGAGTTAAGAAACTCATCAAAAGGAGCTTTTCCCAAAGTTATAGAAAACAGATCCTTTTCACGAGGCCGAGGAAGACCATCCACTAGTTCAAAAAATAATATTGCCATTAATTAAGATAGCTCTACAGAGAAAACAACAAATACACCTCGTGTTTTACATTCATCTGTTGTTAAAAACGCAGTGCAGTCCCAAACTTCATTAAAACCATACAAGACAAATTCGTTAAATCAATCAAATAAATCTTAGATAGAATCCTTATCTCAACAGAATAAAACTCAAAAAGCACCTCAAAATCAGTCTGATATATCTCACACATGTTATTTTAATCAGTCAAATAGATCGCAATCAGATTACCTGAATAAATTTAATAGAAGTCAAGATCAACTTAATACATACAGTCAATCAAATGTATCTCTACCAGCTGTTTCAAAACAAGCTAATATCATACAAGAAGTTTCTTCTAATAAGACGGATGTACCTGATAATTTACTTGATTCGAATATTGTTGATCATTGCCTTTTTACAATGGATAATGCTAATTCAAACCAAGCTTCCCTTCCAGGGAGCCTTAACTTTCCCATTGCTCAGAATACTAAATTACAACCACAACAGGAATCTAATTCCAATAATATACCAATCGGACCAATTCCGAGAAATTCAGATCCTACTAATATTGAAAACAGCTCATATGATTCATTAATCGCCTTCATGCAACATACTTTAAAAACCTTTAAAAGACAGTATTTCACAAATAGGCATGAATTCAAGAAATACAAATCCCAATGGTTCTCATATGCCATCAAACTTTAATGCGTTTCCGCAATATAATTTTCCAATTCAAAATACATCAAGTGGGAATGAGACTAATGTCCATAATAACTTCTGTGAAAATAATATATCAGATAACATTAAATTAGAAAAGTGGAAGTTATCTTACGATGGTACAGGTTCCGTGTCTGATTTTCTATTTAAAATCGATACATTATCCAAGCGCACAAGATGTTCCGATAATCACCTTTTGTCCAACTTTCATGTACTCTTAGCCGGTAAGGCAGAAGAGTGGTACTGGTGGTCTACGAAGCAGAATCCAAGAGTTACATATGCTACACTAAAAACTGCGTTGACTAAAGAGTACGGTAGTCTTGAGTTTGATCACGAAGTACTCTTAAGAATCTCTATGCGAAAACAACAGTTCAAAGAATGTTACGATGACTTTCACGCATCAGTTGTAGGTATGAACTCTCGTTTAAGAGATCCCTTTCCGGAACGTACTCTTATAGAAATCATGAAAAAGAACTTAGTGCCAAATTTGAAATTTTTATTATTTAATTCTGATCCAAGAACATCGGATGATTTGAAAGAAATTGCAAGAAAAGCTGAAAAAGTTATTCGCGATAATAGATTTCAGACTAATATTGGCTTCCAAAACCGAAATGTTAATGGAATAGAATTTTCTGGTGATAACAATTCCGATTCAGAGGATTTAGATCCTCAGTTGGAGACTATAGGCTTTTCTAAACGAAATAAACCAGATTATTCTAGAATCCAATGTTGGAATTGTCTAGCCTATGGGCACTCTTACATATATTGTCCTGATGAGGCTCGTAACATATTTTGTTTTAAGTGCGGTCAAAAAGGAATAGTTACTCCAAAATGTCCCAATAAACATTTGGGAAACCGCAAGGTGAGCGAGATGATTACCAGGGACACTCGTTCAATACCTCAGACCCCGAGTCTAAATTAAGTTCTTCAGTTTTTAAAAACCCAATCTTGTTCACAAAAGAAAGCAGTATCAATTCGCTCGATCAGATCAACAAAAACTCTGATCATTTTTCTAAAACAAATTATTTTTGTAAGACCTTAACTGAAAAATCTTTGGAAAAAATTAAATTGCCTCATAAAATTGCAAAATGTAGAGTACGCTTTAGAAGAAGAAGACGAGTACGAAAACTTCTTGAATCTACTATTATATCGGGGACGGATGATAGACCTTAAGTTAAAATAAAAATTGTTGATACCACTCTCGTCGGATTACTTAACTCTGGTGCAAATGTATCTGTCCTTGGGAAAAATTGCTCTATATTTATTAAGGAAAATAATATTCAAATTAAAAAACTAAGTCTTCACTTTCTACGGCCGATGGTTCAAAGCAAAGCATTCTTGGTTTTTGCCCACTTCCTGTAAATTTTAAAGGAGTTACGAGGACAATTGTTTTCTATTTAGTGCCTACATTAGAACAACAGGTTTATCTCGGCATTGATTTTTGGAAGGAGTTTGCTTTAGCTCCAAATATAATTCCAACAACACCTGTACCTAATATTGCTACAATTACAGTTTCAGATAATTCAAATTTTCACATATTGACTCCCGAACAAAAGTTTTTGTTAGAAAACACTATTCTTCAGTTCCCCTCATACGGAAAGTTAGGTTTGGGATGCACCGATTTGGTTGAACACCACATTGATACTGGCGATGCGGTGCCAATTAAATCCAAGCATTACCCATTGTCACCACCACGCCAAGACGAGGCTTACAAAGAAATTGAAAGACTTCTTGCGATGGGTGTTATAGAAGAGTCATATTCGCCCTGGTGCTCACCAGTGGTCTTAGTTAGAAAACCTGGTAAAGTTAGACTTTGTGTTGACTCGCGAAAACTAAACTCAGTAACGAAAAAGGATTCATATCCCCTTCCACACATAAACGGCTTACTTAGTCGACTTAAAGACACATTTTTTATAACTGGAATAGGCTTGAAGGATGCCTTCCTTCAGATAAAATTGACTGAAACTTCAAAAGAAAAAACAGCCTTCGTCGTACCAGGCAAGCCCCTTTACCATTACAAAGAGATGCCGTTCGGTTTATGCAATGGCCCTCAGACCATGAGCAGGCTGATGGATCGCGTAATTCCCTCACGTTTGCGGGAGAATGTTTTCATCTATTTAGAGGACCTGTTGATATGTAGCTCAGATTTTCAAACTCATATTCAAGTTCTGAAGAAAGTTGCTTCTTGCTTAAGATACTGCGAAATTGACAATCAATATAAGTAAAAGCAAATTTCGCCAAAAAGAGATCAGATATCTCGGTTGTATTGTCGGAAATGGTAATCTGAAAGTAGATCTTGGAAAAGTCGAAAGTATTAGAGAATTTCCCATCAAAAGACACCACGTCAAATAAGATTTGTGGGAATGGCAAATTGGTATCGCTCATTTATAAGTAATTTAGCGAATTTAGCAGGTCCTTTAACTGATTGCTTAAAAAAATCTATAAAACCTTTTTCACTTACGGATGCTGCTAAAGAATCGTTTGTCAAGCTTAAAGAAGCTCTTTCGACGGCGCCTGTGCTAGCTCAGCCAGACTTCAAACGTGAATTTGTAGTGCAGTGTGATGCCTCTAAGATTGGAGTTGGTGGAGTACTGTTCAAATACGATGACAATGGCAAAGAGCATCCTATTGCGTATGTATCCCAAAAGCTGAACAAAGCTCAAAGAAATTACGCTGTTACGGAGCTTGAATGTATGGCAGCAGTAGTATGTGTTAATCGCTTTAGGCCCTATATAGAAGGTTTACCATTTAGAATTATAACTGACCATTCGAGTTTACGGTGGCTAATGTCCCAAAAGGATTTGAGTGGACGACTCGCAAGATGGAGTCTAAAACAACAAAAGTATGATTTCTCAGTTAAACACCGTAAAGGTTCTTTGAATATTGTTCCTGACACACTTTCTCGAATGGACGTGGATGAAGTTCTTATTAAAGACGTACCATTAGAAGTTGATTTGTGTTCGCCAAACTTTAAAAGCGATGATTACCGTCAGTTACTTGACACAGTTATGGATAATATGGATTCGTTACCCGATGTTTGTATCAGGAATAATTTATTATATAAAATAATCAAATTTAGGGAGGGTGTTCAAGATGAAGAAGAATCCTTATGGAGACTATGGATTCCTCAGTCATTAGTTCAAGATGTTTTAAAAGCAAATCATTCTTCTAATAATGCATGCCACGGTGGTTATGCCAAAACACTAAGTCGAATACGAGAAAAATATTTCTGGCCAATGATGGCAAAAGATATTAAAGCTTTCGTGGCAGATTGTGATATCTGCAAGATAATTAAGTCTGCAAATTAGACCCTTAAACCACCCATGGGTGATGCTTTTAAGTCCTCAAGGGCATTTGAAAGATTATATTGTGATTTTTTGGGACCTTATCCCATTAATAAGGTCAAAATACATATATTTTTATATGTTTAGGTCACCTGACTAAGTTCGTATTTTTAAAGCCGCTTCGTGCAGCTACATCAGCTAATGTCATTCTGTATTATCAGACGGAAATTTTTCCAACTTTCGGAGTACCAAGGTACATACATAGTGACAATGCAAAGCAGTTTGTTTCTAGAGAAATAAAAGATTTCTTTTCTTTATATGATATCACTCATATAACAACAGGTTTCTACGCACCCCAATCAAACGCTTCAGAGCGAGCGAACCGTGAAGTTATTACAAAAATTTGATATTTTTTTGGGGGATTATAAGGATCATACCGATTGGGATAAATATATTCCACAAATATTATCTGTTTTAAGAAGTGACTACCATTCTGATATACAATGTACCCCTTATTTCGCTTCATTTGGTCAAAACATGTGTCAACATGGATCTACGTACAAGATACTCGATAAAGTGCAATTTAATAATGGTGATGATTTAAATGTGCTAAACCATGCTGATAAATTGTTTCGAATTCGTGAAAAGATTAGACAAAATCTAGATGTTGTTCATCAAAAAGCAAGCAAGAATTACAATTTAACTTTTGAAGAAGGTCAGATCGTTTTTAGAAAAAACCATTGTTTACGTAATTTAGCTAAATCAATAAATTCTAAATTCATGCCAAAATTTATAAAATGTCGAAACAAGAAAAGAATTGGGAACAATCTTTACGAGCTAGAGGATTTAAATGGATCGCACATAGGCCGATTTCATGCCTTAGATATCAAGCAGTGATTTGCCCGGCTTTATGGATCGAGCCCCACGTTTCTATTAACAAAACAACTTAAAGTTTGAATATAAATATTTCCTGTTCATTTTTAAAGAAAATCATTAAAATGAAGCAGGTTTGTAATAATTTTTTTTATGAAGCATTATAAATTAAACCATTTCTACCTTTTTCTGTTTTTTTTAACGGTCCAAATAGCTCAAAGAATTTTATTTTATAAATAAAATCTAAACAAAATAAATTATCAAATGCCATACCAAATATAGTTAAGTTTCATGTCAGAATGTCATGCCAATAATAGTTAATCTCATGTAAGAATGTACCAACGCTATTTAATTTTCAGTCGGTAATAGTATTTTATTATTCGTTCGTAAATCAGCTGAATTTCATTCATAAAGTTTTTGTATCAACGAAAATTAACAAAAAATTGTCTTGGGTACATGCGGACCTTTTTTACTTCCTTTTTCTAGCAAGTGGTAAATGAATAAGTCTTATAAGCGCAGAAAAAGAAAAAAATTAAGATTAACTAAAAAGTTATTAAATTTATATTCTTAACTTGACTTACTGAATTGGTAAATCTTCAAACGCTTGAAAGTACTGTCATTAATGAATCAGATTGAATCTATTATCATTTATTAAAATTGGTAACAATGAAAAAAAAAACAAAACCATGTGGTTTACTCAGAAATATATTAATAAAATTTCCTTTTTACCAGAAAATCATATTATATCAAAAGTGATGGAAATATATAATTTCCTTAAGATAATAACTTAAATGAAAGAAACGAATTTTTCGAGAGAAGGTAATACCCTCAATATTTTTTATTTTACTATAATTCTAATTGTCGAATTTTCCATTAGATTCATCAATGAATTGTGTTTCCCTATTAAGAAAAAGAATACAACAAAATAAATAGATCTAGTAAATGATACCAAATGCAAAGTTAATAAACGATAAGAGTAAACGAATTTGGGACGATCAGGAATGAAACGTCATCAGGTCTCTGCTTTTCATAATTGCAGCTCCACATTAGTTTGATTTGACTTCGAGGGAAACAAGGTTTAAGAAAACATAAAAAAAACAAAAATGTATAAGAATTTATTATAATTATCAAAATTATATATATAATTTTATTTATTTTGAAGAAAAAAAAAGACGGACATAAGCTATAGATGAATAAGACAGCAAAATGTGTAATTAAAGAGCAAAACAGTGAGAATAATATAAAAAAAAAAATTATAAGATGTGTTAAAATAGTGCCAATAATCTTTAATCTTTAAAATCTTTTTAGTTTTCTTTGGTTTAAACAGCTTTTTGTTCAACATGACCTGATAAATGCGCATTGGTCGATCATCATGTTTACATCGTCATCAGCTCCCACAAAACAACAATAACACTTCAATATTTGCAATCAACAACTAAGTAAGAATTGGAGAATGAAGGTAAAATACGCAATACTCAGTAAGTTCTCATTTTGTTTTATTATTCTTTAATTTAATATATAAAAAAAAGACCAACTTAAGAAATTAACAAAGACAGAATACGATCCACAATAGTTCAATGGCTATATACACAAATTAAAAAATATATTAGTTATGTTTCTCTTCATTATATACTTCACAAATAATACCCTACATACTGCATTAATTTATATTTAGACAATCTAAACAACAATTACCAATATAGAATTAAAATAGACTATATATATTTAAATCTTGTTAAAAAGAAAATGAATTGCTGAATATTATTATTAATAAAAGCTAATGTTGAATTTTATAAAATTTAAAAGTATGTAAGTGTCACAACTAATTTAAGGGACGATTTTTTTTTATTCCGAGTGCTTGAATTGTCATAGGCGTATTTAGTATATTGGGTGGGAAACCTTGCACTCTGCTGGTAACTTCATCAAACCAGATATACAACAGTGTTTTTTGTTTTGAAATGTATTGCTTGAAAATTTTCTAATTATACGAGCTCTAGGCAAATTAAATTATGGCATGATGATATATTTCTATGTTAACGCGTTCAGAGCTAGTCGATTAAACATCAAACATGCCACCGCGTACTCTTGGCAAAGAAAAGACTCAGCGTCGTACAACCCGCGTGTAACAACTATTTCAACAGCTTGGACAGACATCAGTTGCATCAAAGGCCTTTAATGTCAACATCGATGGAAACCAAAAACAAAATTGTAAGTTTAAATAAAACAAACAAGTTCAATATGTAAACTAATTATTTTTTTAATATCTCATTAAACAATATTTCCAAATACAATTTTGTTATTCCGTAGCAGTGCGGCGAATTCCGCCGAGACACAAACCATTTCTTTTATTTTACATTCTCGTTCTTTGATATTCATTAAGTTAAATGACAACATAAAGACTTCGCAATTTATTTACTTAATATTTTTTTTACACTTGTCCCTCAAATATTTTATAGACCCACACGTAATATTAACAATTATGAAATAAAATTTACAATTAATTCTAAACCTAAATTTAAAAATAATCTAAGCTATGATTTTTTCTGTTATTTACAATTTTAAGTGAATATTGTTCAAAAAAAGATGAACTACTAAACTAAATAAAAGAGGAATGTTAAATATAAAAATCGTGTGGCTAAATTAAAAGATCTGAATATAGGGTCAATTCATTGAAATGTAAGAGCATAAGAGTTGCCATGGGTGATTTAATGTATTCTATGGGCGAGTAAATTGTGCTCCGAGGGTCAACACCAACTGACTCCAATACTGTATAACTTACGATATTTTAAAAGACTTTTTCCTACCCTATATGTGGCATTTTTATACGAGGCATGAATTAGAATTTTTCTATTGTTACGTAGGTCAGTGTTGCTGGATAAAAGAACCACGCCAGACTGAAGATAGCCGGAAGACAAACCAGCATGCCTCTCCTATCCAAACTTCACGAATAAACCGCAAGATTTGACATAGTGCGTAACATCATCTTTGTTATGTATATGTCAGCTATTATTATAATTGTTATGATTGATAATGTTTCTATGAAATTCTTGTCCTCGCTTTTGATTGTAGTCGCATTTTTATCAATGTTAATTTTCACATTATTACGTGATATTTCTACTAATTCTTTATTCTCATTGCCCTCAGTGGATTTACCCACTTCATAGCCCGCAACAAGTAACGGGATTGTGGATACGATTTTCTTCCACCACGTCATGTTTATGGTTGTATTTTGTAAAAATTGGTATCGTAATTTAATTCATTTTCAAAATGATTATTTTCCGCTGTTATTTTTAAATTTCTCTGTATTTCCTCTTTTGTTTCTTCCATCAGTCAGTTCTAATCAAATTTTCTTTACGAACGGTGTATATTTTTGTTTTTGCAATTGCCTATTCTTGATCTCATTTGACCTCACGTGGTACACAATTCAGCTTAAAACAGGAATAAAAATTTAGCGATGGCCGAGGGTCCAAATCTTTATCAAAAAGAAAGCTCCTTGCGAACAAGAAGATGACAAAACTTCATCCGGATTTTGTTAACCCGAACATCGCGTCAACTTCAAGCAACAGATTCAGCCTGTTTGCTGGCCTCAATGATATGGACGTAACTCCTGTATCAAATATTAACGATGTTAAGCAACACAGAAATATAAAAACTACTTGGTAAGGATTGTATTTTCAAACGTACTTCAATTGGTACCAAAATTTTTGCTCCAAGTAAAGAAATGTACGAATGCTACAAGCAAATACTTAAGGAGAGTAAGATGAAAATTCATTCTTCTGGCCCAAAGAAAATAGATTATACACCACCTTCTTACACGGTTTACCCTGCATAAACTCTGAGGAATCTCCAAAGAGCTAAAAAACTACAACCTATCCCCTTCTTCAGTAACTGAAATAGTCACTAAATTCAGTTCGAACAATAATGCAGTTTACAAAGTTCAATTTGTTCGTAAAAATTTTAATCCAACTGCCTTAAAAAATGTACGAACAATTTCCAATATTATAAATACAAATCGAGATCCAGGAATAAACCAACTCAATGCTGGAACGGCGTAATGTATGGCCATGGCGGTGAACATTGCCATCGAAGTCCTGCGTGTATGATATGTGCAGAGCAACATCATACAAGTGTGTGTCCGTTTAACACAAATAAAAAAGACCCGCTGTTTTTACATGCTTTAATTGCCAAAAACATGGAAAAGAGAGGACTGATCACTCTGCAAACGACATCAACTGTCCGTTACGTTCTCTCTATTTGGAAACTAGAACAAGAGTAACTTCTAAAAGTCATAATAACAGCAGACAACAACAAAATAACTCATTTCAATCAAAGATAGGAGATTTCCCTAATTTAAGTAACAACAACACAAATTGTAACAATAACATCAATAATAACAGCAAAGCCACATATGCTAACCAGCTGAAAGCAAACAACGATTTATTTAGCATCGATGAGCTTTTTGATATTTTCAGTACAGCTATGTGTGATTTGCATAGGTGCACTTTAAAAGTACAACAAATCAAAGTTGTAATGTCAATGGTGAAATACGCCCATGGCTTATACTAATTTAAAGGAATTCAAAATGCTTCACTTGAATGCTAATGGCATTTCAAAATTTTCTAAATTAAAACAATTTGAGATATTAATTGAACGAGAAAATATTAAAATAGTGTCTTTGAATTAAACATTTTTTTCAGAAAATCATAGTGTAATGGTACGGTTGGGGTGGAAGATCCGCTTCCGTTTCCCTGAGCCTTTGCTGGTCGCACGTGCTGGCGTAGGGGCCTAGCTCGCCGGATGGGTGGGGTCTTGCTCAGGCCAAGGGAAACCGCACTACAGATTTTCACGTGCGATTCAAAAAAAACAACTGTCAAAACAAACGGACGCTAAATGGATGGATGGCCATACTTACCTTGGGATTGGGGACGAGGTGTTCTGCCCCTTTTGCCCTCCCAACCATGTTACCTCGACTCCATCTCAATTGGAGGTAACCCACTGCAATAAAAAGAGTTTGGTTTGGTTTTCTACATGGGGTTTTCAAGTTTTATTGAACCTTCATTTTAAGGTTATTTTAAGTTAAGTTGAGCAAAACTTATTTAATTTTTTTTTTTTTTTATATTTTAGCAAAATTTTACTTTTTAGAAAATTTTCAGTTTAGCAAAATTTTATTTCTTAGAAAAATTTTAATTTTAGGAAAATTTTAATTTTAAGAAAATTTTTAAATATAGCTCAATTTTAATTTTAGAAGAACTTTTAAATTTTAGCAAAATTCTGTTTTAGGAAAACTTTAAATTTTAGGAAAATTTTTAATAGCAGAAAAATTTTTAATTTTAGTCTTTTGAATTTTAGCACTACAGAATAGTAATAATATTTTAAATTAAATTTTGTTTTAATTTTAACTTTAACCAAAAAAAATATTTGTTTTTTTTTTTTTTTTTTTTTTTTTAATATGGTACCATTTTGTAAATATTCTTAAATTTAGTATAATTTTAAGTTTAGGTTAATTTTAAATTTTACAGTAATTCTAAATATATAAAAATTATTAGTTTGGTGATTTTAATTTAGTTTTGAATTTAAATTTAGAAAAATTTTCTTAACAATTAGAAAAATCTTTAAAAAAAATAATTTTAATTTATAGTTAGACAAATCTTAGAAAATTTATTTAATTTAGATTTAAGAAAACTTTTTAATTAGTGTCTTTTAATTACCGCCATATGGTTGTAGGTGTTGAGGATGAAGCTGCTGCCGCCAGACGCCGTGGTTGTGTGTCGCAATATGCAATTAAAAAAATCGGCCATAGCTCGTTAAGAAAAGCGGTCACGTCATACACGTTGTTTTGAATAATGAACCAATTTTTTTTCTTGTTATTGTTTTTGGCAACTTCGCTGCGTGTGTATTCTTTTACATTTTCCGATGACATTTTTGTTTTATTTTTTTTATATTTGAATTAGTTTAATATTAATAATGTTGACTTCGCACTTTCCTCTTAACTTATAAAAGGTGCTCCGCTCACTGTTCAATTAGTAATGTATGTGCACAGTGTTATAACCAGTAATTTTTTTTCTATGTTTGAGTTTTTTTAGTTTTCTTATGAATTGTTTATTTAATAGATTTAATATTCTAAGTAGCTGGTGGTTGTTTAAATATTTTTCACGCAAATATTAAAAATATAATTAATAAAAACCGAACAACAAATGTCATTAAATCTAGTTTTTTTTTTTCTTAAAGTTTATTTAATTTTTTATTTGTTTTATTTCTTAAATTTTACACTTTCTTTTTTTCTTAAACTTATCTTTTTTTTCTAAACTTAATTTTTCTTTAATTTTCTGAAATTTATTTCTTTAATTCTTAAACACTACGTTAAACTTCACTTTAATGTCTTATCTTTCTTAGATTTTAATTTTCTTAAATTTTTAATTTCTTATTTTATAACTTATTTTTATTTAATGTAAGGTTTTTCCTCAACCTTTCTTCTCAATCACAAAACTTCAACTCCCGACTTAAATTTAACTTTCTTACATTCAGCCTTCTCATCTTCATTCATTCATGTCCAGATAAAAACCTGTTTATTAAAAAAAACAAAGTCACCACCAATTCAATGAGAACATTCATATGCATTCATAATATTCTCTAGTATTTATGACACTCCCACTCATATATGACTATGAGAGCAAGTGAGATCAATACAAGAAAATACGTGGTTTGACCAGCATGATTGCATATGAATGTGTTCATGATTTAATCCAACACAATGAAGAGAAAAAAACGTCATAAATCAGTTTGCTAAAATAAGAAAAAAATGCCATCAACCTATTACCATATAAGTTGTTGTTTATATGTACATACTTGAACTTGAAAATAATTTCAAGATCAAGGTTATTATTTTTTTCTTCTTTCTTATTCTGCTTGTAACAGAAATTCTTTTGTTACAGTGCAGAGCAAAAAAAGATCACCGTCACAAAACAGATGGTTTTGATTTCCATGAAAGGAAAAATCAACTGAAACGGTTCGATGGGTTTTAAGGTTTGCCATTTTTAAAACTTTGCCTTGAGTTTAGGTCTTCTGCATATAAAAAAAGAAATCAAAACAGCAGTTTACGCTGTTGGGGTTTTTCAAAACATGGTTCGATATCCATCGTTCAACGGAAAAGATTCCAACACAGAGATTTTTGGTTATTTTTTAAAAATTCAGTGTATTGGATTCTTATATCTAACAGAGACCTTAAACCAGCGATTTTTGTTCCTTTCAAAATTCGGTGATTTAAGTTCTCTCATTAAACAATGGACATGGCTCGATATCCATCGTTCAACGGAAAAGATTCCAACACAGAGATTTTTGGTTATTTTAAAAATTCAGTGTATTGGATTCTTATATCTGACAGAGACCTTAAACCAGCGATTTTTGTTCTTTTCAAAATTCGGTGATCTAAGTTCTCTCATTAAACAAGGGACATGGACGCAGAGGTTTTGGGAGACCTTACTAAATTAAAACCGGTGTTTTGAACTCTCTTATCATAAACAAAAAGGCTTTAAACAGAGGTGTTGTTGGCAAAGGGCGTAATACATGACTATCTCTAAAATGGTGTTAGGCTATGTTATGAGATAATGAATGAATGAAGACTAGCTTAATGTCAACAATTTCATAATGAATTAAATTTAAATCAATATCAAAAAAAAAGACTTTGGAAAATTAAATCGGGTTCTAAAATTAAATTACGCTCAATACAAAAATTCAATTAGGTTTTAAAATTATATGAGGTTCAAATCGAACCCACGCAAACGTTTTAAATATTTTACATTTTTTTTTTCAATAAATGTATCCCCAATGCAGTAATCAAAACCAAACCAATTATTACAAAAAAAATCCGTAAGTAAGTATGACCATCCATCAAAAAAAAATAAAAATTTTAAATTTGAGACTTTAAATTGTTTCCGAATCTTTGCTACGACTTCGTACTATAAAAATTATTTCGGATAAGTAACCGGTTCATTTAGAACGAAATTCTTATATTCCGGAAATAATCTTTACTGACCAAAGCAAAGTAAAAAAATCACACAAAATTAAATTAAATTGTTGAAGGGTGAACTTAAATTCAAAACCCATCCCAATTTCGGTTAATTTAAATAGCGATATACGCATATTTAATCAAAATTCCAGAAATTGAAAGGAGGCATGAATTTAAGAACACATATATAAAAAAATTAGGAATTAGGAACAATTCGTGCTTTCCCGGTGTACAGATGTTAAAATTAAAATAACTTAAAGTTCCTATTTAGGCAAAAACAAAATTTAAGTAATAAAAAAAATGGACTATTGTTTCGGGCCCCACGTTGGTGTTAGCAACGTGGTTATCGAAATTATCACTTATCGGCCCCACGTTGGGCGCCATTTCTGTAATGGTACGGTTGGGGTGGAAGATCCGCTTCCGTTTCCCTGAGCCTTTGCTGGTCGCACGTGCTGGCGTAAGGGCCTAGCTCGCCGGATGGGTGGGGTCTTGCTCAGGCCCAGGGAAACCGCACTACAGATTTTCACGTGCGATTCAAAAAAAACAACTGTCAAAACAAACGGACGCTAAATGGATGGATGGCCATACTTACCTTGGGATTGGGGACGAGGTGTTCTGCCCCTTTTGCCCTCCCAACCATGTTACCTCGACTCCATCTCAATTGGAGGTAACCCACTGCAATAAAAAGAGTTTGGTTTGGTTTTCTACATGGGGTTTTCAAATTTTATTGAACCTTCATTTTAAGGTTATTTTAAGTTAAGTTGAGCAAAACTTATTTAATTTTTTTTTTTTATATTTCAGCAAAATTTTACTTTTTAGAAAATTTTCAGTTTAGCAAAATTTTATTTCTTAGAAAAATTTTAATTTTAGGAAAATTTTAATTTTAAGAAAATTTTTAAATATAGCTCAATTTTAATTTTAGAAGAACTTTTAAATTTTAGCAAAATTCTGTTTTAGGAAAACTTTAAATTTTAGGAAAATTTTTAATAGTAGAAAAATTTTTAATTTTAGCCTTTTGAATTTTAGCACTACAGAATAGTAATAATATTTTAAATTAAATTTAGTTTTAATTTTAACTTTAACCAAAAAAAATATTTGTTTTTTTTTTTTTAAATATGGTACCATTTTGTAAATATTCTTAAATTTAGTATAATTTTAAGTTTAGGTTAATTTTAAATTTTACAGTAATTCTAAATATATAAAAATTATTAGTTTGGTGATTTTAATTTAGTTTTGAATTTAAATTTAGAAAAATTTTCTTAACAATTAGAAAAATCTTTAAAAAAAATAATTTTAATTTATAGTTAGACAAATCTTAGAAAATTTATTTAATTTAGATTTAAGAAAACATTTTAATTAGTGTCTTTTAATTACCGCCATATGGTTGTAGGTGTTGAGGATGAAGCTGCTGCCGCCAGACGCCGTGGTTGTGTGTCGCAATATGCAATTAAAAAAATCGGCCATAGCTCGTTAAGAAAAGCGGTCACGTCATACACGTTGTTTTGAATAATGAACCAATTTTTTTTCTTGTTATTGTTTTTGGCAACTTCGCTGCGTGTGTATTCTTTTACATTTTCCGATGACATTTTTGTTTTATTTTTTTTATATTTGAATTAGTTTAATATTAATAATGTTGACTTCGCACTTTCCTCTTAACTTATAAAAGGTGCTCCGCTCACTGTTCAATTAGTAATGTATGTGCACAGTGTTATAACCAGTAATTTTTTTTCTATGTTTGAGTTTTTTTAGTTTTCTTATGAATTGTTTATTTAATAGATTTAATATTCTAAGTAGCTGGTGGTTGTTTAAATATTTTTCACGCAAATATTAAAAATATAATTAATAAAAACCGAACAACAAATGTCATTAAATCTAGTTTTTTTTTTTCTTAAAGTTTATTTAATTTTTTATTTGTTTTATTTCTTAAATTTTACACTTTCTTTTTTTCTTAAACTTATCTTTTTTTTCTAAACTTAATTTTTCTTTAATTTTCTGAAATTTATTTCTTTAATTCTTAAACACTACGTTAAACTTCACTTTAATGTCTTATCTTTCTTAGATTTTAATTTTCTTAAATTTTTAATTTCTTATTTTATAACTTATTTTTATTTAATGTAAGGTTTTTCCTCAACCTTTCTTCTCAATCACAAAACTTCAACTCCCGACTTAAATTTAACTTTCTTACATTCAGCCTTCTCATCTTCATTCATTCATGTCCAGATAAAAACCTGTTTATTAAAAAAAACAAAGTCACCACCAATTCAATGAGAACATTCATATGCATTCATAATATTCTCTAGTATTTATAACACTCCCACTCATATATGACTATGAGAGCAAGTGAGATCAATACAAGAAAATACGTGGTTTGACCAGCATGATTGCATATGAATGTGTTCATGATTTAATCCAACACAATGAAGAGAAAAAAACGTCATAAATCAGTTTGCTAAAATAAGAAAAAAATGCCATCAACCTATTACCATATAAGTTGTTGTTTATATGTACATACTTGAACTTGAAAATAATTTCAAGATCAAGGTTATTATTTTTTTCTTCTTTCTTATTCTGCTTGTAACAGAAATTCTTTTGTTACAGTGCAGAGCAAAAAAAGATCACCGTCACAATAGACCCTAATTTAAAAATTATTATTTATATAGAAGCGGCAGAACAGATGCAAGAGGAGGAGGATTGCTCTGTTAATTCACAAATCTGTCGCACATCTTGCACGAACTTCTTCATGAAAAATTACCACAACATAAACTTACGACAGAGTATAATAAATGAAATCCATCGGATTCTGGCTGCATCGAAGGAATTCTCTGGATGGTTCGATGAAACCGATCCCTGCAGAATACATAGGAAAGCAGTTTTAGATTTTTATATAACTGTTTTGTTATATAAAAACTCTAAATATTAGTAAATACCTTGATTGTTAATAAGAGGCAACAAATGAAGGAAAATAAAAAATTGAATAAATTAACAAATTAAAATAGGTGTTTCTTTTCACGACAATAACATAAATTTGTATGTTAACTTCTTTTTCCTTTTCAATGCAATTATGTATTAAGTATTATGTATTTAAGTTTATTAAATTTTTAATTTTTTTTAAATCTTATTATTTATTGTTCTTAACTATTTTCCAATGACAATGACATAATTTTTTATGTCAACTAATGTATTATTAAATTATTAAATAAAAGACATTAACATTTTAAATTAAAAGCAAATTTAATTATGTCTATTTTAAAGACAATAACATAAATTTTGATATTAACTTATTTTTTTAACAATTATATATCAACTATTTATTAATAAAATTTTTAGTTTCCTTTTTTTCATTTATTAGCTCCTCAAACAAATTCAAAGAGATTTTATTGTTATTGCTTCTTTTTTTAATATAAAATCAATTATGATTATTATAAATCAAATTAATCAAAAAACATAAAATTTTTAAATATAAATGAAAAATTTCACAATACATACATAAGTCATAACAACACAGAGTTAAGCAAATACATAAATTGCTACGTTTAAAATATAAATTTGAATTATCTTAAAATTTTTATCTTAAACTTGTGACACAAACAATGTATGTCACGCAATTTGCTTCCAGATTCATCTTGCTATGTCGCAATTCTCTGTCCGATGTCGGTTCCCATCTTATCCACTCTTGCGTTGTCAGTTTTCTGGTCACAAAATCATGGTTTGCACATCCTCTATTATATATGATTCTTGACCGGGGCGGTGCGTGAGACCGGCATCACCATTGATCAAAGTCAAATTTGCGTCACCATAAGCGAAAAATTTTACAAAATACTAAATATTTCTCATATTATCAATTTGGAACTTTGACAAATTTCATTATTTGTTATTTTTTGCGTAAATGAAATTTATCAAATAAACTAAAATTGTCATAATAGAAGAAAAAAGTCTTTCTTAAACAAGTTTTCTTGTTACGAATATTATGCAGGCCATAGACGTTACGACGCACTGTGGTCAATATATTGAGATAGCGGCCAAAACTCCTTTTGGTTTTTGTTCTCCGATTTTAAAGTTATTAGACTCATATGAAAGTAGACAGTAGTAAACCTCGGGAGCCAAAAAATTAGAACTCTATTTCAACTATCTCACTGAGAACAGGGTGGTCCAAAATGGGCTTTTTCAGAATTTAGTAAATTTATGATATTTTTAGTTAATTTTTAAAGTTTAAATGATCATAACTTTTTTGTTTTTCAAGATTTTTGGACCAAATAAATTCTGTGTTGTAACATGACTTATTTCCTGTTACTAAGAAAAGAAAAAGAAATTGAAGCTCTACTCTTTTCAGAACAATTTAAATTTTTTTTTTTTAAAAGGTCAAATTTCTCGGAAATTTCCTACTTCATAGAGCACAACTCCTGTGAGTCAAGCTGAGTCAAAACACAAATTTACTATTTTGTAGTCCTAACTCTTCCCTACATTCCTATATATACATGTCCATGCATTGGGACTGCACTTTTTGAACTACAGCAATTTTTCTGACCCAAGGTAAGATATTCGGTACAAATGCACGTCATATTTTTTGAGAAGTTATTTGTATGTGAAAGTGGCTATTATGCATATATTTTGATGAAATTTTGTACAAGAGTTCTTATTGGCCCAAAAAATAATTCTGTTGAAATTAGGAGAAGTTGGCCCATATTTGGACCTAGTCCACATAGAAGGGTGTATCAAAATTTTGACAAAAATGACAATAGAACTCTAAAATTGTGTGGTATCTGGCAATTCATTTGGAAAAGGTAAAAAAGATTTTATTGCCATCTAATATTACATAACTTAAATACGTGAAAATTGCAAATAAATTTAAAACCAATGGAAATAACTGGTAAAACCAAGTACCTTTTATATTATTGCCAGTACCTGTTAACTCTCAAATTATGTGGTATCTAGCAATTCATTTGGAAAAGTTAAAAAAGATTTTATTGCCATCTAATATTACACAACTTAAATACGTGAAAATTGCAAATAAATTTAAAACCAATGGAAATAACTGGTAAAACCAACTACCTGTTATATTATGTGTCAAAGAGGTAAAAAAGATCATGTTGAAACTTCGAGCACTAGTATATTAATCCATGCATTCATTTTTTTTCTTCATTATTGTTTAAACAATGGCTAAATTCAGTTATAGTGTTCTATCTGATATATATTTTGAACGGAAAGATGAAAACGACATTATTTTACATATAATGAATAATCCATTCTTCAAAATATGCGACAAACAAGAAATTAAAATTCATAACTTAAAAATAAAAAACTTTTTAAATACTTTAAGAAAACGGTACAATCAATGTTCCACAAACAAGAAATTGTTTTACTCACGCAACCAAGAATGGCTAAGAAATAAACTTATTTTTAAAAAGCCATCAGTAACTACCACGGAAACTGGAAAAGGTGGTCGACCAGCAAAGCCAATTGATAATTGTAGTGAAAGATCACGAAGACCCAAGCTTAAACATATCAATGAAGAAGTTTCTTGTAGCATCATAACGGATTCACTTCTGCATCAAATTCAACCATCGAAAACTAAAAAGGGTAAAATTGCTATCATTGAAAAAATAGTGGAAGCAAGCCCCAGACGCACAAAAAGGATTTTAGAAAATATGCCGACACCAACTGAAGAAAATAAATTTACTCCAGAAGAAGCATTTGCACTATTTTTGGATTTGAAAATGACTAAAAACCAATATACAGAATTGCGGAAGCGAACCAATGAAAAAAATTGTGGAATTTTTCCATCATATCGAGATATAGTTTCTGCCAAAAAAGATTGCTTACCTTCACCAACTGCTATTAGTGTAACTTCAAGTTCAGCAGAAATAGAATTGCAGGATCTTCTTGAACACACTGCAGAACGATTATTAAAGACATTTGATGCTGACTATTTAAAGAAGTTTAAAAATTGCAGCATGACTTTAATTTCTAAATGGGGATGTGATGGGTCCTCTGGCCAGAAACAATACAAACAATGTAATGCGGAAAATTCATCAGATGCCAATTTATTCATGATTTCTTTCGTTCCATTACGTTTAACAAAAACTTATATTGGTTCAGAGCCGTCAACTAGTAGAGCTGCAGAGATAGATGTATGGAAGAATGAAATTCCCTCGTCAACAAAATTTTGTAGACCAATAAAGTTTGCTTACAAAAAGGAGACTCAAGATGTCATAGATGAAGAAGTTCGAAAAATAAATGATCAAATTAAAGAACTTCAACCAGTAACATTTAAATTTGATGACCAAGACATTGAAGTAAATTTTAAAATGTGTCTCACAATGATTGATGGAAAAGTTGCACAAGCTTTAACCAAAACAAAGTCATCGTCAAGCTGCACCATATGCCAAAAAACATCAAGTCAATTGAGCCAACCACCAACACAAGACGATAGTTTTAATGAAGCATATGAATTTGGAATGTCACCTCTTCATGCTAGAATTCGTTTTATGGAGCATATTCTTAAATTGGGATACGATTTGGAATTTAGCCCGTTCGGCGAAACAGTGAGAAACAACAAAGAAAATTTGGAAAAAAGAAAGCAAAAAAAAAAAAGATATTCAAGAAAAATACCGTGAGATAGGCCTTATAATTGACCAGCCAAAGCAAGGAGAAGGAAATTCTAATGATGGAAACACAGCAAGGAGATTTTTTTCCGATCCAGAAACTGCAGCTTCTATAACTGGAGTAGATTATGATTTAATACGACGATTCCAAATCATATTACAAGTTATAGCATGTAGCAAAAAGATAGATGCAAAAAAATTTGGTCAGTATGCTAATGAGACAGCAACCCTTTATAACCAAAAATATTCTTGGAGACATATGCCAACCACAGTTCACAAAATTTTGTTCCATGGGGAACAAATAATTCAGCACAATATGCTTCCAATTGGAGATCTCTCAGAAGAAGCCCAAGAAAAAAGGAACAAAGACTACAGATTCTTTCGCGAGCACAATACAAGAAAAATTTCCAGATATTGTACTAATGAAGATCTTATTAATATTTTGTTGTGCACATCAGACCCATATATGTCCAGTATTCGACAAAAATGGAAATCAACCTCATTAGAGTTAGATGAAGAAGCTAAACAACTACTGCAAAATGAAAATCAAAGCTATTTGGAAGAAATTTTTACTAATATTGTTTAATTAATACTAGTTTAAAGATTATAATTTGTTTCTAATTTTAGTATAAATTTTTATTAATACATTTAAATAAAATATATGTGCACTTTAAATCAATAGTAAAAGTTTACTTAAAATTTTATCGATGTTGTGTTCTGTATATAATATATCCAAATGGTATTGATATTGTTGGGAATTTCAGTGTTATTTTTCAGTTTAATCCTCGCAAGAATTAGCTTTCTTCCAAAAAAAACCAACCTTTGGCCCCTGTGAATATTGAGACTAAATAAATGTTAGGGGCCAAATGTTGACATTTTCTGACCAAAATTAAGTTTAGGAATAATAAATAAGTATTGGTTGTAAAATACGATTGAAGAAAATAAGAAATTATAAAAAAATACCTATTTAAAATGTCAAAATATTCAACTTTTACATGGAAACTCAACAAAAAATTAAAATGCATTTTTAACTCCAAATTACTTACGTTCCTATCAGTCGATTTTTACGTTTGAACACGCAAATTGAAGCTTAAAGTCCCTCCTATTGAACAATACAAATTGCGTAAAAAAATACCAATCCGGTCAAAAGTTATAGAGTTTTGACCGCTATCTCGCGAAATTGACCACTGTGCGACGGTTGGTACAACTTGGTTAGTAATCAAGTTGGGTGTTTTGCACACAAACGATACAACCTCATTGTACAACTTTATTTTGAAAAAAGTCATGTTGAGTTAACATGGTATCGCATATGTGCGCCTGAATCACGTTTGCCGACGGCAAATTAAACTCACGCACAATGTTTTTTTAACTTGTGTTTTTATTTTTAAAAAATATAAATTATATTTTATT
The DNA here is from genome assembly GCA_963682025.1 of Cordilura impudica. Lineage (NCBI taxonomy): Eukaryota > Metazoa > Arthropoda > Insecta > Diptera > Scathophagidae > Cordilura > Cordilura impudica. Next base: position 188,081,335 of record OY821518.1, read on the forward strand.
ATATGTTATGTCTTTTTCAAAAGTTTTTGTTTTATGTTTAAGAATTAAATTTAAAAATCTACATTAGAACACAAAGATATTTATAAATAATTAATTGAATCGATATTTTTGTTCGAAGTAAATATCAGAGATGATAGTTAAATCATTAAAGATTATTAAAAATATTAAATATTACAAGACATAAATAATAAAATCATTTAGAGCCGCTATTACTTATATGAAAACAAGTAAGAAAATTATAGTCGGTCGAGACCGACTATATGATACCCTATACCATGCGTTTAGAGACCCTATCTCTTAGGCCCAACTAAGTGGATATAGAAAATAAGCATAAACCAAGTTTGAGTGGGATTTTTATTAATTTTTTCGGCTGCAGATATGAAAAAGTTCATATCTGATGCTATACCTATATGGGGACTAGGCCCAAAAATGGACCGATCCTGACCATGTTTGGTAAAGTCTCTGGTATTTTGCAAAAATATATACAAACAAAATTTGAGAAGAATCAGTGCAATATTTTTGTTTTTTTGATAGATTTAAGTGAAGATCGGGAAGCAGCTCTATGTGGGGCCTATGACTAACAGTTGTCCCAGGTATCATTTTTAGACTACTCATTAATGGATGTAATAAACGCATACAAACCCAATTTGAGTAAGATCTATATGACAATTTGGATCTTATGGCAATTTATGACGATTTCATAGGGGTCATTTGTAGGGGGGCTAGATCTGAACATGGACCGATTCTCACCAATTTCAATAGCGTTCATCCCATGGCCGATAAAAGATCAAATACCAAATTTCATCAAAATATATTCATATTTGCGACCTGCAGTTTGATTACAAGCTTTACATGGACACACAGACGGACGGACGGACGGACGGACGGACATCGTTTAATCGAATCAGATAGTGATTCTGATTCGATCGGTATAATTAAAGATGGGTGTAGGTCAAATATTATTGGTTGTTACAAACAGCAGCACAAAGTCATTATACCCAAACCACATAGTGGTATAGGGTATAAATACAAGTCTAAATAGTTGATTTAAATTTTTATACCCTATACCACTATGTGGTTTGGGTATTATGACTTTGTGCTGCTGTTTGTAACAACCAAAAATATTTGACCTAGACCCATCTTTAATTATACCGATCGAATCAGAATCACTTTCTGAGTTGATTTAACAATGTCTGTCCGTCCGTCCGTCCGTCCGTCCGTCCGTCCGTCCGTCCGTCTGTGTGTCCATGTAAACCTTGTAATCAAACTGCAGGTCGCAAATATGAATATATTTTCATGAAATTTGGTATATAAGCTTTTATCGGCCATAGGATGAACGCTATTGAAATTGGTGAGAATCGGTCCATGTTCAGACCTAGCCCCCATACAAATTACCCCTATGAAATCGACATAAATTGTCATAAGATCCGAATTGTCATATAGATCTTACTCAAATTGGGTTTATATGCGTTCATTACACCCATTAATGAGTAGTCCAAAAATGATCCCTTTGGCCCCATATAGAGCTGCTTCCCGATTTTCACTTAAATCTATTAAAAAACAAAAATATTGCACTGATTCTTCTCAAATTTTGTTTGTATATATTTTTGCAAAATACAAGACACTTTACCAAACATGATCAGGATCGGTCTATTTTTGGACCTAGTCCCCATATAGATATAGCATCCGATATGAACTTTTTCATATCTGCAGCCAAAAAAATTAATAAAAATCCCACTCAAATTTGGTTTTTGCTTATTTTGTATGTCCAGTTAGTTGGGCCTAAGGGATAGGGTTTCTAAACGCATGGTATAGGGTATCGTATAGTCGGTCTAGACCGACTATAATTTTCTTACTTGTTTTTAATGATACCGGCAATCAATGATATGACGACCACTACGTACATTAACACAAAATAGAATGAAGTTGCATGAAATGCCCACAAACGTTGCGATCGAGTTGGACAACTTGCCAGAAAATCAAAGCTTTTTGATTTTTCGTGCAACCAAGACACAACTTAATACAACGACCCCACAAACGTTGCAATCTCGTGCCCAACCTAATCAAGTTGTACCAACCGTCGCAACGTCTATGGCCTGCATTACAAATTAAATAAAAATGTACTGTTGGCGGTACTGAGAATTAAACCAGCAAACACAGCATTTCGCCTACATATGAGTTGGTGAATGTATTAACTGTTAATGCTTTCCTAGTATGTACAATGTGTTGCGCAATGAAAACATTACGTTTTTTTACGAGTATATTATATGTATTGTATAAATTTGTGCATACAAAATTTCTGGCAACAATATTTTTGTTGCTAACGTAAACATCAATGTTGATAAAAAAAAATATATTTTGTATAATATAAAATATTCTAAGTCAAAATAAAAAAATTAAAATTTCATTCGAATTTAATTTTAATAACTATCGGACGATTACTATATTTGAATTAAAACATATACCCGATAGTACTCAACTCAAAACTTTTATTCAATCAAGCCAATTTTCAGTTTGTGCATCCTCTTATACAGTAATCCCTCGAACTGCGCGGTAGATACGTTCTGAAAAAACAGCGCGCAATCCGAAATCGAGCACTGTGAACCCTATTTTATATGAAATTAGGGGGATACATTCCAAATCCTAAAATTATCATGAAAAATTTAAATTTAAACTAAGTAGATAATTAAAATAAAGTCTTTATTCAACATTAACATAAAGTTAAACATTAACATAAACAAAAAAATAAAAATTATAAATTCATAAAAATTAAACAAAAAAATCTTGAAATCAGTTCATTGTACATAGTATGTAATTAAAATGGTATTAAATAGTATTAATATAAAATTAAACATAAACAAAAAAAAATTGTAAATACATAATTCATAAAAATTAACAAAAAAAATCTTTAAATGAGTTCATTTTCATCTTCAGATGAATTTGTACTATTTTCCGGAGAATTTTCCTCCAATGGTTTCGTAAAAAAACTTGTTAATAGCGATTGCTTAATATCTCTTGAACTGTAAAGTTCTTTATACGCCGCTAAAGCTTCCGTCAAACGCCTACGAATTTTTAAAGCGCGCTCTAAATCAGGGTCTAGGTCAATAGCTTTTTCACCAAGTTGATTGCCAAGCTTCAAAAATTCTGCCAGTGCTTTGCACTAAATTTGTTTTTTCAACAATTTTTAAATCTTCACTGTCGTCATTTTCATCATTATTATTATCTTCAAAATATGTTATCATTTCTTCAACAGAAAGATCTTCTTGAGCGCATTCTATAGCTTCTGCAATATCTTCTGGTGCTATATCATAAAATCCTTCACCACCAATCGTTTTACCAATTTCCACAATTTCTACCAGTGCTGGCATATCGACAACAGCTTCTCTGATACAGCACTCTGGCCATATTTTTTCCAAACGGCATTCATTGTGGAATTCTTTACCTCATCCCAAGCTAATTTAATATTTTTTACGGCGGCTAAGATGTTGTATTGTTGCCAATATTCACGAACTGAAAGGCTGTCTGGTCCATCAGTAGCTTCAGTTAGTTGTAAAAATGTTCTTCTTAGGTAATAACTTTTAAATGCAGCAATGACACCTTGGTAGGTTTTGCCGTCCTTTAAATCTTTCAAACCATCCTTTACTGGCTCTAAACTGAAGTTCGTCAGAATCAATTGAAGTTTGCTCTTCCTTTTTCAAACGGTTAAAAATTGGTAAGGCTTTACTACGAATAACGCCTCAACTAAGGACAACTTTTTTTTTATTTTGGTCCTCTATCCAAAAGCTTAACAATTTTTCAGTCTTCTCTATTACAGAACTTCGAACTTTTTTGGTGGTTTTTGCAGATAATGGTGAGAACAGACAACTGAGCTTTTAATTTTCTCAGCATTTAATTTTATTCTTCTTATGCTTGATTCATTTATATAATGTCTCCTAGCTAATACAGATATTTTTCACCATTTTCTATTGCTTTAACAATTGTCAGTTACTGCTTTAATGTTAAAATTTTTTTCCAGCCACGTTCATTGTATAGGTTTTAATAAAATTGTCAAAACACGTGCGTTAATATGAAATCTTTAAAAGCAAAACAAAAAATACCTTTATTATTATGTATTTTTCACTTGAATAAAAAATTGTTAAAGAGTCAAATAAAACTGCAGAAGTTGTTGAAAACCATACACGCATATTAATATAAATCTCTAAGTTAAAAGAAACTATTTTTACGTGTATTTTTCCTTCCTTAAGTAAAAAATTTGTTAACGACACAATGTTATATATAAAACAATTAAAAAAATAAAAAAAATAAATTTAATCCATACTTTAACACGTCCTTACATGAAGAGTTTAAAAAACAAACTGCATATATAATATAAATTACAAGTTGCATCATACTCAAATTGTCATTAAGGGGATCTACCAAATTTTAAATGTAGGTACATATTTTAAACGAAATATGTAATACGCAAAAAAACCGCGCTGCTGCGAAATTTTTACCGCGCAAAAAAAAACCCGCGCTGCTGCGAAACTTTTACCGCGCAATGCGAAATTTTGGTGGTAAAAACAAAAACCCGCAAGTCCGAAACCGCGCAGTTCGAGGGATTACTGTACATATGTATGATTCTTTGGCATGATTTATATTGTAGTGTACTCGTGAACATAGGGTCAAGTGTAAACCCAAATCAATGATTCACAAGTACACAAATACGTATGTATGTATGTTTGTGGTGACGATTGAGTCAGGTTTACAAAATGTATGTTTGTACGTTTGATACTGTAGTGAGTTTAAGAAGTGTATATTGCATGTTTTAATGTTTGCAATAGTACACGCTTTGCATATTTATATGCAATACACAAAATACCTGTGAAAGCTGCATTGTCAGCTAGTTCCCACAGTTTAAAATTAAATTAATTCTCACGCTAGCTAAGGTAGGTTAAAAGTGTGTGTTTGCGTATTATTTCATAAGTAGATATAAGTATAAAAAATAATAAATGAACAGTCTGAATTGACACGCTCGCAAGAGCACAATAAAATAAATTGGTATTTTTTAATCGGAACAATTTAAAGTTAAACACCAAGTAAAGTATATATTATATGGCGATCCTGCCAGGAGTTTTAAATAAAAAAATAAAAAATTTTATAAATTAAAATCCTTTTAAATATTAAAATCCTTTCGAACTTTATAAACTATAAACAAATAAAAAGGCGCGTCATAAGAAAAACTAAGTAAAAATTAAACGAAAATAAATGTCAAGTATTGTATAGTAAAAAGGTTGGCATATACAAAACAACATAACAAGTATTAATATTTTATTATATAATTGTATTTATTTATTACCAATTCTTCAGCTCAATCTTGGAGCTGGGTCTTTTATTGCTAAAATTATTCTTGATTATTAATTGATTATTAATGATTGTTAATTGAATATTAATGAATGCTTTTATAAAAATGTTCTTCTTTATATATAAATATTTTAACCTATATTAACAATAACGTGATACCTGCACTTGGGTCAGCATAAACATAAGTGTGCCAGCGTAACAACAACCTACAACAACAGCATACACATTCATACAATGTTACGTAAATGCAGCGGTCAACAATATTGATATTTGTTACTTCCGCATTTGCAAACATTGTACTGTATGCATTGTGGGTATTATACAGCACACTACAAAAGTTGTGTTACGCTACACCTCCCTTTTTTAAAGAATGTTCATATAACAATTTTGTTCTATGGACATCATTTGTTTTCTTATTTTTTTTTTTTTGTGTGCAAGTTTCACATTTTACAATAATTTTATTTTATTTTATTTACAATTATAGATTTAGTTTATGAAGAAGAGAATTAAAGAAAAGAATGCATATTGTTTATTTAATATTGTATAACTTAAGTCTATTCTTATGAACTATTTGTTCTTTGTTTGTTTTCTTATCAACTATGGTTACATTATTTCTAAAATCTATTTTCTTAATTTTATATGGCCCTTTATATGCCATCTCTAACTTATGTCCTGCATCATTTCTTACTAAGACTAAATCTCCTATTTTAAAATTATAATCTAATTTTTTTTATCATAATTAGTTTTTTGTTTTATTTTATTTATATCTAATAGTTTTTTAACTCTATCTATTGCTACTTCTGACCTAAATTTAATTTCCTTAGCATAATTATCTATATTATAAAGTGGTGCAACTCAATCTACTTCACTAAACAGTCTAAAATTGTTTGGAATTTTTCCAAAAATAAGTTCATAAGGGCAACAATCATGTACTGTAGATGGTGTAGTGTTAAAACAGTGCGTGAAATATTTGAGCCACTCATCCCAGTCGTCTTTATCTACTGATATGTAGTTTCGTACGTATTCGTTAAAAGCTCTGTGACTTCTTTCTATCGTACCTAGTGTCTGGTGATGATGTGCTGTCGATGTGCGTTTATCTATCTTCAATAGGTTGCAAAGTTCTGTCAGTATTGAGTTCTTGTATTCTGTGCCCATATCCAAAATGAACGTCTTCATTGGACCGTATATAAGCACAAAATTTTCAAATATCGCTTTTGCGATCGTCTTAGCTGATTTATCTTTTATTGGTATTGTTACCAAATATTTATGTAACAGCGGCTAGCCTGGAGTTAGATGGTAAAACAATCTGGCTCGCCTCCGCCTATTTTTGCGATCCTGGGCCTATTCCCCCGGACAGCGTGGCAAATCTGATCCGGAAGGCCGAAGGGAATGCACACCAACTGGTGCTGTGCTGTGACATCAATGCGCATCATCCGATCTGGGGAAGTACGGACATAAACGAAAGAGATGAGTTGCTTTTTGAGTTTTTACTTAGTACTAACCTGTATATATGTAACAAGGGAAATGAACCGACCTTTGTGACTAGTATTAGAAGGGAGGTTCTTGACGCTACCTTTGTATCAGATACACTATTTGATAAAATTGATGGTTGGAGGGTGTTGGATGACCACTCCTTTTCTGACCATCGCTATATCGAATTCTTACTTAGAGAAAAGGACCCAACGGAGTGTCCCCAGGAATCTGAAGAGTACAGATTGGTTAAGTATAGGAAAACCTTTGCTGGGTTATTGGAAACAATACCCTTAACCGAACCGCGCAATTCTGCGGACATTGAATGTCTTGTAGATCATATTACAACGGTTTTTAACAAGTCTTTAGATTCTTCTTGCCCAGTGACAAGGCCTAAGGGCAAGAAGAAACCACCATGGTGGTCTAGCGAGCTGCAGCAGGGTAGAGACTCCTGCAGAAAACTCTTTAACAAGGCAGTCTTCAAGAGCGGACGAGGATTGGTCGGCGTACAAGCTGCAGATTAGGACCTATAAGAAGATTAGAACGGCAAAATGCGATTCTTGGAAAGGTTCTGGCTTCTACTGCGAAAGGTTCTGGCTTCGAAAGGTTCTGGCTTCTACCCCTCACACATTAGGCTATTTGAAGGATCCAGTGGGGGTGTGGACCACCTCCAGTGGAGAATCACTTAGCTTGCTACTGGACACCCTTTTTCCGGGCAATTCTCATACGTCACTACAGGCGTTGGAATACTCTGACGCTAGCACGGCGGACATTGCTTCGGAGATAGTTAATGTACCAACATTGACCTGGGCGATTAAAAGCTTCAAACCTTAGAAATCTCCGGGACCTGACGGTATCATTCCAGCTGAATTGCAGCATGTGTCGGACTACATTTCTCCTTGGCTATGCAGTCTTTTCACTTGCTGCATAAACACAGCGTATATTCCTTTGAAATGGAGGGAGACAAGAGTGGTGTTCATTCCAAAAGCTGGAAAGAGCTCACACACTGTCCCAAAGGATTTCAGACCAATAAGCCTATCATCGTTCCTATTGAAGACAATGGAGCGTATGATAGACTCTTACTTACGTAGAATTATTGACCCTAAACTGCTATCAACGAGGCAACATGCCTACAGCAAGGGAAGGTCAACTGAAACAGCTCTACACGAGCTTGTAGGTACCATCGAGAAATCGCTCTCGGCAGGAGAATACACTATGACAGCCTTTTTGGACATAGAAGGGGCTTTTAACAACATCACACCGGATTCGATAATAGCGGCACTATCTAGTCTAGGAGTGAATTCTGTGATCATCACATTGATTGGAAATCTGTTTGTCAACAGGCGGATAACGTCTAAACTGGGAACGTCGGAAATATCCCGATTTGTGAACAGGTGGCGTTCTATCACCACTTCTCTGGAACTGGGCGCTAAACCCAGTGCTAGTATCGTTGGAGGGGCAAGGCTGCAGCGTAGTCGCATATGCTGACGACGTGGCCATGGCCGTAAATGGGAAGTTTCTATCTACAATTAGAGATATCCTGCAACGGGCTCTCACAGAGCTATCTATCTGGGCAAGGGGTTGCGGTCTAGGGGTTAATCCGACCAAAACGGAACTTGTTCTTTTCACTAGGAAGTATAAGATCCCTACCTTCGATCCCATTTCTCTCAACGGCACTGAAATCGTCTTTTCTGATGGAGCCATGTATCTTGGCGTATTCCTGGACAGGAAGCTGAACTTCAGACGGAATTTGGAGGAGCGGGTGAAGAAGGCGACTATAGCTTTATACTCCTGTAAGAAGGCCATTGGTAAGCGATGGGGCTTTAGTCCGAAAATTGCTCACTGGATCTATACAGCGGTGGTCCGTCCAATACTCCTGTACGGAGTCATCGTCTGGTGGCCTGCTTTGGAGAAGGCCACCAATAACAACCTTCTCGCAAGGGTACAGAGAATGGCTTCCATGTGCATCACTGGAGCCCTTCGTACTACACCTTCGGATGCCTTGAACATCCTATTACACCTAATACCACTGGATATATTAGGGAAGCAGTCGGCGGCCTCATCGGCCATTCGATTAAGAAGCACACTACAATGTCGGGGCTACAATTGTGGCCACGGGATGATCCTGAATGACAGGAACTTGCCATTGAACGTGGAGTACACTACTCCAAGGAGCATATTTGAACGTCACTACTGTACACTAATACCGACCAGGGAATCTTGGTCTGGGAGGACACCAGGCAGTAGGCGTTCCGTAAATTTCTATACTGACGGATCGAAATTGTGCGGTCAGGTTGGTTTTGGAGTCCATTCAGGGGAGCTTGGACTAAATCTGGCTCGAAGGTTACCAGACCACTGCAGTGTATATCAGGCAGAGGTACTGGCAATAAAGGAGGTTGCTGACTGGTTGGGTCGGAATATTCTGTCTACGACCGCAGTCAACATCTATTCTGATAGTCAAGCCGCGGTAAAATCCATGCGATCAATGTTCCTGAAAACGAGAACCGCCCTTAGCTGCCGCACGTCCTTAAATGAGATGGCCAAGCAGTTCGACATCAGGCTCATATGGGTCCCAGGGCACAGGAACATACCGGGAAACTGCTAAGCGGATGAGCTGGCAAGACAGGGTACTACCTTACAGGTTCCAGCGGATTTGGTACACCCCTGGAATCGTGCAAGCTTGAACTTCGGCTTCGCACCGCTGGCATAACGAATAACAGATGGGCTAATGGATTAATGTGTAGGATCACAAGACAAATCTGGCCTGCTCAGAATCGAAAGCGCACAAATGCGCTATTATCACTCCCCCGTGGGGAGATCTCAACGGTAGTTGCTGTTGTTACTGGGCACTGCCTTATAGGGAGACACGCTAAGCGCCTTAAGTTCTCGTCAAATGATTTCTGTCGTAGCTGCTTGGATGTGGAGGAGGTAGAGAGCGTAGAACACTTCCTCTGCCACTGCCCGGCGCTATCCAGAACAAGACTACGGACATTGGGATCGCCGTTTCTTCACGATCTCTCTGACCTCTCAAACGTGGAAATTTCATATCTTAGGGGCTTCATCAGAAGCTCGAACTGGTTCTTCGGTGGGGACTGAGGGGAACACCCATTCGTCCCGTGGTATCACAACGGACCCCAGAGTCTAAGTGTGCTGGTCCTTGGATCAGCAGCCACTTCCAACCTAACCAACCTACCAAATATTTAGTTAAGTCACATATCATTGTGACTACATATTCATTTCCATAAATTGACTTTGGAAATGGTCCAATTGTATCTACGTACACCGTATCGAAAGCCCTATTCGGTGTCTCCGTTATAGTCATTGGACTTTTTATATATTTCTCCGCTTTAGCTAACTGACATTTATGACATGTTTTCACATATTTTGCAATGTCTTTTGTCATTATTCTCCAGTAATATCTCCTGATCTTCTCAGTGGTTCTATATATCCCACAATGTCCTCCTTCTATAGGATCATCATGGTATTTCAGCATTATCTCACGTATTGCCTTAGCATTCGTGTTATCAATTTTAGTTACTTTGTTTAATAGCGCTATTCTGATTTTATTCAGTATTTTATTGCCCATATTCTCAAATTCACTTATCGAGACTAATTCGAAAATCCTCTCATGTGGCGAAATTTGAATATTATTAATATTTAGTTTACAGGCTATTTGTTCTAGCCTAGGGAAAAATTCCCTTTAGTAAACAAATCATCTATTCTTATGCTAGCATATATGGATTTTCCCTTTTTGATATAACATCTGTTGGGTAAAATCTTTAATTTATAATATCTTTTGACGTCTATATTATTCAATGGTATATATACCTTGGGCTTATTATTGTTATTGATATTTTGCTGATTTACTACTGGTTTACTAATTTTCATTTTATTAGCCATCGATCTTGTCGATTATATTTTTTAAGTCATTTATTGTAATACTCGACAGTGCGTCGGCAGCATAATTATCTTTTCCTCTGAGATATTCTACTGTGAAATCATATTCCTCCAGATCGAGTCCCATTCTCGTTAGCTTAGAACTTGGATCTTTCATGGAGAACAGGTATGAAAGGTGTCTATGGTCGGTTCGGACCAAGAAATGTTTTCCATATATATATGGCCTGAAATGTGTGACAGCCCAGTGTATGGCAGTTAATTCCTGTTCAATGGTCGATTTGTTGCTTTCGCCTTTAGTGAAAGTTTTAGATGCATAGGCAACAGGTAGGTGTCTACCTTCATGTTCCTGTGTTAAAACAGCCCCGCAAGCATGCTTACTCGCATCTGTTGTTATGCAAAATTCCTTCGTAATGTCTGGGTACTGAAGCAATGTTGGGCTCTTTAATGCCTTCATTAGGTATTTCAACGCGCACTCACCATCTTTTGTCCACTCAAATGGTACTCCCTTTTTGGATAGCCTTGTAAGGTGTCTGGAATATTCAGAGAAATTTCTAATAAATCGTCGGTAATAGTTGCAAAACGCGACAAACCTTCGCGCGAGTTACGTATGTACTTCCACATACCCAACAAAACCCCACAAATATAGAAACGTCGAAGAAATAATCAAAAAAATACATTAACAAAAATTCGAGCCAACGACACCTGTAAATTCACATAAAAAAAATAGAAATAAGTCATTGCCACAAAACAATGACGAAATGTTTGTTCAAGGCCTATGTGAATGTACAAGAGTCGTTGCTCTGATTGTGAAATGTTGGAATCATCAAATTGCGTTTTGCTATAGTTAAATGCAATTTTTTTGAAATATTAAACCAACATAAATATTAAAATTTAAACTAAAGCATTGATTGCCCAATAATGCTTTCTTTTTAAAATAAAGAAATGAATTGTTGATTACACAATAATGTTTTGTTAAAAGACAGTGTAATATAATAAAATTAAAGAAACTGAGCAGATTCGACCAAAATAGAAATTTACCAGAAGAATCGGCCAATGATGCCATTAACCAATTGAGAAGCCAACTACAAGTTTTTCAACAACAGCATCAAGAGTTTTTGCTGGCACCCAAAGATGTCCTAACTCAATTCAGACAGCTAAAAGTTCTGGAAGGCGACCATGATGTTCATGCTTTTATAGCCTCGGTGGAAGCCGTAATAGCACTATGTCCACAAGCCAATCTTCAACTCATGAATCTAGCATTGGCAATCGTAACAAACGAAAAAATTGTTGGTGCAGTTGGGAGCTACATTTGGGAGCTAGGAACCGGCGCAACATGGAACCAAATAAAAGCTGAACTAGTGGAATACTACAGACCGAAAACAACGTATAGTGACGTCTTCCATGAATTCAGAGATGTAAAAGTAAGCAATTTAAGAGAGTTATTTACTTATTTTGAAAAAGCAAAATATAAAATAAATCAAATTTATTTGTTTGATGAGAATAAACCTAGCATTTATAAGTCAGATAGAGTTGACAAAGATTTATCCAATATATTGATAGAGAAAATTGATATACCATTAAGGACACATTTAGATCAGATCAGTATACACTAAATATTATTGCAACGAGATATTCACAAATTAAAGCACTAGATGACCCTAGGAATATAGGAATATATAGGAAAAATACAAATAATAATGTTTACAATAGAGCACCAAATACTAATAGATACAACCAAAATAACATAGTACCAAACACTAATAGATACAACCAAAATAACATAGTACCAAACATTAGTAGATACAACCAAAATAACACAATAACAAATACTAATAGATACCACCAAAATAACACAACACCAAACATTAACAGATACAGACAAAATAGCACAGCCATACAAAATCACTTACATACTAACAATTCAGGCCAAACTAGGATTACCCGTATCAGCGTAGATACCCGTAACTCCAGATGGACACCTGAACCTATGGAGATAGGAAATGTTGAAGAACAATATGAAGAATGCGATGAGGTAAATTTTTCAAGGCAGCCTCTAGGAACAGATTACCCATAATAGTGGTAACAAAAGGGAATATAAATATAAGGTGTCTAATTGACACTGGTTCAGATACTAGCATTATAGATTCAAAAAAAGCAAAAGGATATCAGAAGAGGAGATTGTATAGACCCCCAAATAAAGGGTGATTTTTTAAGAGCTATAGGAAAGTTTTCCAAATGAAATCTTTATTTGAATCGATAGTACGGTCCATACAATTTAATGTTTGAAGATTATTTCAGGCAAATGTTGACCGTGACTGCGCCTCAAATGGGCCATCCGCTTAGTCCAATTTTGGCATACTCTTTCCAACATTTCGGCCGGTATCTCACGAATAAATGCTTCAATGTTGTCTTCCAATGCGTCAATTGAAGCGGGATTGTCTGTATAGACATGAGCTTTAACATAGCCCCACAAAAATAGTTTAAAGGCGTTAAATCGCACGATCTAGGCGGCCAATTGACCGGTCCCGAACGTGAAATAAAATGTTCACCGAACTCGCCTTTCAATATGTCCATTGTTGATATCCAAAAAAAAGTTGGATATCATCTCTCGGTAGCGCTCACCATTCACAGTTACGTTACGATTCGCATCATCTTTGAAGAAGTACGGTCCAATGATGCCACCAGCCCATAAACCGCACCAAACTGTGACTTTTTCTGGATGCATTGGTAACTCTTCCAATGCTTCTGGCTGATATTCACTCCAAAATCGACAATTCTGCTTATTTACGTACCCATTGAGCCAAAAATGAGCTTCTTCGCTGAACACAAGTTTTCGGTAAAAAAGTGGATCTTCGGCCAACTTTCCAAGAGCCCATTCACCAAAAATTCTACGTTGCGGTAGGTCGTTCGGCTTCAATTCTTGCACCAGCTGTATTTTGAAAGGCTTCACACCTAAATTCTTCCGCAAAATTTTCCACGTTGTTACGTAACAGAGGCCCAATTGCTGCGAACGGCGACGAATCGATAATTGATGGTCATCATTAACACTGGTCGATACAGCTGCGATATTTTCTTCAGTTCGCACTCTAGTAAGCATGTTGGTGGTTTAATGTCCACAATGTAAATTTGGTGCGAAATTTAGTCACAATAGCCCGAATTGCCGATTCAGTGGGTCGATTAAACTGACCATAAAATGGAGAAGCGCGCGATGAACTTTCTTAACAGAGCACGCATTTTGATAATAAAATTCAATAACTTGCAAGCGTTGTTCGTTTGTAAGACGATTCATGGTTAAATTATAGACCAAACTGAAGATGTTTGACAACGAAACAAAACACGAAACGTGCGTCAGCTGTTTAAACCAGTGTTGCCAAAAAGAAAATAGCTAAAAAATCACCCTTTATATAGAACATTGACTGGCTTGAATAAAATGGAGTATGAAGTAGTTACACCTATTCCGAAACAATTCAAAGCAAGAGGAACATTAACTTGAAAGACAATGAATATCAGGAGTGAGAAGTATGATGCCATAATGGGTCAGAATTTTTTCAGAGCACAGATAAATTTATCAAATGGTCATTTAGATATATTTGGTAACAGAATATTTTTCGCAGATACATCTTCTCCGACGAAATATGCAATTTAGAGGGACTGGATGGATCTAATATGGAAAATTTTAATTTCTCACATTTGAATAATGAAGAGGCGAATAGTATCGCGATGTTATTGAGAGAATTTATTGATCTTTTCTATAAAGAAGGGGACAATTTGTCTGCAACAAATGAAATATGTCATGAGATTATAACGACAATTGATAAACCATTATATTCGAAAATTTATAACTACCCTCAAATTCATGAACAGGAAATTCAGAGGCAGATAAGAGATATGCTTGAAAATAATATAATAAGGGAAAGTAATTCTCCATATAATAGTCCTCTCTGGATAGTGCAGAAGAAAATTGATAATTCAGGAAAACAGAAATGGAGACTTGTTGTCGACTATAGGAAACTGAATGAGCATACAGTAGACGACAAGTACCCTATACCTAATTTTTCAAATATATTTAGCAAATTGGGAAATGCACAGTATTTCAGCACTATGAATTTGGCTAAAGGGTTTCATCAGATCTTGGTTAGGGAAGAAGATAGGCAAAAAACGGCGTTTTCGACACCCCAAGGTCACTATGAATTTATTCGAATGCCTTTCGGCCTAAAAAATGCTCCCTCAACATTTCAGAGGCTAATGAATACTGTCCTCAGACAGTTTATTAACAAAACCTGTGTTGTCTATATGGATGATATTTTGGTTTTTAGTTCGTCCTTGAAGGAACACATAATCAATTTAACACAAATATTCAAAGCATTAAGAAAAGCCAGATTAAAGATCCAGGTGGATAAATGCGATTTTTTGAAAAAAGAGACTCAGTTTTTGGGTCATATTCTGACCAGAGAGGGTAGTAAACCAAACCCGAGCAACGTTAAACATATACAAGATTTAAAATTGCCGAAAACGGTAAAACAAATAAAATCATTTTTGGGCATGACAGGGTTTTATCGCAAGTTTATTAAGGATTAAGCGAAAATTGCATTTCAGATGACAAAGTATTTGAGAAAAGGCGAGAAAATTAATTCAAATGATCCTAGTTATATTTTCGCATTCGAAAAACTTAAGGATATAGTGACCAAACACCCAATATTGAGATATCCAATTTATGAGAAAAAATTTAAGATATAGGTGCCGTTCTAACACAATAAAGCAATCAAATTGCATATGCTTCGAGAACATTAAATGAACATGAAAGAAACTATGCAGCTATCGAAAAAGAATTGTTAGCAATTGTTTGGGGAGTAAAATATTTTAGACTATACATATATGGACGAAATTTTGATCTTGAAAGTGATCACCAACCACTTAAGTGGTTAATGGCAAAATATTCGGGAAGGGATATCAGTCCCCGACTTCAAAGATGGCTGGTCGAACTTGGAGAATACAATTTCAAAATTGACTTCCTAAAGGGCAAGGATAATTATATAGCCGATTTTCTCAGTAGGATTGAAAATAAGGAAATAAATGTTGTAGATTCTGTTAACCCAGATGATAACGACCCTGTTGTAACCACGGAAACAAGCCATTCGCAAGAGGAAGACTTGAATAACTATTTTTCGATTTTGGACACGGTTGTAAATAGGTTTAAAACTCAAATTATTATTGTGGAGAATAAAGATTCGGAAACACAAACAGTTTTCGGAAATAATAGAATCTTCATTGATAAGTCAGACATTGAAAACGATAATGTGGAGGAAATAATCAAAAGAAATGTAGTAAAAGGAAAAATAGGAATATACCCAGAAATTAACGACCATTATTATAATAGAGTTCAGGAAAAATTGATTGAAATGTTTCCGATTACAACGAATGTCAAATTTGTCAAATGCTCTTGGTTTGCAACAGACATAGAAGATGAGGAAGACTTAAAAAAGCTGATTTCAATTTCCATGAAATTGAATCAGGCCATTCAGGAATTACTTCTACCTTCGAAGACCTGAAAAACAGACTGTATAATCCAAAACTAAAGACAATTATACATTCTATAATAAACAACTGTCAGATATGCTCATCAGCAAAATATGACAGAAAACCGATCAAACCAACCTTTTGTATAACGGAAACACCGGACAATATTAACGAAATAGAACATGTCGATACATATACTAATAGTAAAAATTCGTTTGTTATTTTCATTGATAAGTTTTCCAAACATTCCATTTGTTTTCACCTACCAGATAGGAGCAGCCAAACTATCGTGCAAAAGATCAGGGAATTTCTCTCAATAAAGGGTAAAATTAACAAGTTTGTTTTCGACAATGAGTTTAAATCGAAGAATGTAATCGAATTTTTGGAAAAAGAAATAATTGAGTATCATACGACCAAACCGAATAGGGAACTCGTATATAGAGAGATTGAATGGTACCTTTACGGAAAGAAGTCTTAATTTGGAGGATAAACTACCCATAATTGAACAGATGACAAAGGCCATTACAATTTACAATAATACATACCATAGTACAATAAAGTGTACCCCAATGGCGGCTCAATACGCAAAAGTAGATCGGGAGTTGATACGGAAAAGATTATGGGAAGCTAAGGAAAAGGTAATAAGGAAACGGAACGAGAATAGGGAAAATTATACAGAAACTAGACAGGAGGGTTTTATAAAAAAACTATAAGAGTTTACGTGATAAAGAAGAACCCAAGTTTAGAGAAAAATGCTTAGAAGGAATACATACTAGTAATATTAAAAGACCAAATAAATTTAACAATCCTTTAACAAACTGAAACTAACAATTGCCCCTAAATCCAAAATTACAGATTATTTTGTGGATAATAATGGCTATAATGGCATTTACACCAATTCGAGCTAATATAACGATTTACCGAATAATGGAGACAAACGGTTAAGTGGAAATTCTTAGCGGAAATTGTAACATTCCAATGGAATCCGATTTAATTTTGCATCAAATAGATATACAGGAAATAAAAAATGTATTGTTATCAATGAACATTTTATGAAGAACGAAGTAGAAACATTATTAAGCAAGCTGAAGACAGTAACACCTAATGGCAGACAGAAACGAGGACTTATAAACTTGGTAGGTCATGCATATAAATATCTTTTTGGTACGACGGATAATACGGACCAGGAAGATATCACTAATCATTTTAACACAATTGACACAAACATGCATAATTCTGTAACAGGGCTAAATCAACTGATAAAAATTAATGATCATTTTAATAGAACAATACAAGTAATAAAAGACACTATAACACAACACCAAAAACAGATATTATACCACATGAAAGGAATTCATAAAACAGTTAGAAACATATTAACACGGAACATATATCTTAAAAAGATTACTTATTTTGACAATAATTAAAAACTATATAGAACACATACAAAGCTATATTACAGCAGCACAAAATAGGATTAGCGATCCAAGTATTTTAACAAAACAAGAAATAGATGATTACGAAGTTGATATAAGAAAAATTCAATATTTAAGAACAGCAATCCTCGAAAAAATTCATGAATTAATTCTTGTAATTAAGGTTCCAAAAACATTTAAAATTATACAAATAATGACTATTATACCCGTACCATATTTTAATAAGGAAATAGAAGCTGAAATTGAAAATATATTCCATTACAATAATAATACATATACATACATATATGAAAGATAAATATATTAATGAATGTAAACTATCAAATCATTGTACACAAGAAAAAACATGCAAACTGGTTACAAATTATAATACCGAAATCATAAATATTAATGACCAAACAATTGTGATCAAGAATGCAAAGAATGAGACTCTTACAAGTAATTATAACACAGAAAATGTTTTAAATGGAAATATTTTAGTACACTACAATAATTGCTCATTAAAAATAGCAAACCAAAAATTTTCAAATAAAAATAAAATATATTTAGATAAAATAATCGTTCCAAAATTTCAATATGTAACATTTAATACAACACTTACAATGGAGGAAGTGAAACTAACGACAATACAAAATTTAAAAGAAATAGAAGAAATAAAATATAATATAATTATAACCTATGTGTACCACCTATTATATTAACCACAATAATAATAATATTAATAATAATATTGCATGATAGATGCAAAATGTCAAATGGAAGAATTCGGGAGAATCTAATGGGGGAGGAGTTACGTATGTACTTCCACATACCCAACAAAACCCCGCAAATATAGACAACGTCGAAGAAATAATCAAAAAATACATTAACAAAAATTCGAGCCAACGACACCTGTAAATTCACATAAAAAAAATAGGAATAAGTCATTGCCACAAAACAATGACGAAATGTTTGTTCAAGGCCTATGTGAATGTACAAGAGTCGTTACTCTGATTGTGAAATGTTGGAATCATCAAATTGCGTTTTGCTATAGTTAAATGCAATTTTTTTGAAATATTAAACCAACATAAATATTAAAATTTAAACTAAAGCATTGATTGCCCAATAATGCTTTCTTTTTAAAATAAAGAAAAGAATTGTTGATTGCACAATAATGTTTTGTCGACTCATGAATTTATGTATGATAATAATCGAATTCCGAAGTTTGGCATAAAATAAAGAAATATTTTTAAGTTAGTCTTAAGACCATCAATCATTAATAAAGTCACTAAATTTTTTAAAAAATTAAAGGAGTGATATTTTGATTATTAACTCGCGCTATCAGCGTCCGTAGGCGTCGGGTAATTTTCGATCACCGAATATTTACTATCATCCGGTAATATTCCTCTATCAGTACATTTGTGGCCAAGGTAGGTTACCTCTCTCACAAAGAATGAACATTTTTTGTGGGTGTAATTTAAGATTGTTTACGGCAAAGTTCGAATACATCCTTCAAATTTGAAAGCATATGTTTTTCAGAACATCCCAATACGACCAAGTCATCCATATATAGGAATGCTTGATTTGGCTTCAGACCACTGAAGGCTAATGTCGTCATTCTTTGGAATGAATTCGGTGCTATTTTTAAGCCATATGGTAGTCTAGTAAATCTATATGAACCATTGTTTGTTGAAAATTGGTGAAATTTGGTGAAACCCGGATATCAAGTCCAAACAAGAAAAATATTTTGCTCTACCCAGTTGGTCTAGAATATCGTCTATTCTAGGCAATGGGAATTTATCTGATATTAGTTTTTTTATTTATCTGCCTATAATCTATCACCAAGCGCCATCTTTTTTCATTTGATCCTGGAAGTGATTTCTTTGGTACTAACAGAATTGGGATATTGTATTCCGAAAATGATGGTTCGATTATCTTGTCATCTATTAGTTTTTTAACCTGTCTGTTTATTTCCTCCTTACGAGATTCTGGTATGCGATAATTTTTAATGTACGTTGGTTGAATATCTTTCACTCTCAGTTTTTGTTCATAGAAATTGTTGGTAGTAATTGTTTCAGTGCCTAAGCCAAAATTATAATTGTATTCTAAACAAAGCTTAGTTAAAATCGTCTTAAACTGTTCAGGAAAGTTTCCCTTCAAAAGTCCAAAACTTCCGATTTTCTTTGGCTATTTTTATGTGGCTCCTATTTCACTATCAAGAAAGTTTCCCTTCAAAAGGTCCAAAACTTCCGATTTTCTTTGGCTATTTTTATGTGGCTCCTGTTTCACTATCTCTATCTCATAGTCAGACATTTTCTCGGCTTTTATGTAATTTTGCTTAATTGTTACTATTTTATTTGTTGTATTTAGAAAACGAACCAATGCGTTACTTGATTTTACCAGTGTATTTGGTACAAAGACACCTGGTACGACTTCTTGATTTGGTATTAGTACTTCGTCTTCAAGCTCCGGAAACCTGATTTGACGAATCACTTCTGACCTTGGTGGGAGTGTTATTCCATTGAAGTCGTTCGTAAGTGGAATTTCTATTACATCAGACAGATTGGATGGTCGTAGTACGAGGTAATCATGGTCTCCATTGAAATCCAGTATACATTTATACTTCTTAAAAAAATCCATTCCAAGGATACCGTCACAAGGTACTGGAAAGTTATTTTGCACTACTTGGAAATCATGTGGTATCAAGAAACCTCTAAATTTTAGGTCAATAAATACATTACCTATTGAACGGATTTTAGCCTGTCCTATTCCATTTAATGTTGTTCCGTTCCTGTTAATTTGTCTTTGATAAAAATGTTTAGTTTTTATAACCGAAATGTCTGCTCCTGTATCTACCAACAGTGTTACCGTGTTGTTCGTGTCGTTAATTTTTATATTAACATAAAAACTTAAACTGAGGTTAAGATTGTATATGTAGTTAGTATTGTTATTATGATTTTTGCAGTTTTCCGAATCATTTTCATGTGACTCTGCTGCTCTGACGTAATTTCTGTTACGTCTGTGGTTCTGATTTTGTTGACCTCTGTTATGAATAGGTCTTTGTTAAGGTCTTTGTTATGAATAGGTCTTTGCAACTGTTTATGAATTTGCTAACGGCCTCATTCATGTTACTGAATTGTCCTGCTTCCCTAATAAGTCTAACTTTATCAATGGTGCAATTTTTAGTTAGTGCCTTTACTGCAACCTGTGTTGAATATTTACATGCCAATTCGCATGACAAACCATCCTATAAATAGGCATTTTCCAATGACTTTGTTAAATTCTGTACTTCACTGCAATAATTATTCGCAGTTTTATTGTTTTGTCGGGTATTCATTATTTTCGCCGTCAATACCTCAACTGACTCGCCCTTTACCGAGTTTTTTAATTTATGTATTATCTCAGTAATGGTTTGTTCATTACCTTTTAAATTTCTTGCACTTCCCTTTAACTTTGTTTTTATTAAAGCGACTGCGATAGACTCGTAGTTACCTTTGATGGATTCTATTAACTGTAATGAGTCTATAAAGGAACGCAAATTTTTTGGTTTTCCATCAAATTCTATGATCAGCTTTGAAGCTGTGTTCAGAAAGTCGACGACTGTTTGTGTCATTTTTACTTCTGTACTTTCCAAAGAGATTCCAATAGTCTCTGAATTTTCAATTTCTACTAAGCATTTTACTTCCTCGTGTAGTGTATCTGATAATTTTACCTTAACACCCTTCTTTGACGATATAATCAGGATTTTAGTCTTGACGTCTAAGAAAAAACTTTCAGCAGCTGTCCTCTGTGGTGTCGTTAGTCTGTTATAGTTTGCATTTAGCAAAACCCTGATTTGTTCTAACTTTTCGCATAAGATCCTAATATGTTTTATTATTGTTTCCTCTTTTGTACTTCTATCCATATTAAAACATTTATAAAATTTGTAAAACTCCTCTTTGATTAGTCTCACCTTCTGAATTATTTCTTGCCAATCCATGGGAAAATTATTTAAATTTTGTTTAAATCATTGGTCCTGCTCAAATATTTCTTTTTGAGTTTCTTGGTGTTTAAGGCATAAATATGTAATGCAAAATTTAAGCTAATCAGTACGGTTATTATTATTAAACAACACTCAATTAATTTTAAGTCGATTGAGTCTTCTTTTATTTCTACCTCGTTAATAACATTTGCATTGGGATTCTCTATTTTTGATTGACGACCTCCCATTTTCCTTCGCTATTTATAAAAAAAATTTTTTTTGCTCTTTTTATTGTTTATTTCTATTTAAATATTTTTCTGGCTGCCTTAATGCTCTAACCGATTCTTCTATGCGTGGCTTCCTGGCATGCCTATCAGTTTAAAATATTTGGCTAACCATACTAATTTTTCTTTATTCGTAATTCTTTACTATTTTTACCCATAGCTTATATTATTTTACATGCATCAGTTTTATTTAATGTATATATTTAGTTTATAAAATATAAAATATTTCATTTTATTTTAATTTCTGTTTTTTTTAAACAGCATAATTACAATAGTTTTTTATTATATATATATAATTGTATTAAGACTTAATATAAGCTTTTCAAACAGAACAAATCAGATTAATTGAACTGCATTCGTTTGTGTATTTTTCTTACAAATTACTGTTTTTTCTTTGCTATTTCAAATTTTTTTTTATTTATTTATTTGCCAAGAGTGGTTAACGCTTTCTGGCCTACGGGTGCATAACGGGATGCTCCACTTTTTTTTTTTGTAAAACTAGGATGAACTACCTGTCCGTTGCTTTATTAGATGATTAATATCATCAATTTTCGCCCAGAGTCTCGTGGCCTGGTCCCACGGTGGTGGTGTTTCGTTAAGGATTCTCAATATAATAGCTTTTTCCCTTTTCTTTTTTTTGTCACCTTCTTCCTTCGTTTTCTGCTGGCCCGTCCTTCTTCTGTACTCTTCTATGGAGATAGGTTTTGGCCCTTCCGCCATTGATTTTGCAATCTCCACTGTCTTTAGGCCAGACAGTATCTTCCTTCAGCGCAGCTGATGGATCGTTGTGGCTGATCTACCAGGACAATATTATTATGCGATTTTTTTTGTGTTATTTTCAGGATTGCTCAATTTGAGAGCATAATCCTTGTATTATATATATATTTTTTTGTAATATATATTTTCTTACAATGCTCATCTAAGGAGCACTGGCAGGATCGCCATATAGTAAAAAGGTTCGCATATACAAAACAACATAACAAGTATTAATATTTTATTATTTAATTGTATTTATTTATTAACAATTCTTTAGCTCAATCTTGGAGCTGGGTCTTTTATTGTTAAAATTATCCTTGACTATTAATTGATTATTAATGATTGTTAATTGAATATTAATGAATGCTTTTATAAAAATGTTCTTTATATATAAATATTTTAACCTATATTAACAATAACATGATACCTGCACTTGGGTCAGCATAAACATAAGTGTGCCAGCGTAACAACAACCTACAACAACAGCATACACATTCATACAATGTTTCGTAAATGCAGCGGTAACAATATTGATATTTGTTACTGCCGCATTTGCCGACATTGTACTGTATGCATTGTGGGTATTATACAGCACACTACAAAAGTTGTGTTACGCTACAATTGCTTAAAATAGTGAAATGTGAGTTGAAACAAAATAAAATAAACTGTGAAATGAAGTGCATACATCTCGTGCATTAATTCATTAATTCAAACCCCCAACAATATATTTTCAACAATGAAGGAAGTATCAATAAGCTATTGATCCGTCCCAAAAAACAAAAAACACATAAAGAATTTAGCTAAGTTCATTTGTTTCATTTCGTATTAAAAGTGACTTATCGTTTAAATTTGTGTTTAACAATAAAAGAACAAAATGAGATGTGCAACAAACGAATAGACAATGTCATGCAAATAACAAAGCCGAAAAGTGTATAATGTTGAGGGAATATATCAATGCCACCATATCATTGATCGGTGCGGCCTAGGCACCTCGACTGGAAAGGATAAGTGGATCAACAGACTACCCCAAGATCATCAGCAGCAGAAACACAGCTAAGTTTAGATATAAATACTAAATAGTTTTGAGTTTTAGCTGCATAAAACAGGTTGACTGTTTTCTTTTTTTTCGTATTAACAAAACATAGAAAATTTAAATACATACATATTTATGTTTTGCCTTGCATTGTTTGTTAAATCTAAAAAAGAATTTTTTTTTTTATAAAATACAAATGAAACATTTAAAAAAAAAAAAAAGAAAAAACATCGTTAAAAACCAAAATTAAAAACCTTAAATATTAAAAAAAATAAAATTAGAAATCCAAATTAACTTGAAAATTTTTCAAAATGTATGCGCAACATAATCGCCAGTGTTATTATTATTATTATTTTTTTTTTTGTAATGCAAATTAATACAAATCAACACAATTTTAAAAAGACTTCTCCTTTGTATCAGTTTCTTTATAAATTTTTTTTTTTTTAAAGAGAGAAAAGTCGATTTATGACTTGAGCTAAGAATTTTTTTTTAGAGATTGCTATTTTTGTATAAATTCTTAAACATGGGCGGACAAGAATCAGAAATCGTAGACCCAAAAGCTAACGTGGTAAATGAGGTGACGGTAGAAATTGAGTCACCAAAGGTTTATTACATTATAATAATTATAATACTAGCCGCACAATTGTTAACTACATTATACCAATTACATAAAAGATCTATCAGAAAAAATGATGTACGAACTATTTCACTGGGTAAGGGTCTCGACCAAGTTTAGTAAGTTCAGGAAATGAATGACACCCTATGGACTGGTCAGAAATAATTGTGAGAGTTAGGAATATTAAGGAAAATTTCGATAGGTCCCATAAATGTTTAAACAATGACAGACCAACCCAGCCAGAAACAATCCACATACACCTTGAAATATTAGTAAATAAACTCGAGGAGATAAGAGTAATCTTGAACGTTAACTACTCGAGATTAACTTCGGCCCATAAGGTAGCAGCCGAAGCCTTTTTTCATGATATTAGATAAAAACTAGTAGGCGTTGCGTTAAGGAAACAAATAGACTTGAAAATACCACAGACCCTACACGAGCGAATAGACTTTTCTTTAGAAAATCCGGAACCAAACGAGGTTGAAGAAATGCCCCAAACAGTAATAGAATTTTTGGGAACGGCCACAAGACTTATACCCGAGTTCGACGGCAAGGCTGAGAATTTGCAGAGCTTCCTAGATGCCTTAAATTTAGTGGCCACCATAACAGGAGACCACGATACTGTCGCAGTTAATGTAGTTAAAACTAAATTAAAGGGGACAGCTTGTAACCTTATAGGCGGTAACAAGCGAAATCTAGGAGAAATAATAAATAAGTTGAAAACATCAATTAAGGGCGAATCAGTTGAGGTCATCTCGGCAAGGATGATGAACCTTAAACAGGCTGGAAAAAGGCCTAACGATTACACGCGGGAAATTGAAGAGCTAGCAAAAAGCCTTCAAAGCGCATATATTACGGACGGACTAACAACTGAATTGGCGGAAAAATATGCAACCAATAGCGCTGTTCGCGCAATAACCAAGAGTTGTACCAATGAAAGGGTAGGTCTGGTGATGGAATCAGGCCAATTTGGCAATTTAAATGATGCACTGGCTAAATTTATAAACAGCTGCACAGAAGCAACTGCAAGACAGAATTCTATATTACATTATCGCTCTAGTGGTAATAGAAACGGCAACAACCATAGTGGAAGTTACCGTAGTGGTTACCGAGGTAATAAGCGTAATAGCTATCGCAGTGGCCCTAGAAATAGTAATCGCGGTTATGGTCAAGGTCGCGGATTCGAAAGGTACCAGAGTCGCGATCACAGCGTAAGGTACGGTAATGATAACACAAGTGGTAGTCGTGGTCGCCAGCATAATATCCGATGCGCACGGTCACAGGAAAACTACCAGAACCCGCAGCCGACACAACTGGGGGACAATACCATAGATTACGAACAAGTAATTTTACGAACATAGCTGATGAGGTCCCTGAATACAAAGTTTATAACTTAAACCTCAATCTAAGTAGCTATGTTTTATTGAAAAGTGACGGCAATTCCGTCTATAATACGTTTTTAATTGATACGGGAGCCGATATTTCGGTACTGAGAAGGACTAAGTTGACCCATGATATATTTATAAATACCAACAAAACGACTAGAATAAGCGGAATTGGAGAAACGTCATTGAAATCCATAGGAACAATAGAAATAGAACTCAAAGTGGACAATATTTGTTTCAAAAATTATCCAACACCATTGAATGGTGAAGAAGCTAAATGCTTTATTGCATTTTGCAATTATTATAGAAGGTTTATACCCAATTTTGCAGAATCATCTCGGCACATTACTAGGTTATCTAGAATAAAAGTTCCATTTGAGTGGAGTAAAGAATGCGAAAATTCCTTCAATTGCCTAAAGAATCAGATATTAAGTCCGAGGATACTACAGTATCCTGATTTTCAGAGACAATTTTGCATTACAACAGATGCAAGTAAACATGCCTGCGGCGCTGTTCTAAGCCAGGAATATGATGGTATTCAGTTACCAGTGGCCTATGCCTCGAGATCCTTCACAAAAGGTGAAAGTAATAAGTCAACGATAGAGCAAGAGCTAGCAGCCATTCTTTGGGCAGTCCAATATTTCAGACCATATATTTATGGAAAAAAAAATTTTAATTAAAAGTGATCATAGACCACTGACCTATCTTTTCTCTATGAGGAACCCATCGTAAAAACTGACGAGGATGAGATTAGACCTGGAGGAATATGACTTCACTATAGAGTATATAAAAGGCAAAGAAAACTATGCGGCGGACGCGCTGTCATGCATAGAATTCTCGGACATTGTAAACGCCAATGTAAATAGCATATTGAAGGTAACAACTAGACTTCAATCAAGACAGAAAACTGATAGTCCAAAACTGGTCAAAGAGGGATTGTAATCACCCCACAAGTCTATGAGGTGTTGAACAATAGCGAATTAAAAAAGAGTGTTAGAATGTACACGAAAAACCACGTGGTAAAATTTAAAAAAGGGAAAATTATTATTGGATCCATGGAAATACCTAACCTTATTCCTAATGAGAAAATAGATCTAGATCAATTCTTCTCACAGCTTGAAAAGATAACTAGTAAGGGATAAAGTTACTCCAAATGTCTCTGGATGACAAATTATTTGAAGAGATACGTATCAAGGAATTTAAAGAAAAAGGAAGCGCTTCCCTAAATAAAGTAAAAATCGCTCTCACACCCAAACTTGAGAAAAGACAGATAAGGAATAATTATAATGAAAACCCCATATTTGGAGGACACGCTGGTATAACAAGAACAATCAATAACACAGGAAATATTTTCATTGGGACAACATGACAAGGGACGTAAAGAGATATGTCAAGTCATGTGATTACTGCAAGAAGTCAAAAACCCAAAAGAATACCAGGGAGAAGATGATATTAACTCCAACGCCGGCAAAACCATTTGATATAGTCTCGATAGACACCATTGGCCCATTGCCGAGAACTGAAAATGGTAACGAATATGCCGTTACAATGATATGCGATCTTACAAAGTACTTGGTAAAAGTACCAGTGCCTAACAAGAGTGCGAATGTTGTGGCCAAGGCAATTCTGGAAAATTTCGTACTGGTGTACGGCCCAATGGGAAAAATTCTCACGGATATGGGCACAGAGTACATTAATCAAGTTCTCCAGGAACTTTGTGAACTCTTGGAAATAGACAGGGCTACATCTAAGGCTTATCACCATGAGACAATGGGTACCGTAGAGCGATCACATAGGACTCCCAACGAGTACCTAAGATCCTACATAGCCACTGATAAGCCCGATTGGGACCAATGGCTAAGATATTTCGTTTATTGCTATAATACCTCACCTTCGACAATCCATGGATATTGTCCATTCGAACTAGTATTTTGGAAAATACCTAACCATTTTGGCTTCATGAACCAAAATGATATTGACCCATTATACAATGTCGAATCGTACGGGAAAGAGGTTAAGTACAGACTACAAACAGCTCAAAAGAGAGCTGGAGAACTAGTCGAAAGGTCGAAACATCGACAAAAAGTATACTACGATAGGAAGATAAATGAGAGGGAAATTTAGGAGATTTAGTTTTAATCAGAAATGAGTCTGGTCATAAACTAGACGTTACATTTAAGGGACCTTTCGAGGTTTTAGCTTTAGATGATAGAAATAACGTACTTATAAAGGATAGAAATAGGACATAAAAATAGAATAAAGTTATATAGTAGTCGTAAATTCTAAACTTTATATAATTACTCTGGCGTGGGAACAAATAAATATATTATATAAGTTAATACCTTAAGAAAAAAAAATTAGAAAAATTTAGAAATAAGAGAAATTATTGAATATTTCAATTTGTTAAAATAAATTCAAAATACAATTGTAATTAGAATTAACATTATTAAAATCGGAAATTGTACTATACCATTAATTATTTTCAATACTACTACATAAAAACGTAAAAAAAAGGGGGGAGGGACAACACCCTCAAATAAAATTTAGAATCGATGACTTGTAACTGTGAGGAAGGGACAAAAAAAAGTATGATCAATTTGCATCTTCATGACGTATTATAAATTGATCACACTTTTTCTATTAAAAGGGAAGGTCTAGTGAGTTTAAGTAGTGTATATTGCATGTTTTAATGTTTGCAATAGTACACGCTTAAATATTTGCATATTTATATGCAATACACAAAATACCTGTGAAAGCTGCATTGTCAGCTAGTTCCCACAGTTTAAAATATAATTAATTCTCACGCTAGCTAAGGTAGGTTAAGAGTGTGTGTGTGTGTATTATTTCATAAGTAGATATAAGTATAAAAAATAATAAATGAACAGTCTGAATTGACACGCTCGCAAGAGCACAATAAAATAAATTGGTATTTTTTAATCGGAACAATTTAAAGTTAAACACCAAGTAAAGTATATATTATAATACTGAAAGAATGTAGAACGCAAACATATATATTGTAAACAAAAAGTTTAATCACTTATTTGTTTTAGCGTATCACCAATTTGTGTAACATTACACCAAATTGTGTATGAATGAT
This sequence comes from Cordilura impudica, assembly GCA_963682025.1. Lineage (NCBI taxonomy): Eukaryota > Metazoa > Arthropoda > Insecta > Diptera > Scathophagidae > Cordilura > Cordilura impudica. Next base: position 188,110,106 of record OY821518.1, read on the forward strand.
CGATACATTGTTTGACTTTGACGTTTTGACGAACTGATTATTTGCGAAAGAGAAAAACAGTCAAAAATACCAACACAACATAAACATACATTTTTAGTATTAAGTATTGAGTAAATTCTACTCAACCATATGAATGTAAAATAAATATATAAGAATTGATTCGGTTAAAGAAAGATATAGTAATTTTTAAGACTTCAAATGAAGAAAAACTACCAGCATTTTTAATTAAAAGTAATGAATGGTATTTTACATCAAAACGTTAACAGACAAACACCACAACATGATGATTTTTTACGACGTCGTTTTTCGACGTTTTTTTTGGTTTGTAGGCGAACGGTGTAGAGAAGCAAGAGGGGTAAACAAAAGGACACTAATTTCCTTTTTTCTTGTTACGTTTTATTCTCTTTCGTACATTGAAGTGGCCACTACAGTGAGATCAAGAATCGCTTACATTTTTATCTATTTTTTATTTAATATTTAAGCGTATTTTCTTTAAACTGAATAGGTTGTAACTTAAAACTTTTAAATATTGATGCGTTCTGCTATTTGATTAGATATTCTAAACATTCTACTCTTAATAATTTAAATATTAAATAGGTTTTTGTCTATAGTTTGTAACGTTGCAAAACACAACGTACATAAATAACACAATATAGACGACATGATATACTAACTAATACGATATAACATAACATACACGACACTAACTGACTACGACAACCTATACTTAACGTACATGACGTCACTATACACATTAACAACATGGTCGTCATCAACAAATTTTACTCCAGCAACTTCTGTTGACTACCTTTACCGAGCAGTCTATCCAGCCGACAACTAAGCGAAGCTACCGAGTTACCATCACAACCGATCTGTACCGAGCAGCCGAATCAGACAACAACTAAGCGAAGCAACTGAGTTACCATCACAACCGATCTGTACCGAACAGTCTAAGCCAGCAGACAACTCAACCGAACTATCGTCACAACCGATCTGTACCGAGCGAGCCAGCCGACTACGAAGCAAAGCAGCCGATCTAACGATACAACCGATTACTCCCGATTTAACAGTCGATCTACCGATACAACCGACGGCTGCCGATTGAGTGACCGATACAGCCCAGTGCTACCGATTAAAGAGCCGACATACCGATACAGCCGATTTGTATCGATTACCCAGTCGACTTACCGACACAATCTACTACAGCCGATATTACCGATCTACAGATAAACGAACCATTTCGACCACCGATAAGAAGCCTAGAAGGTCCGAGTCAGAACCGAAGAGCCATCGCCAGTGTGTCATTATTTATAATATATATATATATATATACAAGTTTTAAAAATTAAGACAAATTATTAAGTAGAAAAAGATTATTTCTTATTATGAAATAATGTAAATAATATTTAACAAATAAATAAATTGAATTGAAAAATAAAAAAAATAATTTGAATTTACATTAATTCATATACTTATTTTTTATATTTTTCTTAATGCGAAAAATAAATTAAAGCAGATTAAAAACAAGAAAATTATAGTCGGTCTAGACCGACTATACGATACCCTATACCATGCGTTTAGATACCCTATCTCTTAGACCCAACTAACTGGACATAGAAAATAAGCATAAACCAAATTTGAGTGGGATTTTTATTAATTTTTTTGGCTGCAGATATGAAAAAGTTCATATCGGATGATATATCTATATGGGGACTAGGCCCAAAAATGGATCGATCCTGACCATGTTTGGTAAGGTCTCTTGTATTTTGCAAAAATATATACAAACAAAATTTGAGAATAATCAGTGCAATATTTTTGTTTTTTGATAGATTTAAGTGAAGATCGGGAAGCATCTCTATATGGGGCTTATGACTAAGAGTTGTCCCATGGGGATCATTTCCGGACTTCTCATTAATGGATGTAATAAACGCATATAAGCCCAATTTGACTAAGATCTATATGACAATTTGGATCTTATGGCAATTTATGTCGATTTCATAGGGGTCATTTGTATGGGGGCAATAGGTTTTTGGTAGCAAAGAGAATTAAGAAAAACGACGCCGTAAAAATCACCATGTGGATTTGGCCTTTTCAATTTTTAACATCGATTACGAAAATGTAAACATGATTTCTGAGCACTTTATATAAAAAACACATACTAAGTTACTTTTATTATTTTTACACCAGATTTTTGGCGTGTATTTTCTATCGTATAAAATTTTAATTGCGTTAGAGAAAATTCTGTTTGACATTATGGAATACCAAAAAAGAAAATTCCACAACCATCGTGAAAATCCTTCTAGTTTTATATCATTTGTACATATTTTCTCATACTAAAATCGTACAAGTTGAGAAACTATTTCTTAATTCGGAACAATAAAGGTTTATAATGTTATAACATAATGACCAGCTTAAAAACAAAATACATATGTAAGTACTGTAACGACACGTTTTCCGCTTTGAAGCTGGGGCAACCTCAGCGTGCCCAGGGTTCGTTACACTATTTATTTGTTTCTGACGGGGAAATAAAACACGCACAATGTTTTTTAAAACATTATAAATTGTACTTTATTGACTCTTTCTTACGACCGAAACTTATTATATACCGGAGATTTTGCCAACCGAGTGTAATGATCGTCTCGTTCGAAGGTATTGTCAGTGTGGGACCACTAGCTGTTCCCGTATAGCTGATGGTGTAGAGACACTCTCTCAGTTTAGGGTTAACTTTGGTGGTTGCTCCCTAACAAAAGGTATTGGTCACCTGGTTGATGTTGGTGAAACAAGCTTTCAACCGACAGTGACGTTCCCTGTTGTACCAATCATCTAGCTAGTGCAATCGAGGCTGGAAGACCCTATACGACGATTGTTTTCGCTGTTTATGGTGAGCGTTTGGTCAGACTCTGGCACGGGGTAGAGGCCACTTGGTTGATGTTGATGAGACAAGCTTTCAACCTACAGTGATGTCTCCCTTTGCGTTGCAGTACGTTTAGTCCAATCGAAGCTGGAAGACCCTATACGACGATTGTTCCAGAAGGTACTGGGAGTACTGAATAGTCCGAGTCGGTAGACTGTGTAATGTTCACCGGATTGATGTTGATGAAACAAACTTTCAATCCAAATGACTATACTTAGTTCTGAAGGCAGTTGTATTCGCTTGATGAGAGGATACCCAGTCTTTCATTTGAATACGACCTTACCTTACGTCTGTCTACTGGCGAACTGACTTTTTCTTAACAATGTATCGCCTTTTATACTTTTTCATGTCTACCACATAAGTGGAATTTGTCGACAGCTTAATGTTAACAGAGATGTGGTGAGTTGTTAATGCTCTCTCTCAACAATTTAACGTATGTAGGGTCAAATGAAAGTCATTTGGCATTTACAATGAATTTGATTTTACATTTAACTTATCGTTTCTATATTCTAACATTGTATTGTTTGTATGTTTATATAGTATTAAAAATTAATAGTAAACATTTTTGTTTCAAAGGCAGTGTTGTCCTTATATATATATAACACTGAATGGTTAGTATATTTTAGTACATAAAGGTTTAAAATTAAATTAACATTTCATATGTTTCTTTTGCATATTTCGGTATTATTAACTACTCCAAAATTAATTTGCTTTGATTTTCTTAGAGAGTATGTTATTATCTATTGTGCTTATATACATATGTATATGAAGACATTGGTTTTGTTATGGTGTTAACATACGATCCACAACAAACCTTAACGTCTCTTATTTCTCTATATTTAGCTATATATATTTATTTATTGTTTTTAAATGGAATTCAATGAGTATACTATTTTACAAAAACCGGTTTCATACCGTGGTAAATAGTGTGTATAGGAAAAAAACTAATATTTGTGTTCCTCTTTTGTATTAAATGTAATATTAAAATAACGGGGCATTATTACAATAATAATATTTCTTAGGGTGCCTCATATAATATGAACTAATAATATGAACTAATAAAAAAATATGAAATAATAATAAATGTAAACAATATATTTTTATTTATTATGGGTTTTTGGTTGGAACACTAACCTTTTCATCCGTCCATGTATGGAATGTAATTGGATATATTGGGTGTGATGGGTAGTTAGACTGTGTGTGGGAAAACGAGCGAGTATGTGCGACTTTCACTCGTCACACGGCTCCCCCTCCTTGTGGAATTCTGCTCTGATTTTGTAGGTGCCGCAGCGTGCTATTTGTATGCGATAGGGGACCCCATCTACGGTCCTCCTGAAGCGTTGGACACAAAATGGTTTGCGTCGGATGGCCTCTTCCACCATCCTGATGACCTTATCAGGTGTTCCGACGGCGCCATCATGTGGCGCCCTTGGCGTTGGGCGACCGGTGTGTCGGCTAGTATGCTGCTGGTGGAGCTGCTGACAGTTTCGTTGGTCGGTAGTACCACTGGTTCTAATGTCTTAGCTTTTAGGATGGGTGATGTAATATTCGGGGCGATCGTCGATGAGGGCGACGAGGTTGATGATATGGAAGATGTTGAAGATGTGGAAGATGTTGACGATGTGGAAGATGTAGAAGGTGTTGGAGATGTTGCATATGGTGATGCAAATGTGAGCTGTCGCTGACGATCAGTTGATGAAGTGGGCGTGGTGTCGGCATAGAGGTGAACCAGATCACCAGGTGCTGTTAGTGACGCTCGTGGGGGAGTAATGACCAATGGATGTGGGTGTGGCATCATTGACTGCCTCCACCTGTTGTGTTCCAGTGGGTTGAATTAGTTTTGTTGTTTATACTTCGGATGTAGAAAATAAAATAGAAGATACAATATGATTAGTGCGGGAAATGGTTAGTAATGTGAGCATATTCCTGACTAATTATAGTAAATTTTCAAGTCCTCTATATGGGCAGTCCGTGTGTCCCATTTGTCTTTCGCTTGTAGTCGGGCTATTACGGGGGACACAAAATCAGAAATGGCATAGGGACCATCGAATTTGGGCGCTAACTTCGCTGTAAATTTATCATGTGCTTTCGAAAGTGGGTATTGGCGTACTAAAACTTGTTCTCCCACTTTAGGTTTCCAGTTCCGTCGTCTGAGGTTGTAGTGTCGTGTTTGGTCTTGGCTAGCCTTGACCAAGTTGGACTTCACTATTTTGAAAATTTCTTGCACCTCATTTGCTCGTTCGGTCGGACTGAGTCTTCGTGCCCCGGTGCCGATGTTGACTTCATCGTAGAGTGCCTTGGGTAGACGGGGTTCTCTCCCTTGAGTGAGGTATGCTGGTGAGTATCCCGTGGACTCGGTTGTGCTAGTATTAATCGCCAACATAATCTCTGGTAGAAACTCGTCCCAAGTCTTATGGTTGTGGCTTGAAAACTGTGCGACGATTGTTTTTATGGTGCGGTTTGCCCGTTCGGTCGGGTTTTCCTTTGGGGTGTATGGTGCAGTGAACTGCTGGCGTGTGCCAATCTCAGCGAGATACCGTTGAAAAATGCGTGAGGTAAATTGAACCCCGTTGTCGGTGATGATTGTTTTTGGTACTCCGTATCGGGCGATAATCCGTTCGCGGAAGCTTTTGGTTAAGTTTTCGGCCGTTGCTTTACGCATGGGTATTAACTCGTTCCATTTGGAGAACCGGTCGAAGAAGACCAACAACATTGTGTTGCCATGTTTGGATCGCGGGAGGGGTCCCACGAAATCCGCGCATATAGTGGCCCAAGGCTCCTCTGGTACTCGGCTGAGCATTTCACCAGCAGGTCGTTGTTGGGAAACTTTATGTCGTTGACATGACTGACATTTACGTATATATTGGGCTATGTTTCGGAACATGCCAGGCCAGTAATATCGGTTGGCGATCCTATTCATCGTTTTCCGAATTCCCAGGTGTCCGGCGGCAACCTCATCGTGGTTTTCCTTCAATACACGGGCTCGCATTTCACTGGCCACGCACAGTTTCCACGGTGTACCGTCTTCATCATTCAAATGTCTGGGAAAATGTCGGTATAACTGTTCTCCGACAATGGCATAGTCGGTGAACTTGCTAGGATGGTTCCGAACTTCTTGAATTCGCTTTGTGAGCCACGCACAGTTGCTTTTCGTTGTGGCGGCGGTGGTAGAATATAGTACCTCCATTGGCGTTCGTGACAGTGCATCTGCTACAACGTTCTGTCGGCCTTGACGGTATTCTACCGAATACCTATATTGTTGTAGCTCTAATGCCCATCGGGCAAGTCTTCCCGTGGGATTCTCAATGGCGTTTAGCCATTTGAGTGCCAAATGGTCCGTCAAGACGGTAAATTCATACCCCTCTAGGTATGGTCGCATTTTGCGGACACCCCATATAATTGCCAAACATTCCTTTTCCGTAGTGGAATAGTTTTTTTCAGCCGGGTTCAAATGTCGACTAGCATATGCTATGACTCTTTCTTTGCCTTCCAGTTCCTGCGTGAGTACTGCTCCTAGACCATGGTCGCTGGCATCGGTTTGCAGAGTAAAAGGTTTGGAGAAGTCTGGGCAGGCGAGAACTGGGGATTCTGTTAGTTTTGCCTTCAATGTGTCGAAGGCCTTTTGCTGTTCACTGTCCCATTTCCAATGCGTCCCTTTTTTGAGGAGGGAGGTGAGTGGTTGTGAAATTCTGGCAAATTCGGGGACAAAGCGTCTATACCAGGATGCAACACCGAGGAAACTTCGGACCTCTCGGATGTTGTTTGGCGCTCGCATGGTGGTAATGGCGGCTACTTTGTCTGGGTCTGTTTTTATCCCGTCTCCACTAACTACATGACCTACATATTTGGTCTCTTTTTTGAAAAATTCACATTTTTCGGGGTTGATCCGTAGGTTGGCTTTACGTAGCCTTAGAAAAACTTCTTTTAGATTCTCCAGGTGTGATTGCAACGTCCGGCCTATGACGATTATATCGTCCAGGTAAGCGAAGGCGTGTGGTTCCATGTCCGGACCAATGACGGTATCTAGGGCTCTTTGGAACGTGGCCGGGGCGGAATGTAAGCCAAATGGCATTACTCGCCATTGGTATAGACCACGTCCGGTGACTGCAAAGGCGGTGTATTGCTTACTGGACTCGGCCATCGGGATTTGCCAGTAGCCATCCTTTAAATCGATACTACTAATATACTTGGCATGACGCAAACGATTTAGAATATTATCAATATGTGGTAAAGGATAGGCATCGGGTACTGACCTGAGGTTTAACTGCCGAAAATCCATGCATGTCCTCCATGTACCATTTTTCTTTTTCGTCAGGGTGATCGGGAAGCTGTAGGGGCTATGTGAAGGTTCGATACAGCCTTGCGAAATCAGTTTGTTCACTTCCGCGTCTATTATTGCCTGCATGGCGGGGTTGCGTGGTGCGTACCTGATTTTGATGGGACGATCGTCCTTCATGATGATGTTATGTTCCGCGATGTGAGATGGGCCATTGATATTTTGAAACTTAGGTAGCTCGGTCTCCAGAAACTGTTTAATCAGTTGTTGGTCGCTAAAACTATGTTCAGAGATGGTATAGGGTCCATCTGCGTCTGTTGAATCAATAGAATTGTTACTTTCCGGCTCACATAATTGGGGTGTACGTACCAGGCCACACACATCGGTCTGATTTACTACTGGGGTGCATTTAACGGTGAGTCCGGCACAATTCAGTGTAGTGTTGAATTTTCGTAAGAAATCCAACCCTAAGATTATGTCCTCGTTGAAGTCGGGCACAATAAGGAAAGTGCAGGTGGTGGTCCGGTTACCAAAGGTAACCGTATAGCTGGTGGCAGAGGTTATACGTTTTGTGGTGCCATCGGCCAGAATTATATTCATTTCCTCTGTGAGGTTGATGGGGCGTTTTCCTAACACACTGGCAAATTCGTTTTTTATGAAGCTGCGGGAGGCTCCTGTGTCGATTGTGGCCGTGACCAAACGTTTTTCCACTAATATCGTGGCAGTGATACGTGCTTCTTCGCATCGTAAGTAAGTAGGGTTTGCTGGGGGTTTCTTATTCGGGAAATCGTCCGCCCTCAGTCGTGACGACTTCCGCTTGCGTTTTCCCGCTGTGTGTTTTCGCGCACTGGGATTTTTGTTGACTTGATCGCAAGCTACGCAACGAAGTATTTCTCTATTGTTTGCTGCCCTTCGCTGATTCTGTCTTGGTGTCCCGGTGTTAGTTCGTGGGGTTTCCGCAGCCGCCGTGGATGTGTTTCTGGGGATGCTTTCCAGGTCACTTGCCAACGCGGTCAACTCCTGTAGGGTGGTGAAATCTTTTCTTTTGATGTACCACTGATAGTCGGGGTGGGCATTTCTGAATATGCGGGTTAATTTCTCTTCTTCCGTAAAATTCGAGTGACGCATCAGGTTTTGCAGCACTAATAAATAATCTTTAAAAGTTTCACGTGGCCGTTGAGTGCGTTTACGGATTTCGTCCTCTAGTTTTTCGAAATATCGTGGAGGAAGGAAAAACTCAAGGAAGTCTGCCTTAAATGTAGGCCAATTCGTCCACTGTCGATTGTTGTTCCGGTACCATATGCTTGCCTTATCACGTAGAAACTCTGGCATTGTTTTAGGTATTCGGTCCAAGGGAACACCGTACATATCGGCTAGCTCTTCCACTCGTTCGACGAAACCCAGCGGGTCTTGTTCGCCGTTGTATTTTATACTCCATTTACGTACCTGGTCGATTACGGATATGGGTGATTCTGTTGGGGTAGATAATCTGGCATTACCTAATATTGGGGTGGTCTCATTTTTGACTGGTGATGGGCACCGCCGTGGGTCACTTCCATCCGGTGCGGTTAGACCATCGGTATTGTGTTTCGCTGTTGTGGGCACGGTGAGGTTCGATGGTTTGGCCGGCTGTTCATATTTGGACTGTAGCTCTAGCAAGCGTTGTCGTCTGCCTTCATCATGTTCAGCTGCTATAAATTTGGCCAACCGTTTCCGCAGTTCCTCCACGTTGCCGGTGGGTTCTAGGTTGAACTCTGCTGCGTATGCGAGCAATTCTTCGCGTTTTAGCGAATATGCCCATGTAGTTTTCAGCATGATGACGCTGTTATCTGTTGTTTTGATTTGGTGTACTTACGTGTCTGAATCCCTGGTTTACCTGGTCGCTTGTTTCATATCACGCTTTCACTTCGACTGCTTTCGTGTTTTAATTTCACTGGCCGCGTTGATGGGGTTGTCGTGATAGAGTTGTGAAGTCAGGTTTAGAAGGATTCGCCGTAGACACAAAGAAGAAAATTTTTAAATCACACACAACTTTTAATGTTAATAATATTTTAAAGAAATTGTTTTTTTTTTTTAATTTGAGTCACAATTTTCGATTGAATTGATAGCTCGAGTTCACTTGGCTAGTATATATATATATTTTTTTCTTTTTGCATTAATTTTCACTCCGTCGTGGACAGTTTTACGACTGTCCCTGCTCGGGCGCCATTGTAACGACACGTTTTCCGCTTTGAAGCTGGGGCAACCTCAGCGTGCCCAGGGTTCGTTACACTATTTATTTGTTTCTGACGGGGAAATAAAACACGCACAATGTTTTTTAAAACATTATAAATTGTACTTTATTGACTCTTTCTTACGACCGAAACTTATTATATACCGGAGATTTTGCCAACCGAGTGTAATGATCGTCTCGTTCGAAGGTATTGTCAGTGTGGGACCACTAGCTGTTCCCGTATAGCTGATGGTGTAGAGACACTCTCTCAGTTTAGGGTTAACTTTGGTGGTTGCTCCCTAACAAAAGGTATTGGTCACCTGGTTGATGTTGGTGAAACAAGCTTTCAACCGACAGTGACGTTCCCTGTTGTACCAATCATCTAGCTAGTGCAATCGAGGCTGGAAGACCCTATACGACGATTGTTTTCGCTGTTTATGGTGAGCGTTTGGTCAGACTCTGGCACGGGGTAGAGGCCACTTGGTTGATGTTGATGAGACAAGCTTTCAACCTACAGTGATGTCTCCCTTTGCGTTGCAGTACGTTTAGTCCAATCGAAGCTGGAAGACCCTATACGACGATTGTTCCAGAAGGTACTGGGAGTACTGAATAGTCCGAGTCGGTAGACTGTGTAATGTTCACCGGATTGATGTTGATGAAACAAACTTTCAATCCAAATGACTATACTTAGTTCTGAAGGCAGTTGTATTCGCTTGATGAGACGATACCCAGTCTTTCATTTGAATACGACCTTACCTTACGTCTGTCTACTGGCGAACTGACTTTTTCTTAACAATGTATCGCCTTTTATACTTTTTCATGTCTACCACATAAGTGGAATTTGTCGACAGCTTAATGTTAACAGAGACTCTCACCGCATGATGTGGTGAGTTGTTAATGCTCTCTCTCAACAATTTAACGTATGTAAGGTCAAATGAAAGTCATTTGGCATTTACAATGAATTTGATTTTACATTTAACTTATCGTTTCTATATTCTAACATTGTATTGTTTGTATGTTTATATAGTATTAAAAATTAATAGTAAACATTTTTGTTTCAAAGGCAGTGTTGTCCTTATATATATATAACACTGAATGGTTAGTATATTTTAGTACATAAAGGTTTAAAATTAAATTAACATTTCATATGTTTCTTTTGCATATTTCGGTATTATTAACTACTCCAAAATTAATTTGCTTTGATTTTCTTAGAGAGTATGTTATTATCTATTGTGCTTATATACATATGTATATGAAGACATTGGTTTTGTTATGGTGTTAACATACGATCCACAACAAACCTTAACGTCTCTTATTTCTCTATATTTAGCTATATAAATTTATTTATTGTTTTTAAATGGAATTCAATGAGTATACTATTTTACAAAAACCGGTTTCATACCGTGGTAAATAGTGTGTATAGGAAAAAAACTAATATTTGTGTTCCTCTTTTGTATTAAATGTAATATTAAAATAACGGGGCATTATTACAATAATAATATTTCTTAGGGTGCCTCATATAATATGAACTAATAATATGAACTAATAAAAAAATATGAAATAATAATAAATGTAAACAATATATTTTTATTTATTATGGGTTTTTGGTTGGAACACTAACCTTTTCATCCGTCCATGTATGGAATGTAATTGGATATATTGGGTGTGATGGGTAGTTAGACTGTGTGTGGGAAAACGAGCGAGTATGTGCGACTTTCACTCGTCACAGTACATATCGTTAACTAAAATGCGAAGCTGTTTCATTTTATCTTATTTTTTATAAGTGATATTTTAACAGGGGAAGCAAAACATGTGTATTAAATATAAATCGCTTCATTTTGAATTTTATTAATAAAACCGTAATGGCGATTGAATTTGTCTGCGATTAGCTACGTTTGCATTTTAGTTGACGATATGCTTTATAAGCTGATATACTTAAACTCGATTTAATAATAAAACAACTTACTTGATTTATTCTTTACTGCTTTAATCATGATCAGTTGACTTCGTAAAAAAATATTTTTATTACCTGAAATTATTTAATTTCGTAATTCTTTTTTATTACAACAAATAATAATTTTAAAAAGTTTAGTATAAAAAATGTATAACTTTAATCCATAATCCATAAATATTGTCATTAAATTCACTTTAATCGCATTTTCAAAAAACCAAACTAGGTATGTTTAATACAAGAAATAACAAATTTGAGAGTTGTGGAATGTAGATGGCAAAAGATAAAACAACAAATGGAATACACAGGTAGGTTCTTTGAAATACAACAGCGTTTCACAAGAATTGGAAATTAGAAAATCAAAAAAATAATTTTGTTGGGCGACTTTTGAGTCTTGAGAGTAATCTATTCAATAAAATAGCTTCAAAATTGTCCTAGTTTCTTTTTAAATAAACATCAAACATCCAGAGGATTATAGTTATATAAATTTTTATTTAAAAAAATCCTTTTCTCGAGTATTCCGCGCTGTTTCAGAATATCCTTTAAAAAAGCAAATGACTTTTTAAACATTTCACGATACTCGAATAAACATATTTTACCTGATTTCCAATATTATTATTTTATTATGTCTAAATTTTATTCTGGCAATAACACTGGTATCTTAGTCATTTTAGATTACTCTATATATTCCTATTTTGAGCCATTAAAACCGTCAATGTGGACTTACTTAAACGTTGGTTCGTATTGCCCTGATAGTCGTGGGTAAGTTGTCGACAGTCGGGCAATTTGCCAACAGATATAGAACAAAAGGAAATAAAGTAATACTCTAACAACTAGTAAATGTCAAGGAGAGTAATTCTTCCGAAAAGACTGGAAAAATTTTGATAGATATACATTAAAAACGATGATGAAATTATAGCTATGAGACGCACTATATGAATATCTTTTGTATGCGTTTTTAAAGACAATTCACATTTAATATTTTTCATTAAGTTTAATTTAAATCATGGTTCAGCATTTTCCTATATTTACTATAGTTTGAGTATGAGTTTTCCCGAATAAAAACTGCCGAAATAATTGAGACTTTAAGTAAGCAGAATCGTCATCCTGTACGTCAACATGAAAAACATTATGAATTTGATATGAGCAGAGGTGCCCAAAACTTTCTTATGGAAGTGCAAACACCAAACAATTTTTTTTTCATATTTGTATACTGTACATTAGAGTGGTCCTTAAAAAATGAAAATTCGATTTTGGGGATAGGCAGGGTAAAGTTTGTTACCTTTCCATGTAAAACTAATAAATGTGAAGTTTGGCGACAATCGGAGAAAGAAAAGTCGCGCCGGAAATCGAAATTGGTTAAAAGTTGTTGTATGTTGTATATTGTATATTCGCGAGCAATAAGCAGATAATTGCACCAAAGATATATCACAATGCATTTAATGAAATGCTTTTTAATACGATATTTTGTGTTATTCTGAATTATTTGAAAGCATATCAAACATTGCGCTTCAGCCTTAAAGTTATAAATAAAAAAAATTGCTTTTCCAATTCTCATCTGAAAAATTTAAACTTAAAATTGACACTGATTTTTGCACGTGTTTTTTAATTCACAGCTGCAAACTATGTTTTAACCCTGGAAGGTTACTCTTCATTTTAGTACATTAAAGTAACTCTTCGTCGAATCGACGAACAATTTTTTAAAAAAATTTCTAGCTGAACGATTTTTAAAGTAAAAAATAAACAAATTTTTTTTTAGTGAAACATTTTATTAAAAACTAGATGTAATCCGGTGTGCTTCGCTACACCCTCCCCCTCACCCACTCCTTCCGAATCGTTATGAAAGGGCTCACGCAAAGTCCCAAGGCTCTCACTAATGCAGTAATTCAGATATATCACATTTAATATTAATGTAGCATATGTAGCATATCATATAAGTCATCACTACCAACAAGAACATTTTTGGGTAATAAAATATAAAGTGTGATCATGTTACACACAAAATAATAAAAGCGACCAACACGATCAGCACTGCTTATACAGTAACTTAAAAGCTCTAGATTTAGCATACACAAGTAGTGCTGTGTGCAATTAAGCTGATACGGGGTTTACTGTAACAGTCAACTCTTTTGGTGTTGCACAATGATTGTTGGATTGTATATGTTAAATTGGCCAAGAATGTTCTGTCCGTTGCTACACAATTGCATTGTATATTAAAACATTTTGTAAGCATATTTTTAGTATAAATAGCGTTCGATTCTGTTCGATCAACACACTTTGCTTTTTCAACTTTAAAGAGCCAAATTGATCGGCTCTAGCAAAGTAATAAATAATAAAGGAATTTATTAAACTGAAAAACAATTTTTGTGATTCTTTTATTTATATGGCGATCCTGCCAAACATACGCGTTTAAGCCGCATAAAAGGACACAAGCAGAAGCGTATAATCCGCACCCTGCAACCGCGTATAAATCCGCGTAAAAACTAAATTTTTTTTAAGTCCTGACGTTGACAGCCACAAAATCCGTCAGCAGCGACAGAAGGATGTCCGCAGGCACAAAGCCAATTACAATAGAGGAATACCTTCAGCGACAAAACAAGAAGAAAAGAGAACCAGAAATAAAAATACCAAAAACAACAAAGCCGAAACGAAGGGGTGGCTACATCTGCCGACTACGCAGAGAAAGAGCGGTGTTGACACGCGAGGTAAACAGCAATCCACCACCATCTTGGCAAAAATCCACAGAATTGTGGAAAAGAATAGATCAGCTGGAATATCTGATCAACCAGTATCTAGACAACAATAGGAAAATAAAAGAAGAGCGTATAAAGCCGCACTCATAGGATCAGACGGCGTTAACCGCCTAGTGATAACAACTCTTTCCTACAAAATAAATATGTATTGATAATAGCAAGTAATTTTTTTTTATAATGAAAAATAATTTTAGTTTACACCATTTTAATTAATAATGTTTATAAATTTTAATAAATATAGTTTAAAATCAATAATAAATTTAATAAGAATAATATTTGATATTTTTTTTATACAATTTATATAATTTAAAATTTTAATTGAAAATAATGAATAGTTTCTAATTTAAAAAAAAAAAAAAAAAATTAGGTATATAATTAAAGAACTCAAATTTTAAATACCTTGATTAATAATTTTTATCTTATAACATTTAGTTTCATAATTTGAAATGGGCACCCAAGAATCAAAGATAGTAGATCCTAAGGCGAACGTAGTTAATGAAATTACTTACCTTTTGTTAATAGAAATATGTCTAATAATAATGTCCATACTTATGTGCCTAAATTTAGCAATACATATCTATTCAATGCATAACAAGAAACTGAAGAAAAGATATTTAAGTAGAGCTAACGGTTTAGAAAAAATTTAAATGGAAAAGTGGGAATTAATAGAACAAATCATAACCACAGAAAGAGAAAAATTTAAAAAAGCATATAAATGCGTAAATAAAAATACCTTTATAAAAGAAGAAACCGTGAGAAAACACATAACAACTTTGATTAATGAATTAGAAGCAATAAGGGCAATAGTACAAAAACATTTTTTAAAATTGACACAAGAACATAGGGAACAAAGCTTGGAATACTATTGGGTTTTAAGAGATCAACTAGTGAAAATATTTGATAAATATAGTATCCAACAGAAAGTTCCCCATAAATTAGAGGAACCTATAGAATTTGAAATAAACGTTATATTTTCTTCAAGAGAAACCTCCAAACTGGAACCTATTTCGGAGGATCTGTCAGATTCCGATTCGGGCGACAATTTCAAAATGCCTCAGACTACAGTGGATTTTTTGAATACAGCTTCAAGGCTGATACCAGATTTTGATGGTAAATCAGAAAATCTAAGGTCATTTTTGGATTCACTCCAGCTTTTGGACTCAATAAAAGACACACACGAGACAGTCGCAGTATCTCTCATCAAGACAAAATTAAAGGGAAACGCTAGAAACTTGATTGAAAATGAATCCACGATTTCTGAAATCATATCAAGACTAAAAACTGACGTAAAAGGAGAATCTGTCGAAGTATTGTCCGCCAAATTAATGAATGTTAAGCAGAATGGCAAATCTGCAAACACCTACTGTAACGAAATAGAAAGTATTACAAAATCTTTAGAGAACTCATACATAACAGATGGGTTATCAAGCAAATTGGCGACAAAATACTTCACACAAATAGCCATTAAGGCTATGACCAGAAATTGCACCATAGATAGGGTAAAACTTATCATGGAGGCAGGCGAGTTCACTAACATGAACGAGGCAGTAAGCAAGTTTATTAGCAGCTGCACTGAGGCCACCGGTCAACAAAATACTGTTCTGCATTACGGACAAAGACAATTCAGTAATGCCTATCATGGACAGAGAAGACAATTCCGTGGTAGATTTAATAATTGGAATAATAGAAACAGAAATAATGGCAATAACAACTACAATAACAATAGTAATGCATATTATGGCTACAGAAATACGAACAATAGGACTGGACGTGGACGTTTCAATGGTCCTAACAGTGGCAATAATAGAGGCAATATAAGAGCAACATTTATAGACGAAATTAGTTCGGAAAACCCGAACAGCCCCCTAAGATCTTAAACAAAAAAGTGTATAACATTAACCTTAACCTAAGCGTTTTCATACAGGTTCATATGGACGACAATAACATTCCTATAACATTGTTAGTAGACACAGGCGCAGACATATCACTTATGAAAAATTACAATTTTTCATGCAACAAAATAAATAGAAACAAAATAACAACATTAAGTGGCATAGGACAGGGTAAAATCGTATCAATAGGTACTACATTTTTTGACATTAAATTTAAAAATTTTTTGATACCACATGTATATCACGTGGTTAATAATGACTTTCCAATACCATGCGACGGGATAATAGGCATGGATTTTATTAAAAAATATAATTGTATACTAAAATTCGACGAAGATCATGATTGCCTAATACTACGCCCACACAATTTCACACAACACATAGAAATACCCATTACGAACACATGCAGTGACAACTTGGTTTTGCCAGCAAGATCGGAAGTAATACGACAAGTAAAACTTTTAACCTCTTGTTCCGAAGTGTTGGTTCCGAATCAAGAACCACACCCAGGAGTGTTTATAGCTAGCACTTTGGTGAAGGCAGACCGAGCATTAATTCGTATACTTAACACTAATAACAAGACAGTTACATTAAAACAAAACAAGATACAAACTGAGGATATCAATGACTATGATATATTCAAGGATAAAACAGGCGATAAAGACAGAAAAACTGAATTAATGAAAATTTTAAAGAAAAAATTCCCAGAACGTTTCAGTTCTACATTAACTAATATTTGTTCTGAATATAGTGATATCTTCGGTTTAGAATCCGAAACAATTACTACTAATAATTTTTATGAACAAAAGTTAAAGGTTAAAGATACACAACCAGTATACATTAAGAACTATCGTATACCACATACACATAAAGAAGAAATCGAAAAACAGGTCAAAAAGCTTATAGAGGACGAAATAGTTGAACCGTCATGTTCCGAATATAATAGTCCAATTTTATTGGTTCCGAAAAAATCTCTTCCGAATAACAAAGAAAAAAGATGTAGACTTGTTATAGACTACAGACAAATTAATAAAAAACTAGTGGCGGATAAATTCCCACTGCCAAGAATAGACGATATTTTAGATCAACTGGGCAGGGCAAAATATTTTTCATGTCTGGATTTAATGTCCGGATTTCACCAAATTAAATTGGCAAACGATTCTAGAGATCTAACATCTTTTTCAACAAATATTGGTTCATATAGATTCACCAGATTACCATACGGTCTAAAAATAGCCCCTAATTCATTCCAAAGAATGATGACCATTGCTTTTAGTGGTTTAAAACCAGAACAAGCCTTTTTGTATATGGATGACTTAGTTGTCTTGGGTTGCTCAGAGAAGCATATGCTAACTAATTTAACACACATTTTCGAATTGTGTCGTAAGCACAACCTAAAATTGCATCCAGAAAAGTGTTCATTTTTCATGAATGAAGTAACATACTTGGGCCATAAATGCACCGATAAGGGCATACTTCCGGATGATAGTAAATATTCAGCGATAAGGGATTATCCAACACCCACGGATGCAGATAGTGCAAAGAGATTTGTAGCCTTCTGCAATTATTATAGAAGATTTATTAAAAATTTTTCTGAATATTCTAGGCATCTTACAAGATTGTCTAAAAAGGGAATCCCATTCGAATGGACAAAAGAATGCAATAATGCTTTCAATCATCTGAAAACATCATTAATGAGCCCAACACTACTGCAATACCCCAACTTCGAAAAGCAATTCTGTATTACCACAGACGCAAGCAAACACGCTTGCGGTGCAGTACTCACCCAAGAATATGACGGAAAGCATCTCCCAGTGGCATACGCCTCCAAAAGTTTCACAAAGGGCGAAAAATCCAAGCTCCAAACTGACCAGAATGAGACTTGATTTAGAAGAATACGATTTCGCTGTTGAATATCTTAGGGGTAAAGACAATTATATTGCTGACGCTCTATCGCGTATAACCATAAATGATTTAAGACAAATAAACGAAAACACAAATAAAGTACTTAAAGTCACGACAAGATCAATGACAAACAAAAGCACAAGTACAACAGTAAGTAATACTTTGAATAAGCAGCATAAAATGAATGAATATAGAAAGCCCAGTATATATGTACCCATAAATAACACTGACGTCAGAAAATATCATAAATTAAAGATTAACCCCGCAAGTTGTTACATCAAACGAGGAAAATCTATAATAAAATATATACATATCAATGATTTGTTTATTAATGGGAAACTTGACTTAGGACAATTTTTCCCAAGGCTCGAAGAAGTGGCCTGTAAGCATAACATTGAAAAATTACAAGTGGCACCTAGTGAGAAAATTTTCGAATTTATCTCGATTAATGAATTTAAGAAAATGGGCAATGATAAATTATATAAAATAAAAGTAGCGCTACTAAATAAGGTGACCCAAATTGATAATAAAGATGCTAAAGCTATTCAAGATATTATGGAAAGATATCACGACGGTCCCTTAGAAGGAGGACACTGTGGGATATACAGAACAATTGAAAAAATTAAACGGTATTACTACTGGAAAAACATGACGAAAGACATAACAAAACACATAAAAAATTGTCATAAATGCCAAACAGCCAAAATAACAAACCACTTGAAATGTCCAATGACATTAACAACAACACCGACAATGCCATTCGATACTGTATATGTGGATACTATTGGCCCGTTTCCAAAGTCGACTAACGGAAACGAATATGCAGTAACGATAATATGCGACTTGACGAAATATCTTGTCACCATACCAATTAATGACAAAAGTGCGAAAACAGTCGCAAAAGCAATATTTGAAAATTTCATTCTTACCTATGGTCCGATGAAGACGTTCATTTCGGACATGGGTACTGAATACAAAAATTCAATATTAACGGAATTATGCAATCTCCTCAAAATTGAAAAGCTAACTTCAACAGCCTACCATCACCAGACGCTCGGAACAATCGAAAGGAGTCACAGAACATTTAATGAATACGTTAGATCTTATATATCGGTTGACAAAAGCGATTGGGATGAATGGCTTAGGTACTTCACGTACTGTTTTAATACAACGCCATCGACAGCACATAATTACTGTCCTTATGAATTAGTTTTTACAAAACTTCCGAACAGGTTTCAACAATTTGACGAGGTAGATGGGATAACCCCATTATATAATTTAGAAGATTATGCCAAAGAGGCAAAATTTAGGTTAGAAGTAGCACATAAGAGAGCTCAATTATTGTTAGATAAAAATAAATTAAAACAAAAACTTAACTATGATAAGAATACTATAGATTATGAATTTAGCATAGGAGATCTAGTTTTACTTAATAATGAAGCAGGACATAAATTGGACACGAAATATAAAGGTCAATTTCAAATTAAAGAAATAATGTTAAGAAATAATTTTAAAATAATAGATATAACAACAAATAAAGAACAATTAGTTCATAAGAATAGACTTAAGAAATATAACCAATGTTAAAATAAGATTAGAATAATAATTATATTATATATACACCTAAATAATCAATAATAACAATACCTGTAAAAGAATGATCATAACATTAAAGATGTATGACCATTCTTCCGTAAAAGGGAGGTGTAGCATATGTAGCATATCATATAAGTCATCACTACCAACAAGAACATTTTTGGGTAATAAAATATAAAGTGTGATCATGTTACACACAAAATAATAAAAGCGACCAACACGATCAGCACTGCTTATACAGTAACTTAAAAGCTCTAGATTTAGCATACACAAGCAGTGCTGTGTGCAATTAAGCTGATACGGGGTTTACTGTAACAGTCAACTCTTTTGGTGTTGCACAATGATTGTTGGATTGTATATGTAAAATTGGCCAAGAATGTTCTGTCCGTTGCTACACAATTGCACTGTATATTAAAACATTTTGTAAGCATATTTTTAGTATAAATAGCGTTCGATTCTGTTCGATCAACACACTTTGCTTTTTCAACTTTAAAGAGCCAAATTGATCGGCTCTAGCAAAGTAATAAATAATAAAGGAATTTATTAAACTGAAAAACAATTTTTGTGATTCTTTTATTTATATTAAGTTGGTGTGGGGGTACCACGCACATTTGTCTTATCCCGTCCATTTTTTGTCTGACTACTCACGTTAATAAAGGTGCTATTACACGAAGTGTTTTTTTATATATGTACTGTTACTTTTTTATCCATATGAAATTCTTCATGTCTGTCAAAATTGTCTTTTACATACGCGTCATAATTTTTGCTATCACACGTCCGTATGTATTTCCGTATGACATAACCTCTAAATGTAAACAACAGCTGATTTAATTTGTGAATTTACAAAAATTTGTTATTAAAAAAAAAGGTTATATATTTTTTAATTGTTAATTAATACTAAACAATTTATTTTTCTTTCAATATTAATCTTTAAAATTTACTCTGTTTTTCTTTCGCCACAAGCAGTGTTGTATTTTCATTTGTTTGTCATGCAAAAATAGAACCTG
Organism: Cordilura impudica; assembly: GCA_963682025.1. Classification (NCBI taxonomy): domain Eukaryota; kingdom Metazoa; phylum Arthropoda; class Insecta; order Diptera; family Scathophagidae; genus Cordilura; species Cordilura impudica. The sequence goes on from OY821518.1 coordinate 188,130,612, forward strand.
TTCTAATTGAAAAATGTACATGTGACTTTCCTCATGTATTGTACATAAACAATGTTTCGTATGTATCACACGATGTGTACAACTTTTGTTGTGGGAAAATTTGACAGTACATATGTAAAAAACACATCATGTAATAGCACCTTAATAGATGACCTGAGACGAATTTGCAAAGCTTTCTCTATCATAGTACTTAATATATATGATATTAAAAATTTACTTTGTATGGGAGGTGCCACGCCCACTAAAAATATTAAAAAAATTAAAGCCTGTCGCACTCCCATATCCGCAGTAAGACCATGTGAAAATTTCAGGAAGATCAGATGAGTAGTTACGGAGATTACCTCCGACAAACAAACAAACAAATATTACCTCTTTATTATGTTAGTATAGATTATTAGTATAGATTTTTTTATTTCAATGCTTGCTGATGCTGATATACAATGTAGCTGCCCATGAGAAGAAAACGGATTATCCATCTTAGATCTGGCAACACTTAACTATTGGCCTTGAACGTAGAATATCATCTGGCAATTTTCTTTTTAGCGATTTTTGATTTTACCCATATTTGATTTTGAAGATTTTTTCTGCGATTTTTGGTTTTGGCAATATATTTTCCACGACAAATCACATTGATAACTAATGTATGTACTTGTCAAAAGACTGTCGCTTTCGTAGGACTTCATATTTTTTATATAGGAGGTGCCACGCCCACTAATCCCATCCCGCCCAATTTTTATTGGACTACTCATATTAATATCTGATGGACTCGTGCAAAATGTGTAGTCTTCCCCTTACACAGTACACCAGTTATATGATATTAGATATCTACTTTGCATGGGCGGTGCTACGTCCACTGCTTCGATCACGCCCATTATTTTATTCGACTAATCATACAAAGAACCTATGGGCTCGCGCAAAGCCACAAAGCTCTCTCTTTTGGAGTGCTCCAGATATATGACATTAAATAGTCACTTTGCATGGGGAGTGCCACGCCAATTGGTGTGAACCCGCCAATTTTTTGTCTGACTACTCATACTAAGATCTGATGGGGTCGTGCAAAGTGTCAAAGCTTCCCTTTTTTGGTACACTACTTATATAATATTATATATTTACTTTGTATGGGAGGTGCCACGCCCACTGCTCCGATCACGCCCATTTTTTCTAACTAATCACATGAATAACTTATGGGCTCACACAAAGTCCCAAGGCTCTCACTATTACAGTACTTCAGATATATGGCATTTTACATTTACTTTTTATGGCAGGTGCCACGCCTATTGGTCCGATACTCCCCATTTTTTGTCCGACTACTCACATTAATAATAGGTGGCATCAGACAAATTTGAAAATCTCTCTCTTCTACAGTACTCGAGATATATAATATTGAACTATTACTTGTATAGGAGGTACCACGCCCACTTATCCGATCCCGCCCGTTTCTGGCGTAGCTACTAATATTAACAATAAGTGACCTCACACAAATTTGCAAAGCTCTCGCTATCATAGTACTCAATATATATATTAAAAATTTACTTTGTGTGGGAGGTGCCACGCCCACTTAAAATATTTTAAAAAATTATAGCCTATAGCACTTCCCGTAGTAAGACTCTGCGACAATTTCAGGAAGATCAGATGAGTACTTACGGAGATTACCTCCTACAAACAAACAAACAAACACACATTACCTCTTTATTATATTAGTATAGATAAAGAAAAAAATAAAATATAAAAATAAAAATTCTTTTTCAGTCTTAAAATTCGATACGAATTTGGCCCCTTTTTTTGGTTTATATGATAAAGAGTAAATGAGCTTCGTCGATTCGACGAAGAGTAACCGTCCAGGGTTAAACGGAATCATACTTTAGACAATAACAACATCTACATCGAATATCTCTGTCGGAAATGTGTACCAAGAAAGCATACGAAAGTGTTATTGATTTGCGCTTTGGTGTAAGCAAGAAAAAACAACAAAAAAACGAAAAACAGAAAACTGTTTTTGTATTTTGTATTGCTCAGTGCTTTGTGTGTGTACTACAATACACTGCCTATGCCTTAATGCTTTTACAAAATCAAAAGTGCACCAAGTGCATAGGGCTTGTACACCCCTGATATAGATTAAAGGAGCGACTAGAAAATCAAACTGGTACGGTTTTAGCGCTTTAAATAAGTTTAGATATTAAAAAATTTTGTTATAAAATTATATAAATTAATTTAAAATATATAATTTTTTTTTTAACAACTGAATTCTATTGTTTTATTAAACATATGCTAAAAGAAATATTTTCAAAATATATACATATGCTTATGAAGCATTCACAAATATGACTGTTAATTTACATAACAGCGAAAAAAAACTTACCGATCGGTCAACACCATATCATGAATTTTATCATCAGTTACTTTCTACAATGTTGCAGTTAGCCCGCCTCACCACGTCGTACCATACATGCACCAATCATGGGAATTAAGGCCTCGTTAACCAACTGTTGCTGTAATGTAACCGTACCGAAAATGTAACGTTGGCATTTAGCAACCAGCAACGTGCTGTGTAAAATTAACCCAACTTAATCAGCTGTTCACAAGTGTCACATCCAAACGTAGAAACATTCTGTTTTTAAAGGCTGGAGTACCCAAGCGTAACATTAACGACGCGAATCAGATGTTTCAACCTGTCTTATGAAAACCACATACAAGTTCTTACCCAACATAACCAAAACGTTTCGTATCGTGTGCTTCTGTTCAAATTAGATTTTCATAAGATTCCTACGTGAGAGTTGTGAAACAGCTGACATAACTTAGTGATGCCAACTATTTGAGGCAGTCAAAAACCACTAAAAATAATGGCAAAGCAATATGTTGGCATCACTGCATTTGATATGTAAAAAAAGGAAAAATAAATTTGAAATAAAAGAACAAAAAGTTGAAAGAAAATAATAAGTGCTTCTGAAAAATAAAAACCATTATGGAAATGGATGACGAAAAGTTTATTTTGTTGTAAATCAAATACTGTTCTTGGCATTCGAATATTTAAAAAAAAAACTGTTGCTCATCCGTATTTTTTATATTGGCAAAAACTTTCCGGTGGTAGCCATTTGTGATCCAATTTTTATTTATTGGGCGAATTACCCATCTTCGCGTTTGTCATTTCTTTTCCTTCAGCTTACATTTTGCGCAAAAAATCACACTAGAGCTTACTATTTATATTTTCTTTTTATTGTTTATTTACAAAATGTAAAAACATATGATACATTTACGTTTTTCGATAACTAAACAAAAATTGCTACTTTACCCCAGCCTTAACATTAAACCTGTATTATGAAAAACACATACAAGTGCTTACCCAACTTAAGCTAAACGTATCGTATCGTTCGCTTCTGTTGATTTTAGATTTTTGTTACGTTTGTACGTGACACTTGTGAACAGCTGATAAAGTTTAGTTAATTTTACACAACAGCATGTTGGTTCGTTTTTTACGTTCTATAATTGCACTAAATGCTAACGTTACGATACGATACTGTTACATTTTAACAACGTGTGGGTAACTAGGCCTTTAACAGGGTGGTACGTTCCGCTTACGTGACAGTTCAATTCGGTAATTGTTCCAAATGGTGTTCATATAACAAAATCGAGCAGCTGCTACGTTAAGTTACGGTTACGGTACGATTAGCTTGGTCAACTAGGACTTAATTAGGTGAAATAATTTATTGACGATTTCATATAAATTTAATTGATGTCTGTCTCGTTACCGGGTCATGTGAAATAAAAAAATCGAAATGCGTTTAAAAGGTGACATTTTTCCCCAGGTAATCACGAAGAATTTTTTTAATTTTTTTATTTTTGACAGCATTTTGAAGTGAAAACCTCGATTTTTGGTATAAAATTTCGGTGAATTTGTTGTTAAAAAATGGGAAAGAAAATGGAAAATAAAAAAAAGAACTTCGTGGTAACCTGGTGATTTATGTGCAGAAATAGATGGTAAAATTTCAAAAGAATCGGTCAAGTAGATTTTGAGTTATGATGGTCACGGACTTCAAACATGTTATTTGCGAGAAAATCGATTTAAAGTTTTTTAAAAACTGATTTATATACGATATACCGTATGTGGGCGGTCGCTCGAAACGCTGTATCTTCTTCAGTTTTGCTCTCTCGACATGTTGTACATTAAGATAAAAATGCAGAAAAGGGTTTTAAAACCTTACCCCCCCTTAAGGTAGAAGTACATAGCACGAGTTTCTACGGCAACGCTTTTTGAGCTTTTAAAGTTTCTTGTGCATGTATATTTTTTTCTATGTAATACATTGATGTTCGGTTGACTTTAGTCGTGGTTTTTTTTTCTATACTATACATTGATGCTCGGTTGACTTTAGTCGTGGTTTTTTTTCTGTGCTACACATTGATGCTCGGTTGACTTTAGTCGTGGTTTTTTTTCTATGCTTTTTTGTGTATCTCACTCTATGAAAATACACTACCCTATAAGCAACTTGGCAGTCGACTACGAAAAAAACACACTTTTAGTTAACTTTTATGACCTAACTATAAGCTAACTACAATGTAATGCAGAACTTCCCCCAAAAGAGATGCTTGCGTATTGTGTGCTTTCCCAAAATAGAAGCTTAGATATTTGTTGACATTTGTTTAGTGACATTTGCACTTGTTTTTGACATTTTCTTGTCTATTTGTTTTGGATTTGATTTACATAATTTTCATAAGGTAAGAGTGAAATATAATTACTTTTACATTTTAATTATTAAAACTAGTATGAGTGGTGCCAGCAAAAGAAATTTAAAAAGACTTTTTAAAATAGAAAAAGAAGTTTATTCAAATAAATTAATTTCAAAAAAAGTAGTTGAAGCCACCTGCTCCTCTGCCGCTTTGCAGTGACAGTTGAAGTTTGCAGGATTTCCAACTGGTAATCAATTTCTTTTAGTGCTACTCTTACACGCTTGCAAATAATTGAAATTTAAAGAATTTACAAACATAAAATTCAAAATATAATTATAATAAACGTACACATACGTCATATATAAATAATGATTTTACAGATATCAAGGAAGGAAGTCACTGCGAAGGTTTAGATATTAATCCATGAAAAGAAGAGACTAAGGGACTTCAAAGTTTTCTTCCAAGCTTTAACGGGTAACCTATATATTAAAAGCATATTCATTTGATATAATATAGGACAATTGTATTTTAAATAGATGCCTGTCAATCGCTTGGCTGTAATGAGGTGGAAAAGGATATCAGAGATGCTCTTAAGAGTTATTAAAAAACCTCATATCCATGCTGAATGCATTTAAAAGAAAAAAATAAAATTGTCGGCTATTCCGAACCTCTTATACACATCCACTGAGTTTAGCGTTTCATCAATATCTTCATATTTCACTATATATTTTTTTTATGTAGACAAAATATTTGAAAAAGTAAACAATTTGATAAGCTTAATACTAAATTTTGGTGATTTCTTAATTTAAATTTCCTTTGGGGGTTCTTATTTTGACTAAAGTAAAGAGTATTATAAGCTAACGAATATTAATCTAACTAATATTTGATTTTAATTACGTCAACTTATAGCCAACTATAATATATAACATATTAGTTTGTAGCTAACTATAAATTTGGTAACTTTAAGTTAGTTGAAAAGTCATGCAGAGTCGGACAATTGACCACCGCCCAGGACAGCGCAATGTTAAAATAGTCAGTTTGCTTCATTGAAAGTAATCCAAGTATCAACCACCACTAGTTACGTAATAGATATAAAAGTTAGTTGAGTTTCCGGCAGGGTACTTAAGCGGGATATACACGGTCAAAATGCATGACAAGCATTGTAGTGGTATTAGTGAAAATGTGTTTGTATGTGTCAAAGATTTTTGATTTTCGCTCGCTTGACGTGCGATTTTGATGTGTGTATATCGTTGATCGTCCTGCATGGTCTCATTTTTGATGTGAATTCGAAGCCAATGGAAGAAAAGAAAAACATGTTAGAATTTATAGAAGTTTACCGGTCGCTGCCTGCACTTTGGGATGTTAAATGTGCAGAATACAGTAACCGCGATGTGAAAGAAGAACATTCTTTCATCCAGATACGTTTCTTTTTCTTTTTTTTTTTTTTGATTTTCTTTTAAGCACACTGCCAAACTGCCACAAGTGTATCGTCCGCTACCGACATGATGTTTACAGCACAAAATTAAATACTAAATGAATGATTGAAGAGCTATGCAGTATCGTGTAAGAGAAAAGCTTCATGCACACATACATGAATTTGACATCAAGCATTTTGACCGTATATACTGGAATTTAAATTTTTTTTAGACAGTAGTCCAAAAAGCTTTGAAGCGTATAAAACGTGTTGCGCACGTTCTTAACCTTTAAATCTACGGCCAATTTTCTCTCACGCATTTCTTTTCAAATCTGTTTTTATATAGTTTTAACTTTCATAATTCCACGCTCATATTCTCGATAAATATTTATATTAGTTATTTCGCTTCTACTTAATTTGAATTGCGCGATTTTAAATAAACGTGATAATCGAATATATCTTAAAATTCATGTTAGGGGTAGATAGCAACATTTTGTGATGACAAATAATTGAGAAAAGGGTAATTGTGTTGGTGAGAAAATGAGAATTGCACTCTAAGAAATGTTCAATGGGTTAATAGCAGTGTTAGTCTCTGTATGAATTTATTTTTTATTGAAAATATGAAACTGTTAATGTTGTGTGTAATTTTAAAAAAATAAAAATTAAACAAATATTCAATTTTTGAAAGGAAAAAAATAAATACATATATACAAGTTAAATAGTTGCGATTTTAGTGGGTACTATGTTCCCGTATTTAAATAAAACGCGTCTACCTTTTGTTACGATTCGGTCAAGAATGTTTTTATTTTTCTTTTCAACTTCTTAAATACTTAAAATAAATTCACGCATTAAAAGTGCAGACTCATTTATTTGTTTCATACTTAACATACTTAAATGAGCTGGCTTAATGTCTATGCTTTTTAATAAAAATAAAAATGAAAATATGCTGACCGAATGTCTGCACCTTTTTACAAAATATTCGTGGTATTGACCAATATAAATTAAAATTAAGCAACCCGATACCTACACAGTAAATCAATTGTTAATAGGGGTATTCGCTATTCCTAGTTAATTATTATGTGCATTACACTAGCGTTGCTAACTTCTCCCCCTTTAAATGGCGGAGCGTCCCTGCTTTGACCTTATCTGCTCGATGATGTATTCCATGTCAACTTGTTTGGTTTTCTTATTTCCGCGCATATAGTAGATTAGCCATATTATGCCTGGCATTGCATTGGCCAATTATAACGGCCTTATGAGCCACCAAATGTTCCCGCATACCGGATACCAATTCGTAAGTTTCAAGATTTATTTTGTGTAAATACGGTAGCTTCACTTCATGGTTAGTTTTTATAACATTTAGCCTTTTTGGTGGGTGCGGCTCTACAGTTCTCCATTGTCCGTTATGGTTATTATTATAAACGGTTCCATTGACTGCTATATTGCCGGTAACTATAGTTAGCAGTATACCATTTAATTTAATGGGTTCTTCCTCAGCTACGTCAGTATTGTGGACGTTGTTCAGGAGTAACGATCCCCCGAATACCCATTGTACTGGTGGAATATGTTCTGCTGACTGTGTTTGTTAAAAAGCTGTGTTGTTGTTCAATAGCTGTGAAAGGCACGGTTGCTCGGCTTCACGGCAAATTTTTGATGATCCGACGATTGTGCAATCAGTTATGGGGGAGGTATGATCGCGACATTTCGAGGCCTGATCTAATTCTAATTTTATTACTGCATTGTTATGAATGACGGGATATACTTTTAAAAATTTACAAAAAGTGGTCAATACCGGAAATTTCACAATATAATAAATGAAATTTTCGTCTTGTAAAACGCTAACATTACTAGCTCTTAGGATATTACTTATACTAATGGGTACTCTTCTTGATTCAAGCGTGTGTCCTAAGTCAATGCTGTCAAAAATTACTGGGTTTGCAATATTTTCCTTTGCCAAAATTATCGACAGGGCGAGACCATTAAGAAATGAAATAACTTTCCCGTTTCTTGAAGCTATAAGTTCGAAAAGGATTAATTCATCGTCTCCAATGGCGTTACTTAATTTACGATCCTGCATTAAATTTATCCTGTCCGTTAATTCATTGATTCTGTCCTGTAGGGCTGAGTTTATCGGTGTCTGCTTATCGTTGTTTCTGACTAACGCTTCCTCCCCTGCTGTTAGTAGTTCCATGTCACTACGTCGGGTGTACCCACAACGAATTTTAGAGCGGATTCCAAGAAATCAAGTGATATAGCATGTCGTTTGTTCATACGTAAGGTTCCTAATAATCGGTTAATTTCCCTCATCTGTTCTCGTATCATACTGGTCTCTCTAGCGTCCGATAAGTTATTGAGAAGTTCCTCATTCTCCTGTATTATGAATTCGTATTCTGTTAGATTTGTCCGATGTATCAAGTAATCGTAATCCGCGTAAGTTGCAACGTCGCCGTCTGTTATTGTAATAAAGTGTGCGTCTGAATAGTCTATAATCCTTGCCGAGACCCATGGTAAGCAGACAAAAAATATTCTAAAAAATATTTAAGAAAAGAAAGAGAAAAAATAATATGAAGAGAAGATAAAAAAATTAAGAGGACAATAAATCACCTAAGGTTGTTTTTGTGGACCTTTTTCCCATCAATCATGGCGGTTGTTCCAAGATCCCGCTGAATTATTCCCTGTGTAAAAACTTTGTCAAATTATTTCCCAGCCTTTTATTCCTCCTAACAAAGACGATTTCCCCAGGGAAGCGTTCCTCAAACTTGGCCAATGTGTTATTGTCAAACTCGTTCATAATTTTAAGTGGCTTCTTCCCCGTGACCGAATGAATCGTATCATTGTACTTTACTGTCGAAAGGAGTATAAGCTCAGTAGTGTCAGCTATACTCTGTTGAGCTTTAATGCATCTCGCAATTTCCAAAAGAGTGGAGTGGAATCTCTCTACTTGGCCGTTGCTCTTTATGCATTGGTGGGACGAAAAATTGTTCTGTGTTAAAGTGGTCCCTAAGGAAGGTACCGATTGAGTTCAATCGAAATGCTTTTTCATTGTCTGAGACAATCAGCTATACTTTTCCGAACATATTCATAATCTGGAATAGGGCTGACTTGATATCGACGGTAGATCCAAAATTTATAGGTATCACGATTGCGTATTTAGAAAATTTGTCTAAACAAGTTAGAAAATGCTGTTTGTTCGTGATCAAAATCCATGTGGAGTATTTCCCCGGGATAAGTGGGAATAGGTGTCTCAGCTATTCCAACATTTTGTGGTTTTCGCTGATATTTATTTTATTTGCATATACTAGAATTTGCGATAACTTTGGTCTCCTCTTTATTGCCGGAAAATAGTATTCCCCTATTATCTGTCCGAAGTTTTCCTGCATTGAACTGTGAGCCCGATTGTGCTCAGTAGTCACTATCTCCCACTGATCATCCTCTCGGATGACGTCCATCAATACTTTTTCGGTGTGAATAAACTAGGTGGATGGAAACTCCGCTAGTGTTGGGAGTTCGCATGAAATGGCATTTGTACCTGTGTGTCTCTCAAATAGCCCAAGATGCTATCAATGGCGTCATGGACAATTATATGTCTTAAAAATCGTTGGAAGATTATCCTTCTGACCTTGGAGCAGTGGTAACCCTTTGATATCAAAAATTGATTTTTAAACTGATTAACTGGAAATTTTATAGATCTAACAACGTTGGTTGATGATATTTCACCATGGACAGTCTGATCGTCGTCATCCGACATTTGAATAGCATACTGTCGCGAAAGAGCATGCGCCACCACGTTTTCCCTTTCGGGTTTGTAAAAAAATTTTGGCGAAAATTCCTCTATAAACGCTCTCCATCTCTTCATCTTCGAGTGCGGGTTCCTGTCTGATATAGCGAAGGTAAGTGGTTGGTAGTCAGTATAAATATGGATACCAGAGATACCAAATAGAAAGTATCTAAGGTTCTTCAGGGCCCAGACTATCAAGTAATTCCCTTACCTCAGTGGCTGAAAGTGTTCTAGATATCATAGTTATGGATCTTCCCTTTTGTGATAGAACGGCCCCCAGAGCAACTGACGATGCGTCCGTTGTGAGCTCAAATATATCGCCATTAATCAGGGTATGCCAACAAGACATCCTCTGATGCGAGTATCTTCTTTAGTCTATCAAAGGCCGACAGGGCTTCTGCATCGAGATTAATTTTAATATTCCTGGAGCTCTTAGCTGCTACGTGACCATTCTCACCCCCTAAGGTACTTGGTCAAGGTTTCGCGATTATCACGTAATCTCTGATGTACTTTCTGTAATACCCAGACAAGCCTAAAAATGATCTAAGGGCCTTCAAGTTACATGGGGTCTCGAACTCCAATATTGTTTTAACCTTTTCGGGACATATTCTAATACCGTCTCTTCTCACAACAAAACCGAGCAAGCTAACTTCCGTTCTGAAGAATTTTGATTTCCCAGGCGAGATTCTCATACCGGCCCTCTCGAGTTTTCCCAATATGGTGTTCACGTGCTCAAGGTGGCTATACTCGTCCGGTGAATGAATGATAATATCATCCATATAAACTTGGCTTGTTACGCCCACCTCCTCGCCGAGTGGGCCGTTGGTCGTCTAAACATTGACGATCCTGGGTCCACATCCATTGGTGTGGAATTCATATTAACAGTTTTTTCCATTCTGGAATTAGGTTCGCGTATGGGCCTATAAGCACGTTGTGTTTGCTTTCGCAAAGTCCCCTGCTGCAAAAACTTTTGCAAATTCCTGACGTCGTTGGTCAGATTCCAGCTCTTGGGCAGTTGCAAAAGCTGTTGGCAAATCTGCCGGCCTGGCAGAGAATAAACTGTCGCTCAATGGCCGCCGTAACCCGGAGATGAAAACGCACAAAGCGTTATCCCTAGCACGTTCATTAAGTGCAGCTGCTACCTCTACGTTACCGGAGTAGCTCATTCTATTCTTATTCATAATTAATTATTAAGTTGATCTTGATGACGCTGTTGGCTGTTGTTTTAATATCGAATATTGCTTTTTAATTTGGCCGTGGTTGATGTTGATGGATGTTTATTGCTGACACTAGCTTCTGTTTTTCTGATCGGGCTTTGACCGCTCCGATATCTTCCTTCCTTCCTTCTCTGGTGTATCGGCCACACCAGTAACGTATTAGTAAAGGTTGAAAACAAATTATTTATTATTATTTGCGCGCTCTTTTTTTAAACGAATTTTTTACTTTTAATTTGGGAGTTTATTTTATTCGAATCAAAATTATTTTCTTAAGATTCTAATATGTAGAATTATTGTTTGTATAAAATTTTTATTATTGTAAGATTTTAGTCTCTTTTTTTAAACGAATTTTTTATTTTTAATTTGGGAGTTTATTTTATTCAAATCAAAATTATTTTCTTAAGATTCTACTATGTAGAATTATTGTTTGTTAAAATTTTTATTATTGTAAGTTTTTAGTCTCTTTTTTTTAACGAATTTTTTATTTTTAATTTGAGTTTATTTTATTCAAATCAAAATTGTTTTCTACTATGTAGAATTACTGTTTGTATAAAATTTTTATTATTGTAAGTTTTTAGTCACTTCAATTAATTTTATTTTATTTTAGTTGCAGTTTTTACAAACTCTTTTTACGAATAAAATTTTTGATCGGTTCTACTATGTAGAATTAGTATGTTTATAAATTTTTAAACACTTTTATGTAATTTGTATTTAATTTGATTTATTTCTTTTTTCTCATTGGGCGTCAGTTAAAGTTGCGATTTTAGTGGGTACTATGTACCCGTGTTTAAATAAAACGCGTCTACCTTTTGTTACGATTCGGTCAAGAATGTTTTTATTTTTCTTTTCAACTTCTTAAATACTTAAAATAAATTCACGTATAAAAAGTGCTGACTTAATGTCTGCGCTTTTTCATTTATTTGTTTCATACTTAACATATTTAAATAAGCTGAGTTAATGTCTATGCTTTTTAATAAAAATAAAAATGAAAATATGCTGACCGAATGTCTGCACCTTTTTACAAAATATTCGTGGTATTGACCAACAGAAATTAAAATTAAGCAACCCGATACCTACACAGTAAATTAATTGTTAATAGGGGTGTTCGCTATTCTTAGTTAATCATTATGGGCTTTACCCTAGCGTTGCTAACTTACATTAGGCTGGCTTTTTTCATTCTATAAAAAAAACAAAAAGTTATAAATTTTTTCAATCAATATTAATGATTGAAATGATGAATTATAGTATTTACATATTAAAATAAAATCCTTAATATGTTATCCTGTTAAAGAAAATTTAAAAAATACACTTTTTGGAAGGGAAAAAAATACATTCAATGAATGAATGAATGAACGATCAGACTCAAATTTTTAAAATCATTTCAACTTTTATAATAAATAAATTCGTTTTTTTAATAATTCTATTAAAGACTTTATAGATCTTGTATAAATTTTCCAATATTTATTCCTTCGCGACATTTGCGTATTAGTTACACACTTTTAAAATTTACAGAACTTAATGCATTACGTTGTTTAGAACTAATAAATTTTATATCTGAAAAAAAAATGTTCACAATTTTTATTTGTCTATCTTGGTTTCCAATTTGATCAACGATTGTTTTAATTTTTCAATAAAAATTTGTTTTTTTTAATCAAACAGCAGCTTTTCTGTTTCACTTAAATTATTTTCCTTACATGTTTTATTACAAACTACCAAATACATTTATACTCATAAAATATTTTTCGTATATTACTATTAAATTTTTTCAGTGCATTAAAAAAAAAAACATGGAAGAAAATTATAATCGGTCTAGACCGACTATACGATACCCTATACCATGGTTCAGATACACTATCTCTTCGGTCCAACTAATTAGATATAGCAAATAAGCATAAACCAAATTTGAGTGCCATTGTTATTAATTTTTCGGCTGCAGATATGAAAACGTTCATAACGGGTGCTATATTTATATGGGGACTAGGTCGAAAAATGGACCGATCCTGACCATATTTGGTGAAGTCACTTATGTTTTGAAAAAATATAAACAAACCAAATTTGAGAAAAATCTGTGCAATATTTTTGTTTTTTGATAGATTTTAATGAAGATCGGGAAGCAGCTCTTTATGGGGCCTATGACTAAGAATTGTCCCATAGGTCTGAACATGGACCGATTTTCATTAGCGTTTATCCTATGGTCGAAAAAGCTTATATACCAAATTTCATCAAAATATATTCATATTTGCGACCTGTAGTTTGATTACAAGGTTTACATAGACACACAAACGGACGGACGGACGGACATCGCTAAAACGACTCAGAAAGTGATTCTGAGCTGATCGGCATAATAAAAGATAGGTCTAGGTCAAATATTTTTGGTAGTTACAAACAGCAGCACAGACATTATACCCAAACCACATAGTGGTATAGGATATAATCCGCATACATCCGCACACGTCTTCATTCGTCGCTGTTTCAGTGACGACTAAATGCAAGAGCGTAAGAATACATATGAGTTGAGCAGGGACAATTCTCCTATGAAATGAAAAGCACTGGTCTACACCATTATTCTATATAATACACACAGCACTCAGCACCAAGTAATACAAAATACACGAACAATTCTGTCTTTTTCGTTTTTTTGTTGTTTTTTTCTTGGTTACGCCAAAGCGCAAAGCACACATTAACCCTACGATTCATAACCGGGTACCCGTGTACCTTTTTTGACTTTAAAGTGCTGCTGTGCCTATAATTTTTGAGATATGGACATAAAACTCCGAATCATGAGAGATTTTGGCTAAACTAAGATTTAAATACGAAAAAATTCAAAATATTTTCAATATTTTCTTTAAAAAATGATTTTAAATGTTTTACCCCCATAAACACACAACCGGGTCCCCGGGTACCCTAATGCAATTCCTATGTAAATGCCTGACATGTAAATGAAAAAACGTTTTTTTGTGTTGTTTTTATTGGAAATAAATGTCTTTTTTATTTATTTTATCATATTTTATATATATTATATTATAATTCATCCGAATCACTATCGTTGTTATTGTGGCAATTGTAGCATTTAGTAATTGTTATGGCGTGCTCATCGCATATCGGCGTGCTACATATGCTGCAATTTTTTCTAGTTTTTCTTCTGCGCTTATTTGGAAGAAGGTTGTACATGTAGCACACGCCCGTATGTACTTTTCTGCCCCTTTGTCGTGCTGACGGAGATGTTGACGGACCTGCAGCACAAAGCACACACAAAGCACATTTTTTGTTGAAAATTGGCGCACGCTTTGCACATTTGAAATTCTATTTTCTATAACAGGAATGCACAGGTTTTCTGCCAGTTGACGCAGGAAATTCTTCCTGCGCGTCGTGGTGTATCGTGCAGTTGGATTATTTCCATAATATATGATGTGTGATGCAAATGCGCTCACATCAATGATGTTATAGAAAAATGCCATCGGCCATCTTCTTGTTTGTCGCTGGGTCGTGTATTCTTGGAGCGTTTGGTCCATTACGTCCACCCCACCTTTTGTTTGGTTATAAAAATTTATAATTTCTGGTTTCCCATTCTCGTCAATTTGTGCATCCTCATGCATACTAGAAAGAAGGATGACCGAGTTGGACTTCCGCTGCTTATATGAGAGCAGTGTTACGTTGTCGTAGAAGCCAAATAAACTTGAACCAACGTCTTTTTTTTGTCTTCTTTCATCTCCGCAGGGATGTAAGCTTTGTTGCGGCGGAGTGTACCCACAATGCTGAGCTTTTCTACTTTTAGTTGCCTAGCCAACGGCAGCGTCGTAAAAAAATTATCCATTGTTATATTTCGTCCGCTACCGTAGTATGGCCCAACTAAATCTCTCACCACTCTTTCGCCAACACCAACTTCACGACCAGTTTCTTGTTTGCCAGTATATATTTGGCCATGAAGTGGATATGAGTTTTTGGCATCGCAAATCCACCATACTTTTATGCCATATTTTGCTGGCTTCGAGGGTATATATTGGGTGAATTTGGTTCTACCACGGTATGGATATAATTGTTCATCAATGGTCAAATATTCTGATGGCACATAATATCTGGCAAGATTTGCATTGAGCATTATCCAAATATCGCGAATTGGCGCCGCTTTGTCTTGACGCTGCCGCTCTACCCGTGTTCTGGGGTCGTCAAACCGCATAAAACGCAGCAAATCGAAAAACCTGTTTATTCCCATGGTGGCGCGGAATATTGGGTGAGCCTGTGACGTCCACAAATCTCTTGCGTTTTCGTCATTAGAATGATTTGTGCCAGCCATCAAAATCATTCCAATGAACGCATAAATTTCGTTGATTGTCGTGTCTTTCCACTTCAACTGACGTCTATTGGGATTCGCTTCATTGTACGCATTATATGTGGCATGCGCTTTTCTATTTGTGTGGCGCACTATTATATCCACCATTTCCACTGTGAGGTATGATTTGAAACACTGCAAAGGCGTCATATTTTCAGTAATCCGCGCTGGACCACAGCGGTCTCTGAATATATTGTGGCTTCTCACTTGTTGGCAACTACGTGGTGTTCGCTGCCATTGTGTGCCGTCACGTGCAGTCATGTAGTCTGCTGGGTTTGTTGTTGGTGCATCTTCTTGCATATCATCATCTTCACTTTCATCATCAAAGAAAATTTCCTCTGGTGCGTCAATAGCAGCTGCAATTTCGTTTGCGTTGTCAACATTCAAATCTTCATTCTCTGATTCCGAAACTTCGCCAGTATAGGACACATTTCCTTCATTTTGGTCTTCCACAGGGTCCACTTCAAGGTCCTCATCTTGAGTCGCTTCCTCAAATAAACGTTGAATATATGTGCTTCTTGCTTCATCACTCAAATTCCAGTATTCCCTTGTAGACAAATATCGGTCGTTGCGGCTCATTTTTCACCAACTTCACTGTTCAAATATTCAACACAGACTGGCGAAGCAAATGAAATATTTCAATTTTACGACACAAATGAACATCTGCTATCTAATTCAAAAGCAATTAAGCAAGTAGGTACCGAAAATAAGCAAAATAAGCAAATAAACAACCCTTACATAAAACCAGTTTCTGCCTACTTGTGTCGCTTTAGGTACTTATATACGAACAGAAACCAGTTTTTTTTTAAATATCAAATTTGTACAGTTGAGAACGCAAAATATAATCAACAACAAAAATATTTACAGGAAAATATTATTTTATTTCAATAAACGCAAAACAACCTACTTCGGGTACCCGGGTACCTGGTTATGAAATTAAAGGAGTTTTGCTGGTTATGAATCGTACGGTTAAGGTGCTATTACACGATGTGTTTTTTACATATGTACTGTCAAATTTTCCCACAACAAAAGTTGTACACATCGTGGGATACATATGAAACATTGTTTATGTACAATACATGAGGAAAGTCACATGTACATTTTTCAATTAGAACAGGTTCTATTTTGGCATGACAAATATATGAAAATACAACACTGCTTGTGGCGAAAGAAAAACAGAGTAAATTATAAAGATTAATATTGAAAGAAAAATAAATTGTTTAATATTAATTAACAATTAAAAAATATATCACTTTTTTTTTAACAATAAATTTTTGTAAATTCACAAATTAAATCAGCTGTTGTTTACATTTAGAGGTTATGTCATACGGAAATACATATGCACGTGTGATAGCAAAAATTATGAATCGTATGTAAAAGACAATTTTGACAGACATACGGAATTTCATATGGATAAAAAAAAGTGACAGTACATATGTAAAAAACACATCGTGTAATAGCACCTTTAACGACCGAGATATTCAATGTAGATTTTGTCGTTGTCTAACGTATGATTTCGTTTAAAAAAATAGTTTGCAATTGTGAATTATAAAGCACTTGGAAAAATCAGTGTAAGCTCTAAGTTTAAAATTCAAATTATTATTTTAAGATTGTAGTTGTTCGACCTTTCAAAAGTTGATAAATAAAAATTCTCGAGCTCAAGGTCCGTTTTAATTATAAAAATATTTTAATTTATTTTCCAATATTTCGATATTCTTCGAATGTCATCATCGGGGAATATCTAAAAACAATTTAAGAAAACATATCTTTCGTAACATTTTTCTAAATATATAATAAACATCAAACATAGCACATGTAATTAAGGGGGGGTAAGGTTTTAAAACCTTTTTGCATTTCTCTTTCTGAACGTACAACATGTCGTTGTGTTTCTGAACAATAATGAGAACATATTAATTCTCAATGCCGATAAGGGTTATGTTACTGTAGCTATGGAGAAGGAAGAGTACGATACAAGAATGAAGCAAAGTATTGGACACATGACGACATATCAGAGATCGATGAAAGACCCAACAAGTGGCCTACAGAGATCTTTTTAGTATAGTTCGGTAAAGTGGAATTGAGGGGGTATTGATGGGCTAAAACAGTTTTCATCATAGCATTAAGTTCACATACGAAAGAGAGTGTAGTTATAGACTACCATACCTAGACACACTGGGTATGAGGCAAAGAATCATCACTTTGAAAGACCAACGGATTCAGGCCGAATAATAAATTTCTTTTCGAAGCACCCAAAAAGAATTATTTGAATACTGCGAACAATTTAATAAGAAGAGTACTTCATTTTAGTGACTTGGCATTTCACTACAAGAATAAATTAAAAATAAGAAATATCCTACTTGACCATAATTTTCCGATTAAACTTATTAATAAATTGATTTCTGACTATGAAAATAATAAAGGAATATACGCTAGAATCACTACAGACACCAAAATATACAAATCCCTCACCTACGTACCTGAAATATCGGAAAGATTTGAAAAATCTAAACTGTTTGACGGTGAAAACTATAAAATTTCTCATAAAACTGACAACAACCTGGCTAAGATATACAGTAAGACAAAAGACAAAATTAAAATAATGGAAAAATCGAATGTAATATACAAAATACCCTGTGATGTTAATGATAAGGAAAAATGTGAAAAAGTGTATGTTGGGACGACGAAAAACAAACTAAAAACACTTATTTATATCAGGACACAAATCAGATCAAAAATCAAGAGATATTAATTCACAAAAAACGGCATTGACAAACCACTGTATTCAAACTAAACATACACCAGGGGCCAAATCACCGCATTCGTTATCGAAATTTTTTGATCGAAATCATTTTTTTATTTCCCAAAATATGTTAAGAATAATTTTTCTTCCTCACAGTTGAAGAATTATGGCTCCTGGTTATGAAGGAAAGCGAATCTAGGTCGAGCGTTTGTCCGTCTTCTTCAAATATTAAACCAAAATATGGAATTTCGATCGATTTTACTCGATATCGAATGCGGTGATTTGGCCCCAGATTTTGATAATGTGAGCGTATTACAAACTGAGAATAACTATAGACGCCGCACATTGGGTTGAATCACGTTCAAAGTGGCGCTTAATTGATTTTTTAAAACTCAAGTTTTCTTATAATTTTTGGCACCGGCTTACAGTATAATAAATTACTAATCGCTACTGGTACCAATCATTGTTCTGCGTTACATACTTTTTCTACAGTGAAGTGTCAAAGTAGAACAATTTTTCGTGTTTTTGCAAGAAGTGGAATAAAGTGAAATTTAACAGATTTAATGTTAACTTTTTTTATTTAAAAGTAAACATTTTATGATGGAACCATTAACTTGAGGTATTTTAACTTATATTTTTGTTGTTTTTATTTGTAATGTTCCAAATAAAGAGTATTTTTTATGTTTGATGGAATATGTTTTAGGTTGTTTGTTCTTATATT
Organism: Cordilura impudica; assembly: GCA_963682025.1. Taxonomy (NCBI): domain Eukaryota; kingdom Metazoa; phylum Arthropoda; class Insecta; order Diptera; family Scathophagidae; genus Cordilura; species Cordilura impudica. The sequence continues at coordinate 188,149,474 of OY821518.1, forward strand.
ATTTTATAAAAAACGTACAACATTCCAGCTTTCATATTCAGGAAAAAATATTAGCGCGTTTTTGCGCATTTTTTTAATGTTTGAAGTTTTATGTAAAAATACTTGTGAATTAAAATTTTTATATCAAAACTATTTTGTTTTTATTTTCTTTTCTTTTTTATTTTTCTTATTTAAGTTACTGTTGTTGTTGTTAGTATGTTGAATTCTTTTAGTGATGGTCGCGTGGGTTTTATAAAATTTCGTTCACTTACTTAAATATATTAAGTTATTTTTATTACATATATAGATGATACTTTACTTTAATTCAATATAAAACTGTTTAAAATCAGATCTAATAAAGTATTTTTATTAATATATTTTTTTCAAACTAGCTTTACAGATCTTGCGTGATTGATGAACAAAAGTCGTCTCCCTCATACATCCCAATTATAAGCTGTTGATAATGTATGCCTTACAAACAAAGTTCTAATTATGTTTCCTATGTTACTGATCTTATACTTTATTAGTAACTTATTGTGTGCCAATAAATTTATTTTAAAGATATCATTTACAACAACGCAGAGTAGTGTTTCAAGTTCGGCTTAGTCTAATGAGAAATCAAAAGGATAAATTTAATTTTCTAAGACAATAAATTATTAGACGAATTAAACCTTCTGATATGAACGACTTTGGTTCAAGATTTAATACTTTTGTCCAAGCGTTTAAAACTCGTTGGGAAAAAAGTAATAGGCATGATGAACGCTTTTTATTACATAATAAAAATTGGTTGGATTCATCACTATCGTTTGTTCCTCCACCTTATAAAACAGCTTATAGAGAGCTTTCTTTTGAAGAGTGCAGCGCAAAAAATTAAGACAGCAAAAAACTTAAGACAGTTAGAGACAACACGCCTTTACCGGTGTTAGCTCATGCTGCAAAAATGCTTTTTAGAAAGTCTGGACAAGCCGTAGAGTGCTATATAGCAAAAGAATTTAATGATGATTAAAATGATAAAATGTGTTTTCAAAAAAAGGCTTACCAATGAAAATTTTGTTTAAATATTTTTTTCTGAAATAGTTACTCTTTATGTGTTTGTGCTTATTTATCAACCAAAAAAATATGATTTTCCTAGTGTGACTTTTTGAGTTAAGTTTATGGAATTATGGAATTTGGAGAAAATGTTAATTTAAAATTTTACTAATATAAATACATATTAAATATTTATTTCCTATCTTATTTTTTAAAAACGTGTCTTTTTCTCAAATCACATTAAATATGCTCTAATTTGCAACTTAATTTGCTAATTTATCGCTTTTCGTTCCAAAGTTACAGCCAAAGTTGTGATATAAGAACATTTTTCGCATTTTTGTCCACCTTTTGTTTACAAATGCTGGTTTTTTATGTATTTATGAATATCCATCAATAATAAGTTATTTATTATTTTAAAATTACGGCTTCCCTGAATTAATCGCCTCTTTGGGTATGATCGAACCTACTGTGCGCCGCTTTTTGCTAGAGATGCTACATATTACAAACATACCAACATTGCTCAGAGCTACCGTCATTTAATAAACAAAAGAAAGGGTTTAATGCAATAAATAGTTTTAAGTATATTCAGTGCAATAATAGAGGACGAGATGTCAATAATGCAGTGTTAATAGTTTTTATGTAAACATTAAATGTAAGTTTGTATGGGCATATTTATAAATATTATTTAAGATGATCTATTGTTTTTTGATGTAGTCTATCTTCGATTATGACATTCGAAGAATGTCGAAATATTGGAAAATATATTAAAATATTTTTATAATGAAAACGGACCTCGAGCTCGAGAATTTTTATTTATCAATTCAAATTATTACTTATAAAATGAGCTACATGTGTTCAGGCGAGAAGTGGGAAAGTAATTTTTTTTTTTCACTTATAACTTTAAGGCTGAAGCAGACAGAATGTTTGATATGCTGCTTTCAAATTAACACAAAATATCGTATTGAAAAGCTTTGTAACACATTTTATTTTAAATAAAATTTTGTCTTTTTTTATTGTATGTAAATGTAGGCAATAACAATATGAAAAAAGAATTTGGTTGACTTTATATGTATTAGTGTTTGCACTTTCATAAGAAACCTCTGGGCATGTCTGGTCTACATATTAAATGACATGAACGTTGCTATTAATAATGCCTCACTCAATTCAAATAGTTTTTTATTGATATAAGGAACATATTTATGGTTTATACAGTTATGGTGACATTGAGTTTTGAAATAGCCTTGAATATTTTTGCAACAAAAAGCTGGTTAATTTATGTTTTTTGTTACTTTTACTTGTTTTTTAGAAGATACCTTAATGTTTACAAGAAAAAAATACATATTTACCCGATTAGTTTTTTTATGAATTATTAAATTGAAACAATGCTTATTTATAAAAACAAATTATTACCATTAAATGGTAATAAAATAATGAAAAATTTCAAACATATTTTTTGGTTGCGTTTCCTACGATATCGACCAAATATGTTTTATGTCATCAATCCATTAAACTTGGAGTAAAGTTGGCAACTTTCGTTTTTTGTTGAGTGACTGCTCAATGGAAACGCAGCAAAGAGCAGATTTGTTTTCCCAAGGATTACATACAATTGGTGATTTGGATGAAATACTATTGTCTTTTATATTATAATTATGTTTTAAGGCACTTCATTATTCTACAAAAATATCATCTATGTATATAAATAATATTCATATTTCATTAATGCATATTACTTACTATCTATTATGGAAACAAAAAAATATATATATTTTAAGATTCGTTCTTTAGATGCTCAAATCATTTGCTGATTATAGGGTATCCAGGCAATTCCCGATAATGAGGCATAAATCAAAATTTTCTGGGGGCCGAGTAGAATCGATTTGTATGTCAGATATTCGAAATCATCTCAGGAATTTCGAAAAGTAAATTTTAAATTTAGCGATTATTTTTAAATATTCCTTTAAAGAAAGCCAAACCGTATAAGCTACCTTGGTATACTCCAGGTCTTAAAAAACTCAAAAACCTCCGTAATAAGTTTCATAAACATTATATTGACTATGGCAGTCTAGAAAGCCATGACAAGTTTATCTATTATCAAAGAGAATTTAATTTTTTAAACAAATTTTTGTATAAACAATTTATTTTGCAGAAAGAGGAGCAAATAAGAAGTAATCCGAAATCTTTCTGGTCTTTCGTTAAATCGAAGAAAAAGGTTTCGGATATTCCATCGAAGATTATGTATGGGGGCCGTGTCTCTGAATCGGGGAACGATGCCGCCAATATGTTCGCACAATATTTTAGTTCAAACTTTGAATCTTCAACAATCCATGCAGCTAGATACTCAAATTTACTTGATATGCTAGACATTGGTATCCTAGAAGTTTCAGAAGATGACGTTTATAACGCTATAATGCAAACAAAAAACAATATGAAGTCTGACTCTGATGGTCTATGTGCTTATTTATTGAAAAAATGCGCCCATCAATAACTTTTGCTCTTACTTATATATTTAATTTGTCACTTAACCAAGGAGTGTTTGCTGATAGCTGGAAGTTGGCATTTATTACACCCATTTACAAGAATGGCAGAAAGGATGATGTAACTAGTTATAGGCCGATATCCAAGTTGTCATGCGTTTCGAAAGTTTTTGAGCATGTGGTGTATAAAAAGCTATTTTTCTTAACCAAGTCTCTTATATCTCCATGTCAACATGGGTTTTATTCAGGAAGGTCAACTACCACAAACCTAACAGTTTTTAGTGAGTATTGTTTATCAGCTTTAGAATTAGGCAAACAAGTTGAGGTCATTTATACTGATTTTTCTAAGGCCTTTGATAAGTGTCCTTAGAAATTCTTTATTCTAAGTTGCAAGGGATGGGTTTCCATTCAAATTTCTTAATGTGGATACAGTCATATCTATCAAATAGAATATGTAAAGTAGTTGTTGAAGGTTATGAATCTTCGCCATATGAGCAAGTATCAGGCGTCCCTCAAGGTAGCATCTTGGGTCCGCTGTTTTTTAATCTTTTCATAAATGATATTTCAAGTTGTTTTTCTAATGTAAATTATTTGTTATATGCTGATGACTTAAAAATATATAGTAAAATAAATTCTATTAATGATGTAATAAACCTTCAAAATGATTTGGACAACCTGCATAAATGGTGTTTATTCAATAACCTTCAGTTAAATCTGGATAAATGCCTTCATATCTGTTTCACCAGATCTAGAAACCCAATTCAATCGGTCTTCAAAATTGGTAATTATAAATTGAAAACTGCAGACTCAACAATTGATCTAGGTGTTGTTTTTGACTCAACAATGGGTTTTATTCCACATATTAATTATATTGTCACCATAATATTTTTTGCATTCCATATCATCGCACAAACTATGCCCAAAACAGTACTTTAAATCGCGCGTGTGCCGATATAAATGCTATTAATGAAATAGCTATAAATGGAATCCCAAACCAACTAATAGAGTTTTGTACATCAAAAGATTCTTTTAAGTTACTTCTCTTTACATTATTTAATTTGTAAATTTTTGTACTTAAATTAATACATATGTAATTATTTTAATCATAGTCTGTAAGGAAATCATGTTCCATTGACTGAAATAAATGAAATGAAATCATTCGCTGATTGTATGGCATCTAGGCAATTCCCCAATATGGGATATATATCAAAATTTTCTTGAGGCCGAGTTGAATCGGTTCATATATGTCAGATATTCGAAATCATTTCCGGAATTTCGAAAAATAAATTTTAAATTTAGCGATTTTTTTTTTTTTTGGATAGAAATCATTCGCTGATTGTAGGGTATCTAGGCAATTACGCAATATGAGGCATATTTCAAAATTTTGTGGAGGCCGAGTAAAATCGATAGGTGTATGTCAGATATTCGAAATCATCTCAGGAATTTCGAAAAATTTGAAATTTGATTATTTTTTCTCTTTTTTTTGATAAAAACAATTTGCTGATTGTAGGGTATCCTAGTAGAATCGATCGGTATACGACACATTATCGAAATCATCGGAGGAGCTGAGAAAATTGATTTATTAAAAGTGATAATGAATTTACATGTGATGTAATTTATTATTGTATCAAAATCTTGAAATACGTGGGCAACTCTCCTTTTTTGGTTGATTATATTTCAGTTTTTGTTTACGATCCACTTAAGTTCCACTTGTAAAAAATAAAAATCTGGGGTAAAAATTGTTGGATAACTTCACAGACGTTAAAAATCATTAAGGCCCTTATTATGAGGTGCATTCGATCTTCGGTCTTCGCTGGCTATCGAACATCGACTATCGAATGTCAAATTCGTATTATGAGCTGGCAGCACGGTCGAAAATTTCGTTGTACAACGAATTTTCAATCGAACACAATTTTGCTTTCGATGCTGGATGGCAGTTTGTAAAATTTATTGAAAAAATAAGTTGTAAATTATTTTAGTTTCATGAGATTGATCTGCGTTGTGTGCATTGCCACAGCAGTTCATCTGTAGTAGACAGCAATTCCACAAACGTCTCCTTGCAGCCGAAAATTTGCTATAAATCTGTAAACAAATGGTACCCTCGTTAAAACCTCGCATACTCACGAAATGGAATCCATTTCCAAAATTTTGGAAGCATCTCTCATGACGAAGCATTCATCTTTATCAGACGATCATAGAAGCATAATTCCATGTTAATAAATAATTTTTTTCTTTAATAAATTTGTAAACAATGTTTATTTATAGTGCCAACTAATAAATATGTACTATTGTGAATAATCCAATTGTGTGAAATTCACAATAGCGCCATTTTATCGAATTGCGCCATAATACCAATAAAAATTCGTTCGATCAGTTAATTCGACCACAATCGAAAATCGAAAGTTGCTCATAATAGGCACCTAAATGTTTGTGCATGACACATGAAACGTATCATAGGCTTTCGGAATATGGTTTAAGTTATACTAAATAAAAAATAACTGTTGAAAAAAATCGGCGGCATAAGTTGAGTTTATCACAACCACCTGAAATTGTAATATATAAATTAATTGACGTGTTCATACTTTAATGGCTTTATGTAATTAATTCGTAATGCATCCACACGATTTTAAAATATTAGCATTGAGCAATTAGCCTTGGTTATATCGGAGAACCCTCCTAAGTACCACCAAACCGAAACTGTCGTTTCATAGTTATACCGAAAAACGCCACGCCTCTAGCAAGCATGTATGCTGAATATTTAATAACTTTACTTAGATAACCTACTATTTTTAACCTCCGATGCCAATATCTTGTCAAGTTCAAAATCTATCCAGGATGGTACTGTCATAGTATTTGTAAAACATCATCTGTCCCATGATAACGCTTACTTCCAGACATACAAGTTGTTTATGTCGAAATTGAATATAAATTTATTTTTTTAACATCCGATTTATTTTATAATTACAAAACCTTACATAATTTTACGTCAATTGTGAACGCAGTTTTCTCTTTTTCCCTTATTTGTTACACTACATCGCTTTTAATTACTCATCCTAATAAAGAAAACCACGTCGATTTTATTTGGATGAGTGAATATTTATATTTTCAAACATGTTCCAATTGTGTTTCTTTCCATTAGCATAAAATATTGTACATGTATATTAATAAAAATATACATAAGTATGTATATATTGTATATTATTATTGAAAGCACTCCATGTCCACTACTCTAATGCAAGATAGAATTGTTTTATATGAAATTTTAATTTAAAATTAAAACTTGTTCAAAATTGTTCAAGTATTCTTATAAATTTGGATTTATAATAAACTAAACAAACGATTGCATTACATTAATTTCTCAAACTTATTCCAAAGTCCACTTATATTATAAACACAATAACTTAAAAAATGTGCTTTGTTCTTTACTACAAAACAAGAAACTTAAAACCACAAATTATAGACTGTGCTAAAAGGTATTACCAAATTTCCAAACATTGAACCCAATGATCGCAGACAGTGTTGTCGGGTGTAGAGTTTACTTGCTAAAGTGGCGATTTTAAAAACTGTTTTTCCTATTTTTCTATTTGGCGATTATTAAATAAGGTTGACAATATTTTATGAAATAAACCATTTAAAGAGTTTTCAAAATTAAAAAAAACGGGCGAAGTAAATCATGTGTAATGCCTGGTTTTCGCTACATAATTTTCAATGTAAATTGTTGTTTTTTTGTATTTTACTTTTGGCCAATCAGTATCTTTTGTGTGTTATGTGAAATAAAACAAAGTTTTAGTTTCCATAATTCTCCCAACGTTTCGCTGGTTTTCGCTACATAATTTTCAATGTAAATTGTTGTTTTTTGTATTTTACTTTCGGCCAATCAGTATTTTTTGTGTGTTATGTGAAATAAAACAAAGTTTTAGTTTCCATAATTCTCCCAACGTTTCGCTGGTTTATTTCCAGCATCATCAGGGGTATATATTTTATTTAATTTATTAACCACTGAAATGATATATATAACATTATTTCCTGCTTTTTTTCTCTCGGCTAAATTTACTCACAGTGGGGACATCTTAATTCTAATTAGTATTTTTACATTACGTCAATTTGAATTACATTAAACATTTTTTTATTTCAATTTCAATTAAATATTCTTCCTTTATTTACATATTTTAACAAATTTTTTGATATTTACATATGAGATCTTATCTTTACATATAGATATTGCAACAAATAATACATAGGATCTAAAGATATTAAATAGTTTTTATAGTATTTTTTAATGATTTTTAAAGGAAAATGGGAGGAAAAAAACCTTTATATGATTTAATAAATTCAAATACTATCTGAAAATATTTATATGCTTATAGAAGGTTTATTAGAAATAATAGACCTCTATAAGCACATAATTTTCAATTTGGTGATTTCTATTTAATTTTTCGTTATTTCTCTACATTCTCTTATCAGTGGGTAAGAAGAATTTTCAATTTTGGCAAAGTAATTTTTATTAATCCTTGTTATGAAATCGATAATTTTTTCATAACCTGTTTCTTCATGAAGAAGATTTGTAGGATACCTCCAGGGCTTTTTATTTATCATTTTAAGACATTTGTTTTGTATAATTTGTAAGCGTTTTAGGTGGCAGTTGGCAGCGTTCACTCCAAATAGGACACGCGTATGTTAATATCGGCCTTATAACACTTTTGAAGAGTAGATTTTTGTTTTTACGGTTTAGAAATGACCTTCTATTTAGTAGTGGCCCTAATGCTTTAAATGATTTTATAGCTTTTTGACACGTAGCCATAATATGTTGTTTAAAAGTAAGCTTTTTGTCCAAGACAACTCCGAGATATTTGACATGATTAAGTACATTTATGGTATTATTTCCAATAATATGGCAGTCTTTTGGGAGATTTGTTGAATGGAAAAATTATTGCTTGGGTCTTGTTTGGATTAATTTTGATTTTCCATTTGTGAAAATATTTACTGCATTTTACAAGTCCCTTTTCCATTTTCGTCAGGAGTGCACTTGTAAGTTTGTTTGAAGAAATTAACGCAGTATCGTCTGCGTAGTAAGCAACTTTCATATATTTCGGTACTTTGAAATCGGATGTATATATCGAGTTAAGCAATGGCGACAAGACTGATCCTTGAGGTAACCCTGTGGTGATGGTTTTTGGAGATGATGTTTCATTATTAATCGCAACTTTAAAGCTTCTGCCGTGAATGAAATCTGAGATAAGTTTGCATAAATATTTTGGTATATTTGCATCAAGAAGTTTGAATACTAGGCCATTATGCCAAACGGTGTCAAACGCTTTTTCGATATCCAACAATATTAGACCCGTTGAACGTTTATTGTTTTTATTGCTGATTATTTGATTTTTAATTCTGTTTATTTGGTGAGTAGTGCTATGTCCTTTTTTAAATCCAAATTGTTCTTTAGCAACAATAGAATTGGTCGTTACAAATTCACTAAGACGAGAATGTAGAATTTTTTCAAATATTTTACCAAAGTTACTTAATAGACTGATAGGTCTGTAGCTGTTTGGGTTATTTTTTGGCTTGCTAGGTTTGTTAATAGCTATAACCTTAGCATTTTTGAAATGGTTTGGGAAATAGTTGAGTTTGATGCAGTAATTTTAGAGCTTTGAGTGGTAGTTTCTTTAAGAGCAGGTTGGGAACATTGTCAAAACCAGGAGATTTTGAGGGTTTTATTGATGAGATAATATTCATTACTTCTTCAAGAGATGTATAAATTGCAGACTCAGAACTGGGATTTTCCTTCTTAAAATTATTTACTGTTGTATTTATTAGTGTATCTGCCGAGTGGTTATAGTTCGAAGTGAGGTTATTTGCTTGGACAAATGTATTTGCCAGGACTTCAGCCTTGTCCCTATCAGATGTTATTTTTGTATTTCCAACTTTGAAGTGAGCGATTTGATTTTTTCCTTTTCCTCGCAAGTTCCTGCTTATTTTCCCAAATGATTTATCACCTGGTTTAAAATTGGATAATAATTGAGACCATTTCTTATTGCGCTCCGAATTAATACTTTTATCAATCATGTTACTTAGAAACTTAGTACATTGATTATAAAAAGTTTGCTCGGCTATATTTGAAGATCGTTGGCTTTTTCTTTTAAAGCTTCTTCTTAGTTTTATATATTTCACAGTACTTTCTGGTAATGTGTAATTATTTTGTTGAGTTATTTTAGGTGTAGACACATCCCTTGCTTCGAAAACTACTACCACTCAAAGCTCTAAAATTACTGGTTATAAGATTTAACAGCTGCATCAAACTCAACTATTTCCCAAACCATTTCAAAAATGCTAAGGTTATAGCCATAAACAAACCTAGTAAGCCAAAAAATAACCCAAACAGCTACAGACCTATTAGTCTATTAAGTAACTTAGGTAAATTATTTGAAAAAATACTACATTCTCGTCTTAGTGAATTTGTAACGACCAATTCTATTGTTGCCAAAGAACAATTTGGATTTAATAAAGGGCATAGCACTACGCACCAAATAAACAGAATTAAAAATCAAATAACCACAAATAAAAACAATAAACGTTCAACGGGTCTAATATTGTTAGATATTGAAAAAGCGTTTGACACCGTTTGGCATAATGGCCTCTTATTTAAACTTCTTGATGCAAATATACCAAAATATTTATGCAAACTTATTTCAGATTTCATTCACGGCAGAAACTTTAAAGTTGCGATTAATAATGAAACATCATCTCCAAAAACCATTACCACAGGGTTACCTCAAGGATCTGTCTTGTCGCCATTGCTTTACTCGATATATACATCCGATTTTAAAGTCCCGAAATATATGAAAATTGCTTATTACGCAGATGATACTGCGTTAATTTCTTCAAACAAACTTACAAGCGCACTCCTGAAGAAAATGGAAAAGGGACTTGTAAATTGCAGTAAATATTTTCACAAATGGAAAATCAAAATTAATCCAAACAAGACCCAAGCAATAATTTTTCCATTCAACAAATCTCCCAAAAGACTGCCAAGACGTCATCTTTTTATTGGAAATAATACCATAAATGTACATAACGAGGTCAAATATCTCGGAGTTGTCTTGGACAAAAAGCTTACATTTAAACAACATATTATGGCTACGTGCCAAAAAGCTATAAAATCATTTAAAGTATTATGGCCACTACTAAATAGAAGGTCATTTCTAAACCCCAAAAACAAAAATCTACTCTTCAAAAGTGTTATAAGGCCGATATTAACATACGCGTGTCCTATTTGGAGTGACGCTGCCAACTGCCACCTAAAACGCTTACAAATTATACAAAACAAATGTCTTAAAATGATAAATAAAAAGCCCTGGAGGTATCCTACAAATCTTCTTCATGAAGAAACAGGTTATGAAAAAATTATCGATTTCATAACAAGGATTAACAACAATTATTTTGCCAAAATTGAAAATTCCTCTTACCCACTGATAAGAGAATGTAGAGAAGTAACGTAATATTAAAAAGAAATCACCAAATTGAAAATTATATGCTTATAGAGGTCTATTATTTCTAATAAACCTTCTATAAGCATATAAATATTTTCAGATAGTATTTGAATTTATTAAATCATATAAAGGTTTTTTCCCTCCCATTTTCCTTTAAAAATCATTAAAAAATAAAATAAAAACTATTTAATGTCTTTAGATCCTATATATTATTTGTTGCAATATCTATGTTAAGATAAGATCTCATATGTAAATATCAAAATTTGTTAAAATATGTAAATAAAGGAAAAATACTTAATTGAAAAAAAATTGATTGCTTCGAAAACTACATTTATAAATTTTTGGATTTCCTGGTCAATAACTGCCTTGGTATTGTATATATCGGAATATAACGTGATTTTATTGTTTAAAAAATTCATATAAATGTTCCAGTTGGTTGCACTATAATCATAATAATTGAGGTCAACCTGCAAGGCCATTGACCTTTTAAGTGTACATATAATGGGGCGATGGTCTGATGGTATTTCGTAATCCATTGCTTTTACGTCTATATTTAAAGCGGAGTTGCTTAAAATAATATCGACTGTGGATGCTTCGCGATTGTGTTGATGGGGGAATAGGGTTGGACTATTAGGATAGTGAATAAAAAAATTGCTTGATTGCTGTAGGTTGTTGAGTGCGATTCCTGCAGTATTATTTGAACGACAATTCCATGAACAATGTTTGGCATTTAGGTCACCAAAAACTATTTATTCTTTGGTGGAAGGTGTTATGTTCAAGATATCAGCACAGAAGTTATGGGTATATCTTGGTGAATATAACGAAGATATAACAATAGGTCTATTATTTATAATAACTTCAATTGAGATGTTTTCGATTGATGAAGTGTTTGGTATAAATAGGTTTTTATGAGCGACAGATTTATGAATTAACAGAGCTACTCCTCCTGATGATGAAAGTAAACATGATGATATTAAGAATTGTTTCCGTTTTGTGTTTGCCAATGATAAAAAGCTTAACATGACTTTTCATAACATGTACGTCGCATTAATCATTTAATCAACGGCAAAAACAATTTCAAATTGAAATGTATAACTTGTTTGTGGGCTTTGAATATAAAAAATGTTAATGTAGACGCAGAGAAAGATAATGAATTGAAACAAAAGAAGTTGGAGGCTCATCGTAAACGTTTGTTGAGTTTATCGAAAAAGCAACGCAAACAACATAAAAAGTTGGCCGAGTTGAAAAAGGATGAGACAAGAGCCAATTCTAAGGTTTTGAGTGACATTTTGGAGGGTTTTGCTGATGCTTGCAAAAATTTGTTTTAAGTAAGACAATTACATACAATACTACTAAACCCAGGGCCGAAAGGAAGGAATCACTAATTACTATAGCCAAGTCGCTGGTGACGAAACTTTTCGCAAGTTGAATTGTGATATTGTATTATTGATTTAGATTATGACTTACATGTAGAGTGCGTGTCAGTGCTTCTGATCGTAATTTGTCTGGTAATATTCCCATCACATTGGGTACTATACCGTTAGCTTCATAAATAAAACATTAATTTTATACTTTTTTATTCCTATAAGTAGACGGACTTGTACACCGTGGAATGAAGTTAATGGAGGATTCAATTTTGATAAAAGTAAACAATAGAAGCAACCAATTCAATACGAATAGAAAAATGTAAGTTGGTGCAATTGGCGGTATGGTCAGAGTGGATTTGTTTTTAATTTAATTAAATATGTGCATTATATTTTCAACAGCTCGAAAGCAAATGAATTTAGTAGATGAGAACGACCAACCATTAGAAGAAATGGTAGCGCAACCTACATATTCCACAAAAGTCCATCAATCCTTAAACAAATTTTAATGTAAGAGAAGTATGAAATAAAAAATGTATTTGTAGATTTCCACCGTTTTTAAACATGATGTCCCCAAAATGATGACAATGTATGCTCAGTTTATGAAAAGTAATATATAGTAGATGGCTTAAAACGCGTAAAGAAAGTCGAAAGTAAAGCCAAAACTACAAATGGCTAGTTAAACCTCTAACTACAACATTAATTCCTTTTTATTGCTTTAATTTAAAACAAGCATTTAATGTAAATTTTTAATTATCTCTGCATCTATGCAAAAATAAAACGAAACTACGGGCATTTATTTCAAAACTAAAACAAAAGAATGGTTTATTTGAAAACCTTATTTGATGCTTTAACATAATGAAATGTATATATTTTTTTGAATTTTTCGATCTAACTACACAACATAGATTAAAATATAAAAAAAAAATTCTTCAACTGACGTAAAGCACATTTAAGCTGCGTTCACACTACGTGTTTTGCTTGTTTTTCTTATTTTTTTTAGCACGTGTAATTTGTACACATAGTGTGAACCCTTTCAAACATTGTTTATGTACAACACATTTTGCAAGACATATGTAAATTTTTCAATTAAAGCAGGTTCTATTTTGGCAAGACAAACATATGAAAATACAACACTGCTTGTGGCGAAAGAAAAAAAGAGTAAATTATAAAGATTAATATTGAAAGAAAAATAAATTGTTTAATATTAATTAACAATTAAAAAATATATAAAACATATAACTTTATTTTTAACAATAAATTTTTCTAAATTCACAAATTAAATCAGCTGTTGTTTACATTTAGAGGTTATGTCATACGGAAATACATATGTACGTTTGAACGCAAAAATTATGAATCGTATGTAAAACGCTAATTTTGACACACACACGGAATTACGTATGGATCGTAAAACTGAATTTACATATGGAAAATAGAGATAGTGTAAACACACCTTTAGTAGTACCAATGTAAATACGATCGCATGTCTCGTTTTCATTGCCTTTGCATTTGATTTCGTACACTACATTACTTCTTTTTATACCCTATACCACTATGTGTCAAAAATATTTGACATAGACCCATCTTTTATTATACCGATGGAGTCAGAATCACTATCTGATTTGATTTAACTATGTCCGTCCGTCCGCCCGTCCGTCCGTCCGTCTGTGTGTCCATGTAAAGCTTGTAATCAAACTGCAGGTCGCAAATATGAATATATTTTCATTAAATTTGGCATATAAGCTTTTATCGGCCATAGGATGAACGCTATTGAAATTGGTGAGAATCGGTCTATGTTCAGACCTAGCCCCCATACAAATGACCCCTATGAAATCAACATTAATTGCCATAAGATCCAAATTATCATATAAATCTTAGTCAAATTGGGTTTGTATGTGTATATTACATCCATTAATCAGTAGTCCAAAAATTATCCCTTTTGGAAAATTCTTAGTCATAGGCCCCATATAGAGCTGCTTCCCGATATTCACTTAAATCTATCAACAAACAAAAATATTGCACTGATTCTTCTCAAATTTTGTTTGTATATATTTTTGCAAAAAAAGAGACTTTACCAAACATGGTCTGGATCGGTCCATTTTTAGGCCTAGTCCCCATATAGATATAGCATCCGATATGAACTTTTTCATATCTGCAGCCAAAAAAATTAATAAAAATCCCACTCAAATTTGGTTTATGCTTATTTTCTATATCCAGTTAGTTGGGCCTGAGAGATAGGGTCTCTTAACGCATGGTATAGGGTATCGTATAGTCGGTCTAGACCGACTATAATTTTCTTACTTGTTTCTTTTGATATTGTTGGACAATTGCAGAGTAAATGTACAGTTGCTCCAATAAATCATTAGACTGCAAATAATTATAGACAGTGCTAAGAAAAGGAGCTTCGATAATTTATAATTTCTCATTGGGTGAGAAATTATATAAATTTTTTATTTTTTATGTTATATTGATTTTACAGTTCGTCAATTGTATTGTCGAGGAGCTCATCCAGAACCACGTCTGCCATTGTGGGGGAGAGAGGGTTACCCATAGGCATTGCAAAAGTTTGAGTGTAGATTTGATCTTCATATTGGAAATAGTTGTTATCGTATAAGCAGAATTCTAAAATTTTTTGAAATTTTGGTTTGTTTATTTGTTTGTAAATTGTTGTCAATTATTGTCAGTTGTATGAAAACGGGATGTAATGCCTTGTCATTCGCAATCTCTGGCACATTTGACATCTAAATTGAAATTGCCAACATATTGGTACTTTGTTTTTGTTTGTCAGCCGGATTTTGTTGTAAGTTTATAATGCTATGTTCACACGGACAGCAGGATTCGCGGCTCGCTCTCATTCACGATTCGCGCCGGAATCATGATTGAATCTACATGATTCGCCATACAAAATTTTGAGAGCGAATCTACTTGGTTCAAAATGAACCTAGTTGTGAACCTAGAAACATTGAGTGTCTTCTCCAAGTTTAATAAGAAATTATCGCTAGTTTATCGGAACTAGCTGTCAAAAATATATAAACAAAAAAAAACAAAAAATTAATTTGTGCAATAAAATAAATAGAAATATTTAACAAATAAAAAGTATATATTTACATATATGTATATATTTAAATAAAAATTGAAAAAATGAAATAGTGAAACGTAAAGTGTAGAAGGATGTCTTCAAATATTTTCACAAAAAATATTAACGTCAAAATGAAACAAGAACACTCGTCTGAACACTAAGGTTCACAATCATGATTCAGAGAGCGAATCAAGTGGTTCATTTTGCCGTCTGAACATGCTATAAGTTGTAAAAAAAATTACGAGATGTCAGTTAAGGCAATTGTTTGTTGTCAGGGTACATGCTTTCATGTTCTCGGAAATTCTCTTGTGTTTCTTACTTCGAAATTGCCAAAGTGAATTTATTTTACGATTTCATTTCATTTTTATTTTCGTTCGTGATTGTGACATCAAAAAATTGTGTTCAAAAACATAATAAACTAAAATAAATTGAAGTTAATTTGAATTAAATAAAACTTAAAATAAAAAATTAAAAGGAAAAAATAAACAAAGAATTTCAATTCAATTCAATTCAATTCTTTATTTACATAATATTTAAATGTAATTTTGTTTAACAATTTTTCACAAAGAGTTTAGGATTTTTTCCTTTTCTACTTAAATATTAATTACAATCTTTTATATTATATTAAAGTTTCAAATAATATCGGATAAGTCGGAGGCAAAAATTTTCAAAAAACCTTTGTGTTAATTTTAAGTTAAGATAAAATAAAAGTTAAGGGTAAAATTATGTTGAGCCGAGCTCATTAATATGGTTTAAATCTGAGTTGAGACAACTGATATTGAAGTTTAATGTTAGTTTTTGAATTTTATTATTTACTGGTTCGACGTTTGCTATATAATGAAGTCGTCGAGTAGAGTGGTACCAAGGCAAATTGTGAATCATTTTTAAAAGTTTATTTTGAGCAATTTGTAATTTTTTTATGTGACACTGTGCAGCACTGGACCAAACTGGAGCAGCATAAAACATTATGGCATGAAATACGGACTTCAGTATAAGGGTTTTGTTGACGATATTAAGTTTGGAGTTCCGGTTTATCAACGGTTATAACAATCTTATTAGTTTATTAACCTTGTCTATGATATAAGGGATGTGGTCTTTGAATTTTAGTTTGGGATCTAACACCACACCCAAATATTTGACCTTGTTCTCCCATGTTATTTGACTATTATTAAAAGCTACAAGTTGTTGAGGTAGAAAACATTGTTTGCGTCTTCGCGAGAAATAAATAGCTTGTTTCTTTAGTGGGTTAACTAATATTTTCCATTTTGTAAAGTATGAATTTACTTCGATCAGTGCGGCTTCTAAGTTGTTAATTATATCGACGGCGAGTATACCCGAACTAAGTAGGGCGGTGTCATCAGCAAAAATTGATGTAGCGCAGCAATGCAGAGTTGGAAAGTCTGCTGTGTATATATTATATAAAATAGGTGAGAGACAGAAAAAAGAATTTAAATTAAAAAAATAAATCAAAAGTTTTTATTCTGGAAATGTCAAACAAGAAAAATAATGTTAAAGTAGACATGAAAAAATTTGAATTTCATTACAGAAATTTCAGTGTATAGACACAGATGAAAGTTTAAAAGAGAATTAAAAACATTTTCAGAAAACAAAATTCACTGTGTGCACCTTGTTTATAAGAGAAATGACGAAAATGCCTTATTTAACCATTAACATTGATGAATTCAAATAACGGTTATAATTAACCATTATCGTAATATATACTTAATTTTGGCCATCGTGACCAATATAGGTGAGAAATATTCGTTTTTGGTTATGAATAACTATTATTAACCAAAAAAAAAATTGTAGGTTAACCATTATTTAAGGTGATTTTTTCAGTTCGAATCTAATTCTCTTTAAATAATTAAAGCGCTTAGAGTACAACTATTTACAATTAAGAACAAGTGTATATTTTTGTTTTTGCAATTGCCTATTCTTGATCTCATTTGAACTCACGTGGTAGACAATCCAGCTTAGAAGAGGAATAAAAATTTAGCGTTGGCACGAGGGGCCAAAAAGAAAGCTTCTTGCGAACAAGAAGATGACAAAACTTCCTCCGGGTTTTGTTAACCCGAACAATGATATGGACGTAACTTCTGTATCATATATTAACGATGTTAAACAACACAAACCTCCAACTATTGTTGTAGAAGCTAATGCCTCATTTACAGATATACAAAAACTACTTGGTAAGGACTTTATTTTCAAAATTTTTGCTCCAAGTAAAGAAATCTACGAATGCTACAAGCTACAATGCTACATACTTAAGGAGAGTAAAGCCCTAAACACATTCACTGCGAGTTGCGAGTCCGAGTAAAAATAAGCTTTTTGCATGCGAGAATTTTGCTATTGTGCTTTTACAAAATCATCAAAATGGTTTTTACAAATTTTAAAATTTTACAAATATACAATCAAAACAACTTATCATTTCGCAAGTCAAAATGCACAATACAATAAATACACACTGATTCTCCTGTCATATGTTTATAAATACAGCTAATTCTCCTGTCATCTGATTTTTCTTGCACAGAAAATAGAATCAATAATATTTCCTTTGCGAGTGTTTTTACAACCTAAGTTGGCAACGCCACACAAAAAAGTTTTACTCTCGATCTCGCTTCCACATTAGAAAAAAATCATACTGTCTCATTCTCGTTTTTTCTGGCTCCAAAAAAAATAGGTTATACACCACCTTACACGGTTTACCCTGCATAAACTCTGAGGAATCTCCAAAGAGCTAAAAAACTACAACCTATCCCCTTCTTCAGTAACTGAAATAGTCACCAAATTCAGTTCGAACAATAATGCAGAGTTTACAAAGTTAAATTTTAATCCAACTGCCTTAAAAAATGTACCAACAATTTCCAATATTATAATTTCTTGACAAAAATACAAATCGAGATCCAGGAATAAACCAACTCAATGCTGGAACTGCCTAATATATGGCCATGGCGGTGAACATTGTCATCGAAGTCCTGCGTGTATGATATGTACAGAGCAACATCATACAAGTGTGTGTTCGTTTAACACAAATGAAAAAGACCAGCTGTTTTTACATGCTTTAATTACCAAAAACATGGAAAAGAGAGAACTGATCACTCTGCAAACGACATCAACTGTCCGTTTCGTTCTCTCTATTTGGGAACTAGAACAAGAGTAACTTCTAAAAGTCATAATAACAGCAGACAACAACAAAATAACTTATTTCAATCAAAGGTAGGAGATTTCCAAAATTTAAGTAACAACAACACAAATTGTAACAATAACATCAATAATAACAGCAGAGCTACATATGCCAACCAGTTAAAAACAAACAACGATTTATTTAAGGTGCTATTACATGATGTGTTTTTTACATATGTACTGTCAAATTTTCCCACAACAAAAGTTGTACACATCGTGTGATACATCCCTACAAGAAATGAATGACTGAAACTAACACATAAACAATATTTGTACTAACACATTTGCAGTTTTTTTCTATTTAAAAACATATGACTGTCATTGTTGCTGTTGTTAAGGTTTAGGAAAGGTAAGTAATTAATTAAATTAAAATTAAATTAAAAAGTTCAAGTTAATTTATGTTGTTTCTTTAGGATTCTTCAAAATATGTCAGTGGATTCGTTAGTGCAATTCTCAATTGTGGTGGCACGTCCCTCCATTATACCCTTCCACAATATATTTTTTGCTCGCTTGTGGCCTATTCCTGTTGGATCGTTAACTTAAGATATTGCTGTAGAATCTTCACAAACTTTCAATCTAGAACTTTTATACCTCTTAGGAATCGCATAAATATATTGTTAATAGATGCGCAATCACCAAATGAACTTATTAAGGTAATGTACTGACATTTTATTAAAAAGTCTAGCTAGAAACAAAGTAAATCTTCCTTGCAGAATTTTACATTAATCCTTATATCTATCTTTCAGTCTGTTGCCATAACATGGATGTGTTTTTTTAAATATTTGGCTCGAATGTTTTAATTTATGCCATTCTGGAATATAGTGTGGAATATAATGTTGATAATATGAATATTAAGGAATGTGCAGTATCCATAAATTCGTCCATAATGAAATTAATTTTCAAAAGAATAAAGATCTAAAAATATTGAACAAATTGATTTATGGAGGTATTATCACAATATCTCACACACCGTTCTGTACAAACAATTTTCCAAATGGAGTGTATCAGTTTTGGCCGAAATTGTTAATTCACAACACACAAAAGGTGAGCTTTAATATAAATTGTTGATATATATGTGTTATAATATATTGTTTTCTTTAAGAACCTACTGATTGCACTAAGGCCCATTACCGGAAATTTCTATTGAGTTTAGTCAATTTATTCAGTGCTAAGTTACGAACCGCTTTGAGGGATGGTTCGAGTGAAAAGTCAGCAAACATTGTCTCAAAGTTATCGACACGTTTCGGAATTGGTGATATTGTTGTGTTTTTAATATATTAATGTTTATTTCTTTTTTTGAATTTTTGATTTTTAATACAATAAATAAATATAAATAAAAAATAATAAGTCGTGTTTCATTATAATCAAGCGTGACCGGTCAATGATGATGTATATAGCCATCAAGTATGACCGGTCAGCGATGATGGATATATCTATCATCGTTGACTACTAAACAGCGGTAGAGTGAGCAGTTCAGATATATATTATATGGTTTACATACTTTCATAGGTTAGAGTAAGATGCAAAATCACATGTACACAAAAGTTTCGGTCAGTTTTGGCATATTTGCCTTAATAAAATGATAGAAACTTTGTTCTACGCGATGACCGACACTTTAGTCAGTAGTGCCGGTCATATCACCGGTTAAATGACCGTCACTGTTCTTGTAGGGATATGAAACATTGTTTATGTACAAACATGAGGAAAGTCACATGTACATTTTTCAATTAGAACAGGTTCTATTTGTGCATGACAAACATATGAAAATACAACACTGCTTGTGGCGAAAGAAAAACAGAGTAAATTTAAAAGATTAATATTGAAAGAAAAATAAATTGTTTAGTATTAATTAACAATTAAAAAATATATATATCGTTTTTAACAATAAATTTTTGTAAATTCACGAATTAAATCAGCTGTTGTTTACATTTAGAGGTTATGTCATACGGAAATACATATGCACGTGTGATAGCAAAAATTATGAATCGTATGTAAAAGACAATTTTGACAGACATTAGGATTTTCATATGGATAAAAAAAAGTGACAGTACATATGTAAAAAATACTTCGTGTAATAGCACCTTTAGCATCGATGAGCTTTTTGATATTTTCACTACAGCTATGGATGATTTACATATGTAGGTACACTTCAAAAGTACAACAAATCAAAGTTGTAATGTCAGTGGTGAAATACGCCCATGGATTATACTAATTTAAACGAATTCAAAATGCTTCACTTGAATGTTAATGGCATTTCAAACTTTTCTAAATTAAAACAATTTGAAATACTAATTGAACGAGAAAATATTAAAATAGCGTCTTTGAATGAAACATTTTTTTCAGAAAATCATAGGCCCTACTTTAAAAATTATTATTTATATAGAAGTGACAGAACAGATGCAAGGAGAGGAGGAGTAGCTCTGTTAATTCATAAATTTGTCGCACATAAAAACCTCTTTATATCAAACGCCTGATCAATCGAAAACATCTCAATTGAAGTTATTATAAATAATAGACATATTGTTGTATCTTCGTTATATTCACCAAGATATAACCATAACTTCTGTGCTGATATCTTGAACGTAACACCTTCCACCAAAGAATATATAGTTTTTGGTGACGTAAATGCCAAACATTGTTCTTGGAATTGCCGTTAAAATAATACTGCAGGATTCGCACTCAACAAACTACAGCACCCAAGCAATTTTTTCATTCACTATCCTAATAGTCCAACCCTATTCCCCCATCAACACAATCGCGAAGCATCCACAGTCGATATTATTTTAAGCAATTCCGCTTTAAATATAGACGTAAAAACATGGATTACGAAGTACCATCACACCATCGCCCCATTATATGTACACTTAAAAGATCAATGGCCTTGCAGGTTGACCTCAATTATTATGATTATAGTGCAACCAACTGTAACATTTATATGAATTTTTTAGATAATAAAATCACGTTAAATTCGGATATATACAATACCAAGGTAGTAAAAAATCAGGGAATCCAAAAATTTATAACTGCAGTATTTGAAGCAAAGGATGTGTTTACACCTAAAATAACTCAATGTACTAAGTTTCTAAGTAACATGATTGATAAAAGTATTAATTCGAAACGCAATAAGAAATGGTGTCAATTATTATCCAATTTAAAACCAGGTGATAAATCATTTTGGAAAATAAGCAGGAACTTTCGAGGAAAAGGAAAAAATCAAATCCCTCACTTTAAAGTTGGAAATACAAAAATAACATATGATAAGGACAGGCTGAAGTCCTGGCAAATACATTTGTCAAAGCAAATAACCTCACTTCGAATTACAACCACTCAGTTGATACAGTAATTAATACAACAGTAAATAATTTTAAGAATCTGAATCAGCAATTTTGAAGAAGTAATGAATATTGTCTCATCAATAAAACCCTCAAAATCCCCTGGCTTTGACAATGTTCCCAACCTACTCTTAAAGAAACTACCACTCAAAGCTCTAAAATTACTGGTTATAATATTTAACAGCTGCATCAAACTCAACTATTTCCCAACCTATTTCAAGAATGCTAAGGCCATAGCCAGAGTTTATACCAGTTGTGACAGCTTGACAGCTGTCAAAAACGCAATCTCGAACCGTATGGCTTTGTTTACCTTTTTCTCCATTTTGTTTTGGTAAAGAAGTGCGAAAGAGATTAAAAAAATAGAATATACAAAATATAATTTGTGCAAGCGAACAGCTATACACCATGTTTTCAGCCAGTGACAGAAAAAAAAATAATAACAATGGAAAAAAGTGAGTACAGTGATAAACATTAAAAATTAATAAAATCGTATTTTCTTTTCAGAAATAAAAGGTATAATAGGTGCATATTAAAACCTAAAGCTTGTGATAATACCAGTAATGTTGGTATAAATGCTGGTAAATTTGCCAATTACATTCACCACTGCTCAACCCAGGGCCGAAAGGAAGGAATCAAAAATTACTATAGTTGAGCTAACTATTGGTCCAGTTGCTGGTGGCGAGTCACGAAACTTTTCGCAAGTTAAATTGTGGTATTAATGCTTTGGATTATGACTTGCGTGTGAGTGGTTCTAAATCGAAATTTGTCCGGTATTATTCAATGCTTTGGGCACTATACCATTGGCTTTATAAATAAAACATTAATTGGCACTTTTTTTACTCCTATAAGTAGACATCTAGCTGAAAAGGAACAAAAATTAGCCGCAACTGAAGAAACAAAATCTCAAATATAACAACAGATATCTACAATTGAGAACGCTTCTAAACAACAGCCTGTTGAACAGATTTAATTTTATAAATGCTAGTAAACCCTTAAAAATGTGAGTTCCAAAAATTGACAATTACGAACAACAAATACAAAACCACCAAGAACTACAAAAATTGATTGAGTATTTGGAAATGGGATTGAAGTATAAAGAAAAACAACTTCAGTAAAATGTAAAACAGACAAAACAATAAATGACTTACAAAAATTAGTAGATGGATTATAAGCAGAAGTAGCTAAGAAAGTCCAACTTAAAGTTGAAAAGGTAGCAGAAAATGTCAGTGGCATAGAAAAGGATTTGTTGTAACAATTGCAAGAACCAAAAGCAGAAAAACAATGTAAGTTAATATATATAAACATTTTGAAATCACTGATATTCATATATGCAGTGCATTTGTTTCTAAAACTTTACAGTGACGATTATATAATTAAAGTTCTAAGCCAAACTCTTCCAGTTTTCTTTGCTACAATATATTTTTCTGCCTCTTCTGTGCATGATATGATAATCATTGTTTATTAAGATATTTAGTATTGATTGTTATTTATTTTTTAAATTTGTATACTTGTAGCAACAGGTAAAATTGTTGAGTACAACAAGCAAAGCTGCTGTTGGAGGCAGTTTTTCGGCTAAAGGAATAGATCAAAAAGACTTGCGGGATGTGCCTAAACGTTTGTGTTCAGAGGCAGTAAAAGCTTGTGCTGGCACAGCCCTATCAGTACCTTTAAATCAGTGGGTAGAACCGGTCTTCACAACCCAGATTAGACAGCAACCGCAAATTTGTAGTAGTCACAAATCTGGACAATCTAACAGCGCATATAGCCCTTCCGACCCACAACACACCACACAACAACGCCAATGGCACTCGGAGCAGTTCCAGCAGTAGCATCGGCGCTTGAGGAGAGTGTATACTCGTTGAATCAGTGGCTATATTACTCGCAATACCAAAATATATTATTTTAAGACGGCCGTTAACCATAAGAAAACTATCTGGTTTTAAATCTGAATGTATTTTGCTGGATATAGTTTACAGCCAGATTATAGTTTACAGCATTTGATGCACAAAGTTTGTTAGGATATATAAAGGTAAATTTGTTGTGTAACTTTGTAAAGGTAGCAACTTTGTTGTAAATCGACCACCTAATTGTAAAAGTTATTAAAAAAAACCATTGGATTTTTATAAAAAATGTTTATTATTTGTTATAAATATAAAATATGTTTATTATCTTGGTATAAATATGTAAGAAAAATTTTATTATAGTTACAATATAATTGGTAAAATAAACATTATTTTTGAAAATAACATCTTCCAGCGTTTCGTGGTGTAGAAATTGTTTTTTTTCGACCTTTTCTCTGGTCTAGATCCGT
Source organism: Cordilura impudica (assembly GCA_963682025.1). NCBI lineage: Eukaryota > Metazoa > Arthropoda > Insecta > Diptera > Scathophagidae > Cordilura > Cordilura impudica. The sequence goes on from OY821518.1 coordinate 188,173,712, forward strand.
CATGTTCTGTTAGAAACAGTACCACCTGGCGAAGGATGTGGTTCTTCACTACGCATGACGGTCTTGGGTAAGGAGAAGCTAGGTGTTTAAAATGCATAGGTGCATTGTCTTACACTATGTATCGCGCTACACTTACCCCTGGATTGCAGCGAGTGACAATACAATTTGTTTTATAATTAAATTAAAATCAATAGTTTAATTTTTGAAAGTACATGTTTTGTTTTACAAACAAAAAAAACGTCGTGTTGTCCACTCTCTGAAATTCCTAGGTCCCAAAAAATTTATCGGTCCACCCACAACCAAAAACTAAAAATTAAAATTCATAAAAATTAAAAAATCATAAAAAAATAAAAATTCATAAAAATTAAAATGTATCAAAATAAAAAATTCACAAAAATAAAAATTCATAAAAATTAAAAAATCATAAAAATAAAAATTCATAAAAAATTTACTTTAAAATAAAAAATTAACAAAAAATTAACAAGTATAAAAATAAAAAATTCACAAAAATAAAAATTCATAAAAATTAAAAAATCATAAAAAATAAAAATTCATAAAAATTGTGAAGTATAAAAATAAAAAATTCACAAAAATTAAAAAGAATAAAAATAAAAAATTCACAAAAATTTTTTTTTTATTATCCGCTCATTCACAGAAAACGCAATAATTCCACTTTTAAAGTTTTTAGTTTTTTTGACTAAGTCCGTTTCTACATCTTGAATTGTTAGTCAATAATTTTACTGTAATTCAATACTAAAAATAACGATTTACACCAAAATGAAACAATTCCAATATATCCTACTGACTTTAATTAAATTTATTAATTTTTCCAAAAAATTGCTCTGGTGGAATTATTGCGGTTTGTTATGGACCTCTTCAAATATACTTTCCTTTATTTTTTTGGTTTTATGCATTGTTCTATTTGAATGGAATGTTTAAAGTATTTTCTGGTACATAATTTTAAACTAAATAAACGAGAATCCTAAAAAAATAATAAAATCAAGCGAAATTCTCGTAAAAACTCGAGTTTGAATGAAACATTAATTTATCCGGAATTTGTGATTATCCGAAATGCTCTCATCATCGAGCATTCCGAATAACAGGGCTTTTACTGTATGAACAACAAATACTAAACAAGATCTGAATATCAATTTAATATAGAAAAAATAACAAATATAGAATATACAAAAAATATATAAATATAGACATACCGGTTCGGATCCCTCGGTAACGTATGGAGTCTTGCCTCCCCAAGATCACAACCCATTAAACACACACTATATTAAAAAAAATATATATATATAAATAATATTGTTTAATTTTTTACTAATTCAAGTTCGTATCTACTTATATGCATTATAATTTTTAGGAGAAAAATGTATAAATACCCACTTAGAAGCTTATAGTTAAACAAGTATGAAAATAATAGTCGGTTTACACCGACTATACGATACCCTATACCATGCGTTCACAGGCCATATCTCTAAGGCCCAACTAATTGGATATAGAAAATAAGCATAAATCAAATTTCAACATAGACCGATTTTCACCAATTTAAATAGCGTTCATCCTATGGCCGATAGACGCTTATATACTAGATTGCATCAAAATATATTCATATTTGCGAGCTGTAGTTTGATTACATGGACACAGAGACGGACGGACGGACAATGCTAAATCAACTCACAAAGTGATTGAGCCAATCGGTATAATTAAAAATGGTTACAAACATCAGCACTAAGTCATTATACCCTAACCACAAAGCGAATACATTAAAATTGTAGTGGGTGTTAACTGTAACTTGTCTTCGGTTAATATATTTTCTCTTGTTAAAAGAGCTTCTCCAACCGTATCGACCAATACATTCTTTAATTCAGCATTAACTTGTCTGAAATTTGAATTGGCCATGAAAATTGGTGCGCTCTTCTTTGTTTCTGTAATTCCTCTGATATGTTCTAACTCTGCAGAATCCTTACATCCCTCTATTTGTCCGCCTCAGGAGGTTCCTCTAACACTTAAGTTTTCATGGTGGACATTTGTCGCACCTAGATTTGTTGGGCAAACAACCATTGGTGTACCTCTTGCTTAGCTTTTTTCTGTACACTAGTACTTACACATTTTCTTTTGAAACTATAATGTATATTATGTTACTTACTTTAAAGCCTTTATTATTTATTTTTTAAATTTATTTAAAAAATTTTATTTGTGATAAACTGTCATGAAGTTGTCATGTAGCCGTGCAGCTGTGTTGGTGTCAAAATAATCGTTTTCATATGAACGTGACGTGCGTGCCGATAGCCTCAAAAAAATAGCCTCGAATTTCAAATGAATAGTTGGCAACGCGAAATTTTTAAAATGTATTCCAATGCTTATGGGAGTGGATTCTCCAGTTTGGGATGACTAATTTAAGCAGGAATAATACATAAATAAATATTAGAACATTTATAGAACCTAAATTCTTGTTTTTTATTGGGATTTATTGGGACCGGGATACTCCAAGGAAGCTTCCAGCACAATGGAGCGTCGTACCATGGAGCACGATATGTCATATTGGAGCTTAGGTAAAGGCGGATATAAAAAGTCTTCCGTGCAATAAATTTGCAAGTACGTTTCTGGACAAACTGGGAATCTTTATTTTTGGCCAGACCCACCTTATAGACAAACTAAGCTTCGTACCATGGAGCACGGCATGTCAAATTGAAGCTTAGGCATAGGCGGATATAAAAAGTCTTCCGTGCAATAAATTTGCCGGCACGTTTCTGGAAAAACTGGGAATCTTTATTTTTGGCCAGACCCACTAATTAAGACCCACTTTTTAGACAAACTAAGCTTCGTACCATGGAGCACGGCATGTCAAATTGAAGCTTAGGCAAAGGCGGACATAAAAAGTCTTCCGTGCAATAAATTTGCCAGCACGTTTCTGGAAAGACTGGGAATCTTTATTTTTGGCCAGACCCACCTTATAGACAAACTAAGCTTCGTACCATGGAGCACGGCATGTCAAATTGAAGCTTAGGCATAGGCGGATATAAAAAGTCTTCCGTGCAATAAATTTGCCAGCACGTTTCTGGACAAACTGGGAATATTTATTTTTGGCCAGACCCACCTTTTAGACAAACTAAGCTTCGTACCATGGAGCACGGCATGTCAAATTGAAGCTTAGGCACGATGTGTACAACTTTTGTTGTGGGAAAATTTGACAGTGCATATGTAAAAAACACATCATGTAATAGCACCTTTAACGATTACATTTTCTGAAAACTTATGTAAAACCACCAAGCTATACGTAGGCTTGATCTAACATATTATTTTCCTTTAAATTTTCAGGTATTTTTCCCATCATGTTAATGCGACTTGTAGAACAAGACTCATCTTAGAAATTATTACGGGAAGTAATTTATGATACTATCGCACTATAGAATTGGTACTTTGTTATAAATTTGTTTTTTTTTCTCTCTTCTTCTTTCAGGTATTTAGCAGCCTCTTAATATGGCAGTTAGCAACCAAGAATCACATGCAGGTTTGATGATGAAACTACAAGACTACACTTGCCATTCTGGTAAATGAATCCGAAAAATCATGGCACTCGAAGACAAAAGAAATTGATCTAAAAAAATATACACTAATGTCCTAAAGCGGCACTTAGTCGAAACTGTGACTGTATCACAGGTTGGCTTACGAATCTAGGGGACTCTTCCCTCAATTTTAGATAAATAAATAATCTGTATAATTAATAACATTAAGGGACAATAACAGACACATAAATGGATGTTAAAAAAAATATTGCACATGAATTTTGTTATTGCACGTTCCCTTCAACTATCATCACAGATTATTGTTGCAGGTCTTTTGCGTGAAAAATACCTAGACTCTTACCTTGAAGTGTTTCCACTTCATACATGCAATTGCCTATTGTTTTACTAATCCTGCACTTCTTGAATTTTGGAGCAACCTTTGCGTTGAAATTTTTCGAGAAATTGCTTTGAACAAAATTTCGCAAAAATACTTCCTGCCCAGGCGTGGAAGTACGTTTATTATACTCTTTTCACCCTTTTTATAAGCCTTATGCAAATTTTCTTTTATAACCTCTCCTATTTACTGTAAATTATTTTTCCTCTCCAGAATGTCTATTTCGGCCTTACCTAGAGCTTTAAGTTTCTTCGCCAACTCATAATCGGGGCCTGAATTAAACATTTGTTGACCAAATACAGCATTATAGGGGCTAGTACCTATAGCTTCATGTACGGAACTTCGTAATGCACACTCTATCTCGGATAAATGCACATCCCAATCCCGATGATGATCTAAAACAACAATAATATGTGCATTTCTACATTTTGAGCGAGGATATTTGCCTAGAAAATCAATGTAGAGTTTCCGAAATGGGCGGTATGTTCCTTGCATACCTTACAATATTTAATATAATTTTTCACATGAACAACCATTTTAGGCCAATAATAAAACTGCCTAATCCTATGCAGTCTTCTGGATATACCTCCATGACAAGCAGTCTCATCATCATGATATTTAGAAATTATGGCGCTAATTAAATTTTCAGGTACCCAAAGTTTCCACTGTCATCTTTTGAAAAATTGTTTTTCTTGTAAATGATGCCATCTTCAATTTTCAGATCTGGTAAACGGTGTTTATTTTCCTCTATTGTCCGCACAATCGCCGTATATTCAGGCGATTCCAATTCTACAGTATCAAAACCAAATATATCTATTTCTTCTATTACAGGTTCTAGATCATCTATTGCCCTGGATAACGTATCGGCTACTACATTTTCGGATCCTTTTCTGTGCTCGATATGAAAATTATACGCTTGAAGTTGTAGGGATCATCGAACCATCCGACCGCTTAAATCCTTCAGGCTCATAAGCCATTTTAAACTGGCATGATCGGTTATTATCGTGAATTTCATAAGCTCAACGTATGGTCGGAATCTTTTCACTGCCAATACTGCAGCTAGAGATTCTTTTTCTGTCACCGTATAATTTAACTGAGCACCATTCAACTTTTGAGAAAATAATGCTATTGGCCTGTCGAAATTGAATATAATACGGACATTGAAAATCGGGGTGTACAAGGACGGTGCTGTTTTTAATGCCCTTTTTAATTGTGAGAATGCTAAAAGTGCCTCTTCGTTCCTTCTGAATTTAATTCCTTTCTTCAGGGTGTCGCGCAGAGGAGCAGAAATTACGGCAAAGTCCTTGATAAAACGCCTGTACCACCCAGCTGTCCCTAAGAAATTTCTCACTTGTCTAGGGTAACTGGAATTTTCTCAATGCCCTCGATCTTGGCAGGGTCTGTGCGAAAGGTGCCCCTCCAATCACAAATCCTAAATACATAAGTTCTTTGAAACAATATATGCTCTTCTTCGTTCCTATGGTCAAGTTCGCGTTCCTCAAACAGGCAGCTACTTCCCTTAATAGCACAACATGATAATCAAAGTCCTTTGAAATAATCAACAAATCATATAAATATCTAAGCACATTATTCTTCAGTCTCTGAGGTATAACCCTATCCCTATTCCTGGCATCTAGGCAAAGCCGACTTTTTTCTGTTTGGAAACTAAGGTAATTCTATTATTCCGGGGGCTTTCACTTTCCTCAATGACTTCTAATTTTAACATATTATCGATCTCCTCATATAATAGTTCCTGAAATTTCGGCGATAGCGGATAATGCCTATCTTTAAAAGGTACTGAATTTGGCTTCAACTGAACCTGATGCTTTTCCAGGTGAGTTTTTACAAGTCCGTCTTTTTCAAATGCTTTAAACATATTTTTAATCTCTTGCAGTTGTTGTTCTTGTTGCGGATTTAACCTTTGTTGTTATATATTCTGGTTAAGGTTAGATTCCATATCCAGAGCTATTTTATTCACATCTAATTCACTAACATCTAAAATTTCTGGCGCTGATTCAAAAACCTCCCAAAAATCTATTCCTAAATATGCTATTTGTGCTAATGATGGACACAGGTAAAATGACACTTCTTTTTCAATGTCACGATATTTTACGAAAAGTTTGATTTTACCACTTACTCTATGTGGTCGACCGGCGGCAGTTCTTACATTCGAGTTATATCTCTGCGCTTTTACGCCTATTTCTGCTAGTAATTCGTAGCAGCCTTTCCCTAATAGACTCATGGAAGCACCAGTGTCTAACAACCCTCTTATTTTTTTACTTTTCAGAATTATTTCTGCAAAAACTCTGGGGTCTCCGTTCTCAATCGCTTCAATAGATGACGTAACTGATGGAATTTTCCTGGAATTGGCTGGGAATCCTCATTATCATCCTGATCAAAAATACGTTTCCTTACTTTTATATAGTTCTTCAATCTTTCCTTATATAATTTCCGTAATAATGGTCCGTGTTTTATATTGGGTAAAGTATGTGATTTATCATGATTTCCAACTATTCTAATGTTATTTTTTTGTTTCAAATCCTCTGTCATCGTGCCTACACTTCGGTTGCTGCGGACGTCTGTATGGAGCGTGATTCGCTCGCATTCGCCATACTCCTCCGTAAGTTTCCCGGGTTGCACTTAGGTTTTCTCCAAACCGCACTTAAAACAAAAGATATTGCGAATTGTCGATTCGCACTCCATATAAGTGTGGCCGGGGATTTTACAGTTCCAACATCTCAACTCTCTTCTCTCGTGCTGAGCAACTGCCTCAACTACCACTACCTCATCATCATCAAGCCTATTGATACTGTTTTCCTCACAAATCTCATTAACATAATTCCTAGATGGATATCTCAAATTTTGTGGAGGAGGAATTGGTCTCAACTCACGTTTGGGAAAACGTAGCTCAATCTCCTTACATTCCTCCCTAAGCTGTTCTATATTATAAATTGCCATTGGGTATATAATTCTGGCTACGCTTTCTTTTACATTCCTCTGCTCTTACATTCCTGTTGCTTTCTTTCGACCAATTCACGCATCACCTCAAAATCACTACGGCTCGATTGATATTGGTTTAATAGGCTAAAAGGCAGAGTGGCCAGTCTATTTTACTATTGCTCGTTTTAAGAAATAACCAATACCACTCCCTAGCATGTCCCTTTAGAAGTCTATGGAAATCCCTGATAACCTCTGGCAATGGGATATCATAGTGTGTTTTCAAATATTCCACGCGAAACACAAAATCATCTATACCCCTTCCGTTTGATCCATCAAATATAATGCCCTATTTATCAATGCGTACATTTCCCTGGTTCTACATTAATATCTGGCTCGTAATCTGAAAATATTGGACCGTTAGTTAATATATTAGAAAACCTTGGTCTGTCTCCTGGATAATTTTGTTGCCGGTTAGTATTCCGGTTTAGAGAGTCTACACCCCTTTCTCTTCCTAATGCACTATTTGCTCGGGAGTTATTTTCAACTGGGTTATCTGCTAGATTTGAATTAATATTGATATTTCTTAAGAGTTTTATGGCCTCATTAACGTATTCCATAATTTTTTTTAAACTATCCTTCATGGTAGCTTGCACCCATTCTGCCATTTCTTTTCTCTGAGATTGCCTATAGTTCTCCTGCGCTTGCCTAACAGCATTTCTACAATTTCCCCTAAATCATTAGATAATTGATCCTGAGTACCAGCGGCGACATTTGTTATGTCCATTAAATTTCTATTTCTCTGATATTCAGTAGCTGATATTAGTGGAGTATTTGCCGGCATCATATCCACTCCCGCTTTAGCAGTAACGTGAGAGGTTCCCAAATTCGGGTTATTTATCGTCCTCGAAATAATGTCAGATAAATCTCGCACGTTAAGGTCATTGTAAATGGTAATTGGCGGTGAACGTATTACGGCTTCCCGGGTGTCGATTCCCATCGAATTGCAATGCCCTTTGGCCTTTCGATTTATCACTTGACATTCTATACTGTTAAAAATAAATAATTATATTTTGAAGGAATACGCAAAATAATAAAATATACGGTTTGCTTTTCACTTATCGCACTTTAAATTATAATTTGAAATTATTTAACATAAAGTTATTGGTGTATTAACATGAACTAGTAGAGGTGACAAAAATTTTAGATAATTTGTTATCATACTTAATGCTAGCTTCCTATATCTATTATCACGGTTCAACTATTGTCTTTACCCTTTACCAATTTAACTAACCTATATTGCTTCAATTCCCATAATATTCATAAAACAATGCAAACATTTGTTAACTAAAGACAAAAGATCACAGTTTTAAATAATTATTCGCAAAAATATATCGCATGGGTAGATCTACGCAAAAAATTCACAGGCTCACCTTCGAAAACATCCGCTACAATACCTTTATCATAACAATTACAAGAGTTAGGTTTAATTAAATCTTTCGACTATATTAAAGATGATACAGTATTAACATGAAGACGATTCCCCATATTGGCTTTAATCAAATTTTGGGAAGAAAAAATTCTTTCTACACATGCTGAGGAGTGTGGAATAGAAAGAATTCCTTGAACAATAAAAATTAGTATATAAAGGTTCATGTAATCAATTTTTTATCAACGAAATCTTTTTCCAAAATAGACTAAAACTTAAATCTTAAAACTTAAACGATAGTGCCTTACATACATACACTATTTATTAGTTCAAGTTTGTCTGTTTCGTTTGGAAAAAGTTAAATAACAAGTGGTACAATGCTATTGTTTCCCCACTTATAACATGATCTGACGCAAATTTTGGAAACCAGTTTAAATAAAAATCTCCAAAATCATATTTTATTTCTTTTATATTCTAAAAATGTTATGTAAAAAACATGACTCTTTTATTTGAAACAAGACAGATTTGCAATTAAAAGTAGGGGCTTTTTTCTTTGACACACAAAACAATGTTGTAAATAAAAGTAGTTTTCGAAACAGGGTAACAATTACATTGAAAAATGTAATGAACGGTTTGAAGTAGTTAAGGTGTGTTTACATTATGTGTATTTTCCGTATGTAAATTCAGGTTTACGATCCATACGCAATTCCGTGTCTGTGTCAAAATTGGCATTTTACATACGATTCATATTTTTTGCGTTCAAACGTACATATGTATTTCAGTATTACATAACCTCTAAATGTAAACAACAGCTGATTTAATTTGTGAATTTACAAAAATTTATTGTTAAAAATAAAGTTATATATTTTATATATTTTTTAATTGTTAATTATTATTAAACAATTTATTTTTCTCTCAATATTAATCTTTATAATTTACTCTGTTTTTCTTTCGCCACAAGCAGTGTTGTATTTTCATATGTTTAGTCTGTATGATTTTATTTTCGAAGTCCGTTGGTTTTGTTTATTTTTAGAAATATATCTAAAAACTTGCCATTTTAGACGGACCAGAGTTGTTTTTATGGTAATATTAAAAAAAGTTAAAAACAAAGAACGTGGAAATAAAATATAAATTTTCCAAATAAATTTGTTTGTTATTCTAAACAGCTGTTTTCATAAGGCTTGGATGTGATGGTTTAAATAGCCTAAGCACAGTTTATACCAGTTGTGACAGCTGTCAAAAAAGCAATCTCGAACCGTATGGCTTTGTTTACCTTCTTCTCCATTTTGTTTCGGTAAAGAAGTGCGAAAGAGATTAAAAAATAGAATATACAAAATATAATGTGTGCAAGTGAACAGCTATGGAACATGTTTTCAACCACTGACAGCATAAAAAATAAAAACAATGGAAATTTAGTGAGTATAAACATTGAAAAAAAAATTCATAAAATTTTATTTTTGACAAATTAACATTTAATTTAGTAATCTGTGATATTTCCTTTTCAGAAATAAAAGGTATAATAGGTGCATATTAAAACCTAAAGCTTGTGATTGTGATAATACCAGTAATGTTGGTATAAATGCTGGTAAATTTGCCAGTAACATTCACCACTGCTCAACCCAGGGCCGAAAGGAAGGAATCAAAAATTACTATAGTTGAGCTAACTAATGGTCCAGTTGCTGGTGGCGAGTCACGAAACTTTTCGCAAGTTGAATTGTGGTATTAATGCTTTGGATTATGACTTGCGCGTGAGTGGTCCTAAATCGAAATTTGTCCGGTATTATTCAATGCTTTGGGCACTATACCATTGGCTTTATAAATAAAACATTAATTGGCACTTTTTTTTACTCCTATAAGTAGACATCTAGCTGAAAAGGAACAAAAATTAGCCGCAACTGAAGAAACAAAATCTCAAATATAACAACAGATATCTACAATTGAGAACGCTTCTAAACAACAGCCTGTTGAACAGATTTAATTTTATAAAGGCTAGTAAACCCTTAAAAAATGTGATTTCCAAAAATTAACAATTACGAACAACAAATACAAAACCACCAAGAACTACAAAAATTGATTGAGTATTTGGAAATGGGATTGAAGTATAAAGAAAAACAACTTCAGTAAAATGTAAAACAGACAAAACAACAAATGACTTACAAAAATTATTAGATGGATTACAAGCAGAAGTAGCTAAGAAAGCCCAACTTCAATTTTTCAATTATACATTCTTCCTTTATTTACATATTTTAACAAATTTGATATTTACATATGAGATCTTATCTTTATATAGATATTGCAACAAATAATATATAGGATCTAAAGACATTAAATAGTTTTTATTTTATTTTTTAATGATTTTTAAAGGAAAATGGGAGGAAAAAAACCTTTATATGATTTAATAAATTCAAATACTCTCTGAAAATATTTATATGCTTATAGAAGGTTTATTAGAAATAATAGACCTCTATAAGCATATAATTTTCAATTTGGTGATTTCTTTTTAATTTTACGTTATTTCTCTACATTCTCTTATCAGTGGGTAAGAGGAATTTTCAATTTTGGCAAAGTAATTATTGTTAATCCTTGTTATGAAATCGATAATTTTTTCATAACCTGTTTCTTCATGAAGAAGATTTGTAGGATACCTCCAGGGCTTTTTATTTATCATTTTAAGACATTTGTTTTGTATAATTTGTAAGCGTTTTAGGTGGCAGTTGGCAGCGTCACTCCAAATAGGACACGCGTATGTTAATATCGGCCTTATAACACTTTTGAAGAGTAGATTTTTGTTTTTGGGGTTTAGAAATGACCTTCTATTTAGTAGTGGCCATAATGCTTTAAATTATTTTATAGCTTTTTGACACGTAGCCATAATATGTTGTTTAAAAGTAAGCTTTTTGTCCAAGACAACTCCGAGATATTTGACATGATTAAGTACATTTATGGTATTATTTCCCATATGAAGATGACGTCTTGGCAGTCTTTTGGGAGATTTGTTGAACGGAAAAATAATGGCTTGGGTCTTGTTTGGATTAATTTTGATTTTCCATTTGTGAAAATATTTACTGCAATTTACTAGTCCCTTTTCCATTTTCTTCAAGAGTGCACTTGTAAGTTTGTTTGAAGAAATTAACGTAGTATCATCTGCGTTGTAAGCAACTTTCATATACTTCGGAAATTTGAAATCGGATGTATATATCAAGTAAAGCAATGGCGACAAGACTGATCCTTGAGGTAACCCTGTGGTGATGGTTTTTGGAGATGATGTTTCATTATTAATCGCAACTTTAAAGCTTCTGCAGTGAATGAAATCTGAAATAAGTTTGCATAAATATTTTGGTTTATTTGCATCAAGAAGTTTAAATACTAGGCCAATATGCCAAACGGTGTCAAACGCTTTTTGTTTTCAGCTGGTTAGCATATGTAGCTTTGCTGTTATTGTTGATGTTATTGTTACAATTTGTGTTGTTGTTTCTTAAGTTAGGAAAATCTCCCACATTAAATTGAAATGAGTTATTTTGTTGTTGTCTGCTTTTATTCGGACTTTTAGAAGTAACTCTTGTTCTAGTTTCCAAATAGAGAGAACGTAACGGACAGTTGATATCGTTTGCAGAGTGATCAGTTCTCTCTTTTCCTTGTTTTTTGCAATTAAAGCATGTAAAAACAGCTGGTCTTTTTTCGTTTGTGTTAAACGGACACACACTTGTATGATGTTGTTCTGCACATATCATACAAGCAGCACTACGATGACAATGTTCACCGCCATGGCCATACATCAAGCAGTTCCAGCATTGAGTTGGTTTGTTCTTGGATTTCGATTTATATTTTTTCCAAGAAATTATAATATTAGAAATTGTTCGTACATTTTTTAAAGCAGTTGGATTAAAATTTTTACGAACAAATTGAACTTTATAAACTGCATTATTGTTTGAACTGAATTTGGTGGTTATTTCAGTTACGGAAGAGGGGGATAGGTTGTAGTTTTTTTAGCTCCTTGGAGATTTCCTCAGAGCTTATGCGGGGTAAACCGTGTAAAAAGGTGGTGTATAACCTATTTTCTTTAGAGCCATAAGAATGAAACTCCATTTTATTCTCTTTAAGTATTTGTTTGTAGCATTCGTACATTTTATTACTAGGAGCAGAATTCTAAAATTTTTTGAAATTTTGGTTTGTTTATTTGTTTGTAAATTGTTGTCAATTATTGTCAGTTGTATGAAAACGGGATGTAATGCCTTGTCATTCGCAATCTCTGGCACATTTGACATCTAAATTGAAATTGCCAACATATTGGTACTTTGTTTTTGTTTGTCAGCCGGATTTTGTTGTAAGTTTATAATGCTATGTTCACACGGACAGCAGGATTCGCGGCTCGCTCTCATTCACGATTCGCGCCGGAATCATGATTGAATCTACATGATTCGCCATACAAAATTTTGAGAGCGAATCTACTTGGTTCAAAATGAACCTAGTTGTGAACCTAGAAACATTGAGTGTCTTCTCCAAGTTTAATAAGAAATTATCGCTAGTTTATCGGAACTAGCTGTCAAAAATATATAAACAAAAAAAACAAAAAATTAATTTGTGCAATAAAATAAATAGAAATATTTAACAAATAAAAAGTATATATTTACATATATGTATATATTTAAATAAAAATTGAAAAAATGAAATAGTGAAACGTAAAGTGTAGAAGGATGTCTTCAAATATTTTCACAAAAAATATTAACGTCAAAATGAAACAAGAACACTCGTCTGAACACTAAGGTTCACAATCATGATTCAGAGAGCGAATCAAGTGGTTCATTTTGCCGTCTGAACATGCTATAAGTTGTAAAAAAAATTACGAGATGTCAGTTAAGGCAATTGTTTGTTGTCAGGGTACATGCTTTCATGTTCTCGGAAATTCTCTTGTGTTTCTTACTTCGAAATTGCCAAAGTGAATTTATTTTACGATTTCATTTCATTTTTATTTTCGTTCGTGATTGTGACATCAAAAAATTGTGTTCAAAAACATAATAAACTAAAATAAATTGAAGTTAATTTGAATTAAATAAAACTTAAAATAAAAAATTAAAAGGAAAAAATAAAAAAAGAATTTCAATTCAATTCAATTCAATTCTTTATTTACATAATATTTAAATGTAATTTTGTTTAACAATTTTTCACAAAGAGTTTAGGATTTTTTCCTTTTCTACTTAAATATTAATTACAATCTTTTATATTATATTAAAGTTTCAAATAATATCGGATAAGTCGGAGGCAAAAATTTTCAAAAAACCTTTGTGTTAATTTTAAGTTAAGATAAAATAAAAGTTAAGGGTAAAATTATGTTGAGCCGAGCTCATTAATATGGTTTAAATCTGAGTTGAGACAACTGATATTGAAGTTTAATGTTAGTTTTTGAATTTTATTATTTACTGGTTCGACGTTTGCTATATAATGAAGTCGTCGAGTAGAGTGGTACCAAGGCAAATTGTGAATCATTTTTAGAAGTTTATTTTGAGCAATTTGTAATTTTTTTATGTGACACTGTGCAGCACTGGACCAAACTGGAGCAGCATAAAACATTATGGCATGAAATACGGACTTCAGTATAAGGGTTTTGTTGACGATATTAAGTTTGGAGTTCCGGTTTATCAACGGGTATAACAATCTTATTAGTTTATTAACCTTGTCTATGATATAAGGGATGTGGTCTTTGAATTTTAGTTTGGGATCTAACACCACACCCAAATATTTGACCTTGTTCTCCCAAGTTATTTGACTATTATTAAAAGCTACAAGTTGTTGAGGTAGAAAACATTGTTTGCGTCTTCGCGAGAAATAAATAGCTTGTGTCTTTAGTGGGTTAACTAATATTTTCCATTTTGTAAAGTATGAATTTACTTCGATCAGTGCGGCTTCTAAGTTGTTAATTATATCGACGGCGAGTATACCCGAACTAAGTAGGGCGGTGTCATCAGCAAAAATTGATGTAGCGCAGCAATGCAGAGTTGGAAAGTCTGCTGTGTATATATTATATAAAATAGGTGAGAGACAGAAAAAAGAATTTAAATTAAAAAAATAAATCAAAAGTTTTTATTCTGGAAATGTCAAACAAGAAAAATAATGTTAAAGTAGACATGAAAAAATTTGAATTTCATTACAGAAATTTCAGTGTATAGACACAGATGAAAGTTTAAAAGAGAATTAAAAACATTTTCAGAAAACAAAATTCACTGTGTGCACCTTGTTTATAAGAGAAATGACGAAAATGCCTTATTTAACCATTAACATTGATGAATTCAAATAACGGTTATAATTAACCATTATCGTAATATATACTTAATTTTGGCCATCGTGACCAATATAGGTGAGAAATATTCGTTTTTGGTTATGAATAACTATTATTAACCAAAAAAAAATTGTAGGTTAACCATTATTTAAGGTGATTTTTTCAGTTCGAATCTAATTCTCTTTAAATAATTAAAGCGCTTAGAGTACAACTATTTACAATTAAGAACAAGTGTATATTTTTGTTTTTGCAATTGCCTATTCTTGATCTCATTTGAACTCACGTGGTAGACAATCCAGCTTAGAAGAGGAATAAAAATTTAGCGTTGGCACGAGGGGCCAAAAAGAAAGCTTCTTGCGAACAAGAAGATGACAAAACTTCCTCCGGGTTTTGTTAACCCGAACAATGATATGGACGTAACTTCTGTATCATATATTAACGATGTTAAACAACACAAACCTCCAACTATTGTTGTAGAAGCTAATGCCTCATTTACAGATATACAAAAACTACTTGGTAAGGACTGTATTTTCAAAATTTTTGCTCCAAGTAAAGAAATCTACGAATGCTACAAGCTACAATGCTACATACTTAAGGAGAGTAAAGCCCTAAACACATTCACTGCGAGTTGCGAGTCCGAGTAAAAATAAGCTTTTTGCATGCGAGAATTTTGCTATTGTGCTTTTACAAAATCATCAAAATGGTTTTTACAAATTTTAAAATTTTACAAATATACAATCAAAACAACTTATCATTTCGCAAGTCACAATGCACAATACAATAAATACACACTGATTCTCCTGTCATATGTTTATAAATACAGCTAATTCTCCTGTCATCTGATTTTTCTTGCACAGAAAATAGAATCAATAATATTTCCTTTGCGAGTGTTTTTACAACCTAAGTTGGCAACGCCACACAAAAAAGTTTTACTCTCGATCTCACTTCCACATTAGAAAAAAATCATACTGTCTCATTCTCGTTTTTTCTCGCACCCACAACTCGCATGAATGTGTTTAGGGCTTAAGATGGAGTTTCATTCTTATGGCTCCAAAAAAAATAGGTTATACACCACCTTACACGGTTTACCCTGCATAAACTCTGAGGAATCTCCAAAGAGCTAAAAAACTACAACCTATCCCCTTCTTCAGTAACTGAAATAGTCACCAAATTCAGTTCGAACAATAATGCAGAGTTTACAAAGTTCAATTTTAATCCAACTGCCTTAAAAAATGTACCAACAATTTCCAATATTATAATTTCTTGACAAAAATACAAATCGAGATCCAGGAATAAACCAACTCAATGCTGGAACTGCCTAATATATGGCCATGGCGGTGAACATTGTCATCGAAGTCCTGCGTGTATGATATGTACAGAGCAACATCATACAAGTGTGTGTTCGTTTAACACAAATGAAAAAGACCAGCTGTTTTTACATGCTTTATTTACCAAAAACATGGAAAAGAGAGAACTGATCACTCTGCAAACGACATCAACTGTCCGTTTCGTTCTCTCTATTTGGGAACTAGAACAAGAGTAACTTCTAAAAGTCATAATAACAGCAGACAACAACAAAATAACTCATTTCAATCAAAGGTAGGAGATTTCCAAAATTTAAGTAACAACAACACAAATTGTAACAATAACATCAATAATAACAGCAGAGCTACATATGCCAACCAGTTAAAAACAAACAACGATTTATTTAAGGTGCTATTACATGATGTGTTTTTTACATATGTACTGTCAAATTTTCCCACAACAAAAGTTGTACACATCGTGTGATACATCCCTACAAGAAATGAATGACTGAAACTAACACATAAACAATTTTTGTACTAACACATTTGCAGTTTTTTTCTATTTAAAAACATATGACTGTCATTGTTGCTGTTGTTAAGGTTTAGGAAAGGTAAGTAATTAATTAAATTAAAATTAAATTAAAAAGTTCAAGTTAATTTTTGTTGTTTCTTTAGGATTCTTCAAAATATGTCAGTGGATTCGTTAGTGCAATTCTCAATTGTGGTGGCACGTCCCTCCATTATACCCTTCCACAATATATTTTTTGCTCGCTTGTGGCCTATTCCTGTTGGATCGTTAACTTAAGATATTGCTGTAGAATCTTCACAAACTTTCAATCTAGAACTTTTATACCTCTTAGGAATCGCATAAATA
The DNA here is from genome assembly GCA_963682025.1 of Cordilura impudica. Taxonomy (NCBI): domain Eukaryota; kingdom Metazoa; phylum Arthropoda; class Insecta; order Diptera; family Scathophagidae; genus Cordilura; species Cordilura impudica. Next base: position 188,190,439 of record OY821518.1, read on the forward strand.
TATTGTTAATAGATGCGCAATCACCAAATGAACTTATTAAGGTAATGTACTGACATTTTATTAAAAAGTCTAGCTAGAAACAAAGTAAATCTTCCTTGCAGAATTTTACATTAATCCTTATATCTATCTTTCAGTCTGTTGCCATAACATGGATATGTTTTTTTTAATATTTGGCTCGAATGTTTTATTATGCCATTCTGGAATATAGTGTGGAATATAATGTTGATAATATGAATATTAAGGAATGTGCAGTATCCATAAATTCGTCCATAATGAAATTAATTTTCAAAAGAATAAAGATCTAAAAATATTGAACAAATTGATTTATGGAGGTATTATCACAATATCTCACACACCGTTCTGTACAAACAATTTTCCAAATGGAGTGTATCAGTTTTGGCCGAAATTGTTAATTCACAACACACAAAAGGTGAGCTTTAATATAAATTGTTGATATATATGTGTTATAATATATTGTTTTCTTTAAGAACCTACTGATTGCACTAAGGCCCATTACCGGAAATTTCTATTGAGTTTAGTCAATTTATTCAGTGCTAAGTTACGAACCGCTTTGAGGGATGGTTCGAGTGAAAAGTCAGCAAACATTGTCTCAAAGTTATCGACACGTTTCGGAATTTTTGATATTGTTGTGTTTTTAATATATTAATGTTTATTTCTATTTTTGAATTTTTGATTTTTAATACAATAAATAAATATAAATAAAAAATAATAAGTCGTGTTTCATTATAATCAAGCGTGACCGGTCAATGATGATGTATATAGCCATCAAGTATGACCGGTCAGCGATGATGGATATATCTATCATCGTTGACTACTAAACAGCGGTAGAGTGAGCAGTTCAGATATATATTATATGGTTTACATACTTTCATAGGTTAGAGTAAGATGCAAAATCACATGTACACAAAAGTTTCGGTCAGTTTTGGCATATTTGCCTTAATAAAATGATAGAAACTTTGTTCTACGCGATGACCGACACTTTAGTCAGTAGTGCCGGTCATATCACCGGTTAAATGACCGTCACTGTTCTTGTAGGGATATGAAACATTGTTTATGTACAAACATGAGGAAAGTCACATGTACATTTTTCAATTAGAACAGGTTCTATTTGTGCATGACAAACATATGAAAATACAACACTGCTTGTGGCGAAAGAAAAACAGAGTAAATTTAAAAGATTAATATTGAAAGAAAAATAAATTGTTTAGTATTAATTAACAATTAAAAAATATATATATCGTTTTTAACAATAAATTTTTGTAAATTCACGAATTAAATCAGCTGTTGTTTACATTTAGAGGTTATGTCATACGGAAATACATATGCACGTGTGATAGCAAAAATTATGAATCGTATGTAAAAGACAATTTTGACAGACATTAGGATTTTCATATGGATAAAAAAAAGTGACAGTACATATGTAAAAAATACTTCGTGTAATAGCACCTTTAAGGTGTGTTTACACTATGTGTATTTTCCATATGTAAATTCTGTTTTACGATCCATACGTAATTCCGTGTGTGTGTCAAAATTAGCGTTTTACATACGATTCATAATTTTTGCGTTCAAACGTACATATGTATTTCCGTACGACATAACCTCTAAATGTAAACAACAGCTGATTTAATTTGTGAATTTACAAAAATTTATTGTTAAAAGTAATGTTATATATTTTATATATTTTTTAATTGTTAATTAATATTAAACAATTTACTTTTCTTTCAATATTAATCTTTATAATTTACTCTGTTTTTCTTTCGCCACAAGCAGTGCTGTATTTTCATATGTTTGCCTTGCCAAAATAGAACCTGCTCTAATTGAAAAATTTACATATGGCTTGCAAAATGTGTTGTACATAAACAATGTTTGAAAGGGTTCACACTATGTGTACAAATTACACGTGCTAAAAAAACTAAGAGAAACACAAGCAAAACACGTAGTGTGAACGCAGCTTTAGCATCGATGAGCTTTTTGATATTTTCACTACAGCTATGGATGATTTACATATGTAGGTACACTTCAAAAGAACTACAAATCAAAGTTGTAATGTCAGTGGTGAAATACGCCCATGGATTATACTAATTTAAACGAATTCAAAATGCTTCACTTGAATGTTAATGGCATTTCAAACTTTTCTAAATTAAAACAATTTGAAATACTAATTGAACGAGAAAATATTAAAATAGCGTCTTTGAATGAAACATTTTTTTCAGAAAATCATAGGCCCTACTTTAAAAATTATTATTTATATAGAAGTGACAGAACAGATGCAAGGAGAGGAGGAGTAGCTCTGTTAATTCATAAATTTGTCGCACATAAAAACCTCTTTATATCAAACGCCTAATCAATCGAAAACATCTCAATTGAAGTTATTATAAATAATAGACATATTGTTGTATCTTCGTTATATTCACCAAGATATAACCATAACTTCTGTGCTGATGTCTTGAACCTAACACCTTCCACCAAAGAATATATAGTTTTTGGTGACGTAAATGCCAAACATTGTTCTTGGAATTGCCGTTCAAATAATACTGCAGGATTCGCACTCAACAAACTACAGCACCCAAGCAATTTTTTCATTCACTATCCTAATAGTCCAACCCTATTCCCCCATCAACACAATCGCGAAGCATCCACAGTCGATATTATTTTAAGCAATTCCGCTTTAAATATAGACGTAAAAACATGGATTACGAAGTACCATCAGACCATCGCCCCATTATATGTACACTTAAAAGATCAATGGCCTTGCAGGTTGACCTCAATTATTATGATTATAGTGCAACCAACTGTAACATTTATATGAATTTTTTAGATAATAAAATCACGTTAAATTCGGATATATACAATACCAAGGTAGTAAAAAATCAGGGAATCCAAAAATTTATAACTGCAGTATTTGAAGCAAAGGATGTGTTTACACCTAAAATAACTCAATGTACTAAGTTTCTAAGTAACATGATTGATAAAAGTATTAATTCGGAACGCAATAAGAAATGGTGTCAATTATTATCCAATTTAAAACCAGGTGATAAATCATTTTGGAAAATAAGCAGGAACTTTCGAGGAAAAGGAAAAAATCAAATCCCTCACTTTAAAGTTGGAAATACAAAAATAACATATGATAAGGACAGGCTGAAGTCCTGGCAAATACATTTGTCAAAGCAAATAACCTCACTTCGAATTACAACCACTCAGTTGATACAGTAATTAATACAACAGTAAATAATTTTAAGAATCTGAATCAGCAATTTTGAAGAAGTAATGAATATTGTCTCATCAATAAAACCCTCAAAATCCCCTGGCTTTGACAATGTTCCCAACCTACTCTTAAAGAAACTACCACTCAAAGCTCTAAAATTACTGGTTATAATATTTAACAGCTGCATCAAACTCAACTATTTCCCAACCTATTTCAAGAATGCTAAGGCCATAGCCAGAGTTTATACCAGTTGTGACAGCTTGACAGCTGTCAAAAACGCAATCTCGAACCGTATGGCTTTGTTTACCTTTTTCTCCATTTTGTTTTGGTAAAGAAGTGCGAAAGAGATTAAAAAAATAGAATATACAAAATATAATTTGTGCAAGCGAACAGCTATACACCATGTTTTCAGCCAGTGACAGAAAAAAAAATAATAACAATGGAAAAAAGTGAGTACAGTGATAAACATTAAAAATTAATAAAATCGTATTTTCTTTTCAGAAATAAAAGGTATAATAGGTGCATATTAAAACCTAAAGCTTGTGATAATACCAGTAATGTTGGTATAAATGCTGGTAAATTTGCCAATTACATTCAATACTGCTCAACCCAGGGCCGAAAGGAAGGAATCAAAAATTACTATAGTTGAGCTAACTATTGGTCCAGTTGCTGGTGGCGAGTCACGAAACTTTTCGCAAGTTAAATTGTGGTATTAATGCTTTGGATTATGACTTGCGTGTGAGTGGTCCTAAATCGAAATTTGTCCGGTATTATTCAATGCTTTGGGCACTATACCATTGGCTTTATAAATAAAACATTAATTGGCACTTTTTTTACTCCTATAAGTAGACATCTAGCTGAAAAGGAACAAAAATTAGCCGCAACTGAAGAAACAAAATCTCAAATATAACAACAGATATCTACAATTGAGAACGCTTCTAAACAACAGCCTGTTGAACAGATTTAATTTTATAAATGCTAGTAAACCCTTAAAAATGTGAGTTCCAAAAATTGACAATTACGAACAACAAATACAAAACCACCAAGAACTACAAAAATTGATTGAGTATTTGGAAATGGGATTGAAGTATAAAGAAAAACAACTTCAGTAAAATGTAAAACAGACAAAACAATAAATGACTTACAAAAATTAGTAGATGGATTATAAGCAGAAGTAGCTAAGAAAGTCCAACTTAAAGTTGAAAAGGTAGCAGAAAATGTCAGTGGCATAGAAAAGGATTTGTTGTAACAATTGCAAGAACCAAAAGCAGAAAAACAATGTAAGTTAATATATATAAACATTTTGAAATCACTGATATTCATATATGCAGTGCATTTGTTTCTAAAACTTTACAGTGACGATTATATAATTAAAGTTCTAAGCCAAACTCTTCCAGTTTTCTTTGCTACAATATATTTTTCTGCCTCTTCTGTGCATGATTTGATAATCATTGTTTATTAAGATATTTAGTATTGATTGTTATTTATTTTTTAAATTTGTGTACTTATAGCAACAGGAAAAATTGTTGAGTACAATAAGCAAAGCTGCTGTTGGAGGCAGTTTTTCGGATGAAGTAATAGATCAAAAAGACTTGCGGGATGTGCCTAAACGTTTGTGTCCAGAGGCAGTAAAAGCTTGTGCTGGCATAGCCCTATCAGTACCTTTAAATCAGTGGGTAGAACCGGTCTTCACAACCCAGATTAGACAGCAACCGCAAATTTGTAGTAGTCACAAATCTGGACAATATAACAGCGCATATAGCCCTTCCGACCCACAACACACCACACAACAACGCCAATGGCACTCGGAGCAGTTCTAGCAGTAGCATCGGCGCTTGAGGAGACATTTCTGCGAGTGTATACTCGTTGAATCAGTAGCTATATTACTCGCAATACCAAAATATATTATTTCAAGACGGCCGTTAACCATAAGAAAACTATCTGGTTTTAAATCTGAATGTATTTTGCTGGATATAGTTTACAGCCAGATTATAGTTTACAGCATTTGATGTACAAAGTTTGTTAGGATATATAAAGGTAAATTTGTTGTGTAACTTTGTAAAGCTAGCAACTTTGTTGTAAATCGACCACCTAATTGTAAAAGTTATTAAAAAAAACCATTGGATTTTAATAAAAAACACTATATTGACTTTTGTAAAAGATGTTTATTATTTGTTATAAATATGTAAGAACAAGATCTGAATATCAATTTAATATAAAAAAAATAACAAATTTAGAATATACAAAAAATATATAAATATAGACATACCGGTTCGGATCCCTCGGTAACGTATGGAGTCTTGCCTCCCCAAGATCACAACCCATTAAATACACACTATATTAAAAAAAATATATATATATAAATAACATTGTTTAATTTTTTACTAATTCAAGTTCGTATCTACTTATATGCATTATAATTTTTAGGAGAAAAATGTATAAATACCCACTTAGAAGCTTATAGTTAAACAAGTATGAAAATTATAGTCGGTTTAGACCGACTATACGATACCTATACCATGCGTTCACAGGTCCTATCTCTAAGGCCCAACTAATTGGATATAGAAAATTAGCATAAATCAAATTTTAACATAGACAGATTTTCACCAATTTAAATAGCGTTCATCCTATGGCCGATAGACGCTTATATACTACATTGTATCAAAATATATTCATATTTGCGAGCTGTAGTTTGATTACAAGGTTTACATGGACACAGAGACGGACGGACGGACATTGCTAAATCAACTCACAAAGTGATTGAGCCAATCGGTATAATTAAAGATGGTTACAAACATCAGCACTAAGTCATTGTACCCTAACCACAAAGCGAATACATTAAAATTGTAGTGGGTGTTAACTGTAACTTGTCTTCGGTTAATATATTTTCTCTTGTTAAAAGAGCTTCTCCAACCGTACCGACCAATACATTCTTTAATTCAGCATTAACTTGTCTGAAATTTGAATTGGCCATGAAAGTTGGTGCGCTCTTCTTTGTTTCTGTAATTCCTCTATGTTCTAACTCTGCAGAATCCTTAATCCCTCTATGTGTCCGCCTCAGGAGGTTCTTCTAACACTTAAGTTTTCACGGTGGACATTTGTCACACCTAGATTTGTTGGGCAAACAACCATTGGTGTACCTGTTGCTTAGCTTTTTTCTGTACACTAGTATTTACACATTTTCTTTTTAAACTATAACGCATATTCTGTTACTTACTTTAATTCCATTATTATTTATTTTTTATATTTATTTCAAAAATTTTATTTGTGATAAACTGTGCTGTGGAATTTTCAAAAAATTTCTTCCCAAATTAGAATTTTTGACAGTAATAATCACAAATAAATAAAAACAATGTATACAACGTGTATAAAGGTGATAGCATATACTTTTTAATATAGCTGTTGCTTCCGATTTCTTTACAAAATGCAACCCTGATTTGATTGTTAAAACAAAAATACAGTGTTGTATTTTTCGAGCTGTCGCCACTGTTTACGCTGTGAGCCTAAGTATGCAGAAAAAATGTCGGCACGATTTTATGTACAGGAAAGCATTATTGTTGGATGTGCAAGTAGGTTGACCTCAATTATTATGATTATAGTGCAACCAACTGGAAAATTTTTATGAATTTTTTAGACAATAAAATCACGTTATATTCGGATATATACAATACCAAGGTAGTTATTGATCAGGAAATACAAAAATTTATAAATGTAGTTTTCGAAGCAAGGGATGTGTCCACACCTAAAATAACCCAACAAAATAACTACACATTACCAGAAAGTACTGTGAAATATATTAAACTAAGAAGAAGCTTTAAAAGAAAAAGCCCACGATCTTCAAATATAGCCGAGCAAACTTTTTATAATCAATGTACTAAGTTTCTAAGTAACATGATTGATAAAAGTATTAATTCGGAGCGTAGTAAGAAATGGTCTCAATTATTATCCAATTTAAAACCAGGTGATAAATCATTTTGGAAAATAAGCAGGAACTTGCGAGGAAAAGGAAAAACTCAAATCGCTCACTTTAAAGTTGGAAATACAAATATAACATCTGATAAGAACAAGGCTGAAGTCCTGGCAAATACATTTGTCGAAGCAAATAACCTCACTTCGAACTATAACCACTCGGCAGATACACTAATAAATACAACAGTAAATAATTTTAAGAAGGAAAACCCCAGTTCTGAATCTGCAATTTATACATCTCTTGAAGTAGCAATGAATATTGTCTCATCAATAAAACCCTCTAAATTCCCTGGTTTTGACAATGTTCCCAACCTGCTCTTAAAGAAACTATCACTCAAAGCTCTAAAATTACTGGTTATAATATATAACAGCTGCATCAAGCTCAACTATTTCCCAAACCATTTCAAAAATGCTAAGGTTATAGCTGTCAACAAACCTAATAAGCCAAAAAAATAACCCAAATAGCTATAGACCTATTAGTCTATTAAGTAACTTAGGTAAAATATTTGAAAAAATACTACATTCTCTTCTTTGTGAATTTGAAATGACCAATTCTGTTGTTGCTAAAGAACAATTTGGATTTAAAAAAGAGCATAGCACTACTCACCAAATACACAGGATTAAAAATCAAATAATCACCAACAAAAGCAATAAACGTTCAACGGGTCTAATATTGTTAGATATTGAAAAAGCGTTTGACACCGTTTGGCATAATGGCCTCTTATTTAAACTTCTTGATGCAAATATACAAAGTATCTATGTAAACTTATTTCAGATATCATTTACGACAGAAGCTTTAAAGTTGCGATTAATAATGAAACATCAACTCCAAAAACCAAGGCTCAGTCTTGTCGCCATTGCTTTACTCGATATATACATCCGATTTTAAAGTCCCAAAATATATGAAAACTGCTTATGACGCAGATAATTTCTACAAACAAACTTACAAGTGCACTCCTGAAGAAAATGGAAAAGGGTCTTGTAAATTGCAGTAAATATTTCCACAAATGGAAAATCAAATGCCAAGACGTCATCTTCTTATTGGAAATAATACCATAAATGTACTTAACGATGTCAAATATCTCGGAGTTGTCTTGGACAAAAAGCTTACATTTAAACAACATATTATGGCTACGTGCCAAAAAGCTATAAAATCATTTAAAACATTATGGCCACTACTAAATAGAAGGTCATTTCTAAACCACCAAAACAAAAATCTACTCTTCAAAAGTGTTATAAGGCCAATATTAACATACGCGTGTCCTATTTGGAGTGACGCTGCCAACTGTCACCTAAAACGCTTACAAATTATACAAAACAAATGTCTTAAAATGATAAATAAAAAGCCCTGGAAATATCATACAAATCTTCTGCATGAAGAAACAGGTTATGAAAAAATTATCGATTTCATATCAAGGATTAATAACAATTACTTTGCCAAAATTGAAAATTCCTCTTACCCACTGCTAAGAGAATGTATAGAAATAACGTAAAATGAAAAAAGAAATCACCAAATTGAAAATTATATGCTTATAGAGGTCTATTATTACTAATAAACCTCCTATAAGCATATAAACATTTTCAGATAGTATTTGAATATATTAAATCATATAAAGGTTTTTTCCTCCCATTTTCCTTTAAAAATCATTAAAAAATAAAATAAAAAGTATTTAATATCTTTAGATCCTATATATTATTTGTTGCAATATCTATATGTAAAGATAAGATCTCATATGTAAATATCAAATTTGTAATAATGTAAATAAAGGAAGAATATATAATTGAAAAAAAAAATTGTTAGATGTGCAAGTTTAACAAAATTTTAATACTTAAAACTAATAATAATATTTTAATTTATCATCATATAATATTATTTTAAATTCAGGCAAAAAATTTAAAAGTGTTTGCGTTGCTGTTAAGTTGCTGGTTTTGTGGAATAATATTCCAAAGACGTATAGTACTAGTATAAAACTGCCATTCTGACACAAGATATTTATGCCTAAGGAGAATATTAAATATTTTGTGAAAAAATATTAGTACTCGAATCTTAAGCAAGTTTTCAAAAGATACGCTGTAAAGGCTTTTTGCAAAAGATGAAAGATGTTCAAACTTCCTGATACCAAAGACATATCTAACGATATTATACAGCAAATTCATCTTACGTTTGCTACTGGCATCACAATTTGCAAAGAGCTCACATCCATACATTAGACCAGGAATAAGGTATGCTTTTGCCAACAATATCCGAAATCTTAAAGGTGTAAAATGGTGCGTTGACCAGAGGGACCTAACTTTAATGTACGTTTTTCCAACCAGTGACTTAATATGACTTGTCCAGGTAAGATGATTGTTGAAGATAATTCCGAGATTTTTAGTTGCTTGCACGATCTCTATTCTTTTGTTATTAATTTTTACAAATTCATTGAAAGTAGGAACAGTTTTTTTCTTATGAATTACCATACATTTAAATTTTTTTGGAGTCAAACAAAGTCCATTTGCAGTTGCCCATATATAGATTTTTCTAAGATAATCGTTTAGTTTAATCAAATTTACATCAATTGATTGCATTGGGCTACTCAGATGTAATTGAACATCATCCGCATACAAATGCATTTTACTATGAAAAAGTTCTTTTGGCAAACCATTCACATATAGTGAGAAAAGTAATGGTCCCAGAATCGACCCTTGTGGAACTCCCCTAGTAAGGGTTAATGGATTAGACCAAATATTATTAGAAAATATGGATTGTGTTCGTTCCGTTAGATATGAAAATAAAGCCGCGTTGAAGTTGGAGAAAATTTATAGTAATATTGTAGTTTCATGCACAAAGTATAGTAGTATACTGTGTCAAATGCTTTAGAATGATCAAATAGCACCAAAAAATTAATTGTTCCATCATCTAGTTCACTTCGAATAGCAACATCAACCAAAGCAGTAACACAGCTATGGTTTGAGCGAAATCCTGATCATTTTTCAGTCATTAAACATTTGTCCTTAATATATTTACACATTTGAGAATGTAGAATCTTTTCCAGTACTCTTGAAAGAAAGCTAAGAATGGCAATTGGTCGGAACTCTGTATCAGATTTTGGAATTGGTATAATTTTAGCGTGCTTCCATACTGACGGGAAAATGCTTGACGTAATAATATTATTAAATAAATGAGTAATATATGGTAAAAGTAATGGCAAAAGTATATGTATGCATAAATTTCGGGTGCATGTTATCATGTCCAACTGCATTAGATTTAATTTTCGCAACAATTGAAAGAACGCATCGGAATCATCAATATTTATATGAAAAATTATAGAAATTTTTGTCAGTTTGTATCATTGGTAAATATGTGAAGGCGCGGATTTTTGTGTCGAAAAATCATAGGACTGAATGGTATCATGTAAATGGGCTTTAAGAAAGGAGAAGAGGTTATTGATTTGATTATTTAAAGAGTATAAATTTGTTTTATACTTGAAGTAGATTGTAAATTCTAAGAAGAAGAAAAAGTTCATTTTTTGCGAAAAAAAATTAAATTATAATTTATTAATATTAATATAAATTTTATTTCTTTTAAACGAACCCTCACATCTGTTTTTATAAGAGCAGGTTTTTAATTGTGGAGTGACAATGAACACCTCATTAGCAGGTGTGGCTGACCCATCAAAGCCAGCAAAATTGCCGCCGGACAAGGGCGGGAAAGATGGCCGCAATTCTATAGGGGAATTAATGATACGAAGCGGAATTCCAACCGAATACGGGCTGGATGAGAGTGATATGGAATTTATCGAAGGCACAACATACCAACAGCAATCTATTGAAGGCAAACTCGCACACAACATTCAACCAAAGCGTAGAAGATCAGAGGTTCTATTGTCTCCAGCAAACATAGACGTCACCCAATTGGGTGAAAATAGATTTGCATTACTTTCTGGACTTGAAATCGAAAACGCAGATGAAAGTCCCAAACAGAGGAGAGAGGAGAAAACTGCCATAGCTAAAAACTTAAAAAATGTTAGCAAATCCTTCTGCCCCCCAATATTTTTGTTTGATGTAAAAATTAAACGGTTGGTTGAACAATTGGAAGCCAAAACACCTAAGATAACGTTTAAAATAAACAACGTTAATAAACATAAAAGTAAATTGTACCTTTCGGATGCTACTGTGCATTCTGAAATGATGGCCCTACTGAGGGAGAAGAATATTCATTCGTACTCATACACACCTAAAGAATTAAAACAAACTTCTTTTGTGTTAAGAGGACTTTATTATAGTACTGCTGCAGAGGAGGTTAAGTCTGCCCTGGACAAGATCGTACCAAATGTCGTCTCCAGAATCACATGTTTTACAACACCGTACTCCGTGAAAAACGCATATGACACAGGCCTGTTTTTGGTTACACTGAACCCAGGGAAATCACTTCAAGACATCGCGCACGTTAAATATATTTTAAGCCAAACCATTTGTTGGGAGAAGCCCAAACGGAAAGAAAAAGAAGTACAATGCCACAGATGCCAACGATGGGGTCACATTGCCAAAATTTGCAACTCAGAATTTCAATGCATAAAGTGCGACAAAAAACACCCACAGGGAGAATGCCAGCGCACAAATTCTGATTCTGAAACCTCAGCACCCCACTGCGTAAATTGTAAAAAAATGGCCATCCTGCAAACTGGAGGGGATGTCCAACATACAGAAATTACCTTGCATCACGAAGCGAACGCTTAAAAAAGACCGAAGAAGTCAAGATTGTTGCCAAATCAAACCTAAACAAAATGTTGAGTCAATCTATTCGATCACCAGGCAAATCATTCGCCAGTCATTTCCAGGTAAATTCTAATCAAAGTCCAACACAAAAACCGTCTATAGTACAAGAATTTTTAAAACTTGCCAATTTGTTTCTTACACCCGAGGAATTAACATTGGAACAACAAGTTACAAACTTTCTTAAGAATTTTAAAAACATGCCAAAAAATGAAGCAAAAGCAGAGTTCTTGCGGCTTCTAAAAATTGTATATAATAAATATGGCCCATAGATCGATTTCATTTATGAAATTTAACGTCCGCTCCCTTGTAAGCAACACTCGCCAAATTGAACTGTTAAATATCCTCCATCACAACCAAATTGATGTAGGATTCATACAAGAATGTCATCTACATGGAAATAGGAAAGTAAAACTTAATGCATATAATTTCATTTACGACAACTCAGCCCTAGGTGTAGCAATTGCCATTAAAAACACATTACAGTACAATAAAATTACTTGCGCTGGAACGAAATTTAATAACATCTTTATTGAAATAGAATCGGTCACAAACAACGTGAGTAAAAAATACCTATTAGGCTCTATATATATACCTTGTGTATATGCCTCCCATGAGTTAAACGACAGCTTAAACCAAATTCTTCATCTGGGCAACAATTATGACGGTTTTATATTCGGTGGTGATCTAAATGCGAAAAACTCAAACTGGGGAGATACTGCCGATAACACCAACGAAAAGTCTTAAATGACTGGCTTCAAAACAACTGTTTGGATGTAACACGCATTAGCGATATATCCCCATCGTTCCCAAACGGGTCATCTTTTTTGGACCACTTTTTGTTAAGTCCCAGCTTAATTAACATTGTCCAACCTAATTTTCAGATCAAAAGTCTACCAACTTTTTCAGATCATTTCCCATTAGTTCTGGAAATTGAAAATGATGCAGCCTGTTTACTCTTAAGAAGTCCCCTGGTAATAACTTCATATAAAAACACCAACTGGAATGAATTCAAAACAGATTTAGAAGCAGCCTCCATTGCCATTTTACCTCCCATCCACTGCAATTTAAACAATGATGAGTTAGATGAGCTTGTTAATTCATTTAATGATACACTTACCTCAATACATGACAACCACTTGAACAAAATGGAAATAATCGACCGAAAACGGCCGAATCCTGATAACATCAAGAAATTTTTTAAAGTAAAGTATGCAGAAGAACCTAAAGAAAATATACCACAGAACTGGCAATAAACAGTGAGTATAAAATCCTTTCTAAACAAATACAACTGTTAAAAACCATTATTAATGAGCTTATAAATCTTAAAGATGCTAAAAATTTTAGAAATAGACTCTCAAAAATAAAACCTGATCCTACTGCTTTTAAGGACGTATTTCAGATCATAGGTAAAACTAAGTCACCATTTTGCCAGCAACTCATACACAATGATACCATCACTTCCAATAGTTATCAAATCTCGGAGATATTTAGAATGCACTATACGGACGTGTTTCAAGAGGTAACTCCTGAAGGACTAGTCAACAATATAGATAGTCAAATCTCATCTTGCGTCGATAGACTCCCACAACATATTTATACATTTGATAAGACGTTTACGGCCGATGAAAATCATGATATTTACCATTTTACAAACGTGAGTAATATCAGAATGCATATAAACAACATTAACAGCAAAAAGTCTTTTAGCTTTGATGGCGTCTCCAATTTTTTAATTAAAAAATTTCCTGATGCAACACTAAAATTATTGGCAACTATTTTTAACAATTGCATTAATAACGGTTATTTTCCATCGTCATGGAAAAGTGCGAAGATACTACCAATGAAAAAAAACAAGACAGTAAAAACCCTGAGGATTTTTGCCCGATATCTGTTTTATCCAACATTGGTAAATTATTCGAACACGTAATAAAAGAAAAGCTAGAAAAAGAGTTCATTGTGGAACCAATATCAGAATTCCAATTTGGTTTTAATAGATCTCACTCAACACAACATGCATTGTTGAAATTCCACAATGATGTAACTAACAACTTAAGGGATAAAATATGCAGCGTGGCAATATCACTAGACATAGAAAAGGCGTTTGATTCTGTCTACCATAAAGGAATTTTATATAAAATGATTAATCTTGGCGTTGACCCGTTTCTGGTAAAAATACTTTGCAGCTACCTTACTAATAGGAAATTTGGCGTCCAAATCAACAACATCACCTCAGAACTAGAATATGTGAAAAGTGGGGGTGCCTCAGGGAAGTATATTGGCTCCCTTCTTGTTCAACGTTTTCCTGTATGACTTTCCTCACCAAGCTGGAAATTCAAAGGCTATCCTTTACGCAGATGATTGCTTAATTTACGCACACAATAAATCACCAATACAAGCTCTGAATAATGTTGCATTTCACCTCGGAAAAATTAGTGCCTTTTACAAGAAGTGGGGCATTAAAATCAACGCAGCCAAATCAGAAGCTATCTGCATTAGAAACCCGTCTGGTAAGTGTCCTAGATATGTAGTGCCAGAAAGTAAATCACTACAACTCACACTGGATGGCATAAACATACCATTTAAAACCTCCATAAAATATCTCGGAATACACTTTGATAAACTATTAAAATTCAACGCCCACGCTAGAAGTGTCCTGGAAAAAACGAAAAAGATCTCTGGAATGTTCGCAGCACTACTAAACAACACATACTTACCTAAGAACACCAAGCTTTTACTCTACAAAGTCGCCATCAGATCGGTTCTCAGTTATTGATTCCCAATCTGGTTTACTATATCCCCTATAGTAGCCAAAGAATTTTAGATTTTTGAGCGAAAAATCCTGAGAAAATGCATCGGGAAGAATTATGAAAATTTCATAACACGATTCTCAAATACGCACGTGTATGAAAATTCCAAAGTTCTACCCTTCTGTAGATACGCCATGTCGTTACAATCCAGATTTGTAGAAAAACTTGCACTCCGCAGTAACACTTTAGCAGTCAAATATACGACATCGAGAAAAGCATAAACTGGAATGAATCTACTTACCTGTCGCCCGTTGGTATCACCAACGTACACATTGATGATGATCCAGTTCCTCCTGACCTTCCCTCATTCTAAAGGGTCCGCCATCTAACGTTTTTTTTTCCAACTAGTGCTTATTTCGTGAATGGTAACACATAGCTCATATCTGATTTGTTATCAAGGGCAGTGGATGAGTCGGAACCTGTAGTAGAAGAAATAGACATATTAGGATTTGAAACTACCGAATTTGACGCGCCAGAATATAAAGAAATTGTACATACCATAGAGTAAAATAAAAACTGCTTACCCGATTTGAAAATTGAAAATGGTGTTATTTACAAAAAAACGCGATTTTCCAAAGATGACAGCGGTCTGGAATGGAAGCTGTGGTTACCTGAAAATTTAATCACCACGATAATTTCGAAATATCACGACGAGGAGACAGCTTGTCATGGTGGTATATCAAAAATTACGTCAGAAATTGTAGAACCTGTAAAGAAACAAAATCATCAAATTTTGAAATGAGGCCAAGAATGGGGAATGAAGTGGTAACCGAACGTCCTTTTCAAAAACTTTACATTGATTTCTTAGGTAAATATCCACGCTCTAAATGCGGCAATGCGTACGTCTTCGTAGTTTTAGATCATTTTTCAAAATTTGTTTTCTTGAAACCGATGAAAGAAGCCACGTCAAAACAGGTAGTGGATTATCTGGTGAGGTACGTTTTTCATACGTTTGGTACGCCGAAGGTAATACACTCGGATAATGGAAAACAGTTTATTTCCAAAGATTTTCAACAAATGATTAAATCTTATAAGATTCACCATATTAAAACAGCGTTGTATGCCCCTCAGTCAAATGCATCGGAACGGGTGAATCAATCCGTATTAGCAGGCATTAGAGCATACCTCAGTGGCGATCATCGTGATTATGATATGCATCTATCCGATATTGAATGTGCGTTAAGAAGTTCCGTGCATGAAGCTATAGGTACAAGCCCTTATCGTGCTGTTTTTGGCCAACAAATGTACAACTGTGGTCCCGAATATGAATTGGACAGAAAATTGCAAGCTCTAGGCGATGCGGAGATAGACATCCTGGAAAGAAAAGATAAGTTACTATTAATTCGTCAGTCCATTAAAGAAAATTTACACAAAGCGTACGAAAAGGGAGAAAAATAATACAATAAACGAAGCAGGGAAGTTAAATTCACAACAGGGCAAGAAGTGTTCCTCCGAAATTTCGTCCAAAGTGACTTTAAGAAAAACTTTAATGCCAAATTTGCTCCAAAATTCCGGAAATGTAGAGTTCTTAAAATCGTAGGCAATAATATGTACGAAATAGAAACGCTTCAAGGCAAGAATCTTGGCATTTTCCACGCGAAGGACATGAAGCAATAAGCTGTGATAGTAGTTTTAAGGATCATGCGATGACAAAATTGAAGTGCAATATTTTGTTCGTTTTTATATTTTTTTTTGTTGGTCGTTCGTGCAGTCCCTTTTTACACTATTATTATTGCAATTATTGATTTTAAGTGTTGTCTCGTGGAAAGTCCCATTTACTCCAATCAAGCTGTGATATATTTTAGTTTGTGATTTAAAATTACTGCCAGTACCTGAAAATAAATACAAAAATCTTAACAAAGTACCGATTTTTGTTTGAAAGGTTGAAGGAAATACTTTCCGGCACTAGAATCCGTAAAATACAAGTTGTCAATTTTTTTTATGCATGCATTATTGTGCCTGTCAGGAAAGAGTGCTATTTTTGGATTATATATATTAAATTACACCATGATTATGAAAACTGATTTATGAACATACCCATCCACGAATTGTCAGATTTAATCGAGATAGCCGCCATTATTTGCGTGCACTCTTTTCTCTTCTGCTCCTGTACTTTGACTGTATTAGTAATCTAGAAGAAGTTGTATTAGCAAATAGAAATATGGCAAAATCACTTGCCTGACTTAACACATGTAAAGTGTCTACGTTTAAAATTATTCCTGTTGCTGGTGGGATACAATTGTTGTGGTTTTTGTTGTTATTTTGAGTTACATGAATATTTTTTTTTGAATTGCAAATCTTTTGTTCCTAGGGTGTGATATAGTTTAAAATTTTTAAATAATATGTGAAAAAGATAACTTTATTTTGCTTTCGCAAAAATCGTGCTAATCCAAACAAGATCCGCCATTAATTGGATGATGGCACACACTGTG
This sequence comes from Cordilura impudica, assembly GCA_963682025.1. Lineage (NCBI taxonomy): Eukaryota > Metazoa > Arthropoda > Insecta > Diptera > Scathophagidae > Cordilura > Cordilura impudica. The sequence goes on from OY821518.1 coordinate 188,207,631, forward strand.
GATGTAACTGTCCAGGATAAACCTGATAAGGGTGAACTTCCGGATAATACATCGTTTATTTAGTAAACAATGTTTTTGTCCTTGCTTTGTTAAGTAAGGGCGTTTAAGTTGTTGTTGTACTAACTTCACCCGTTTACATATTAACACCTTGGTAGCTGGTATGTAAACGGGATTTGAAGGTAGATTTAGTCGCGTAAATGTGAGATATCACACAGGAACTGTAGTACATTAAAATTAAAAAAGTATTCAGGCGGGTTTAATCAACTTATAAATGTAATTTTTTTTACTCACCGGGAAAATGGAAGACGCCAGTAGCGATATAAAGGAGGCTGCATCGTCAGCACTTTGTACCTCGTCGCTAATTTTCTAAAAAGCATAATGATAATTTTTAATTTTAATATATGAGTTTTTTTAACACAATATTAATTCTGTACAGATAAATTTATACTCACTCAATAGTATTTTGCGTCAAAATGGTAGATAGAAGTAATTTCCCGGCTAGGAATGTCGGTGAGCATGAGACTCTTATCTCAGGGTGTGACCGTTTGCCTACGTTGGGCTTTTGAGTCATAAACCGCTCTTTCACTTTTCTGCCATCAAGCGTCGAAAATCGTAAGCTTTGTAGCGGATGGACCACGGAGAGATGAATCTATGGAAGAAGAAGAAAAAAAAAAATCATTATTCTAGTTGTTATTGCAGGTGGCGTAGACACGCAATATTTTTCGAAGTCAATGACGGAAAAAAATTTTGCGTGCCGGAGCCTTTAGAAAGAGTCATTGGGAAGAAGGTTGCTAGTCCAATGATCGGACTTTCAAACCCCCTGGCCCCGTTTCAATAGGGAGAGACCAGATTATGGGAGCGGGCAAGACTCCGGTCTCAATTCCCTGCCACTTTAAAATTTTTTCTTTTTATTAAGGGAGAGGTTTGCGGCCAGTGGAATAACCGACTCCAACCTGAGTCCCGGGTTCGACTATTGTTAATTGGGTGAACCTACATTACGCGGCAGAGCCCAAAACCGCAGTTCGCCCCAGACTCACTTTATTGGTGATCTGAAAAGAAATAATGAAGAATGAAAATATTAGTAAGTACACAGAATAAGTGGAACGACACATTGTCCTTACCCAACTCTAGGAATAGTCCTTGGTTGAGAATCTGAAAATAGAAAGTTATTAATTAAATAATATAAAAAAAAGAGCAGATATCTACTTACCATCTGTATGTGTTGTTTACGTCTGTTGATTTTATTTGTAGGTTTATTATATGTGTCAAAGTTGTAGTGATTGGTGGTAAAAAAAAGGTACTATCGAATTGGCAACTCCAAAATTATTTGTAAAATAAATAAAAAAACGCAGCGTAGGATTTTCCATTCAAAATCGCAAATATTTAAAGAGGAAAATTGATTTTTGAAAAGTAAAATTTGTGAATGGAAAATATAACCCTATGAAATCGTATGGTCGCCTGGTAGAGTGAAGGACGGTTATTTGGTAGGTTGGACGAGATAAAGTGGGGGAATGGTCAAAGAAAGGTCGGATAAGTATATTTAAATGTGGAAAGTATAGGAAAGGAAGAATTTTTACCAAACATTGATAATGTTATGGAATTGAAAAAGATGGAATTATAGCGGAGTAATAGCACTATGTAATGTAATATGGAATTGAAAAATATGGAGTTTTGGCGGGACTTTTGCCAGGTATATAGATTTAAAGATGACGTGGAAATAAATAGACCATTGGAATTGTGGAAAATTTGGGAATAATTAGAATAGTTGAATACATTTTTGTAGCGAAAGAAAGGACAGTATTAAGTCGAATGTGAAACAAAAAGGTCATACAAAATAAGGAGTGGAAGTGTGCGATTGAACGTATATTTATATGAGTGTTATAAGATTAATTATAAAGTAAGTTTAAAAGATTTTTTTTTAGAAAGAAAGTGATAGCAGTGAATTATAAATAATAGATATATAAATATAGGCCTGGCTACACCATCAACTCCTACTAGTAGGAAAAATTTTCGTTTGGAGCAGAGGGTGAGAACGAGAATAGCTAACAACTTTTGGAAGGTTAGTTGAGAAGGACCTAGGCGATTTCGTCCTCGTTTGATGATTGCAAAGGACGGCAGCTGCAAAAGTGAGCGGTCAACTGATATAATTCCTGCGTCATCTCTAAAATCTGAAAAGTAAAAGGTCCATGGCGTAGCCAGGTATGATAAGTCTTCTATATAATTTTATTTTTTAACCGAACAAACGAGCCTTTCAAATCAAAGTGACACAGGTGTTCAATATAAATATAAAGCTTGTCATTGATTTTGATATTAGAACTGAAGCCAAGGAAGAAAATAAATCCTGTTAAGTTGATAAAGGTGTTTTCACTGGGTTATTGTTTTGTTGTTTAATACATTCATACGTACCTTGAAAATGAAATTAAATATGAAAATGTTTGTGTTAAAAATAGCGGGGAAAAAGTTAAAAAAAGAGGTATTATTAAAATTTAAAGCCAAAGATATTAAGAGATGTTAAAATATTGTCATAATTAGGTAGATTAAGCTAGCTTTATAGTATTTCTTTTTGTAGTATTAGTGGTATAATTTTTATGTGCATAATTGTAAATCCAGCGCCTTGAAAGAGTAATTTTCTAAAAAAAAAAAAGAAAAACTGATATATAAGTTAATAATTAATTAATTTATATTAACAAAAGTTCAATCTCCCCTGTCGCAATCCAATTGCTGACACAACTTCTCATATTTATTTTAAAATTCAATTCCCTCTGTCGCAATCCAATTGCTAACACATTTCCGTTGTTCCAAATTTAATTATTTACCTTTCTTAAAATATTTGCTAAAAGTGCTGATGACATGTCTGCATTGAATGCACCTAAAATAGCTCACGTTGCATTCAATGTGATGGTTGATACTCGACAGGTATAATATTAAGTAGATAATAAGTACAAAAATGTTAAGTTGTAAAAATAGAGTCCGAACAAGAAGACATAGTTTTCCGGCAGTAATTTAAACTAAATAATAAAAAGACATAATTGTCATAGTCAGTCTTCTCTTTTAAAATAAATATATTTTATTTTTTATATAATAAAAGTTAATCAAATAAAGTTAAAGAAGACGTAGTCTTCTCTTTAAAACAAAATTAACAAGTGTTATATTAATTGGCGTCCGAGCAGCCTGGTATAAAAAAGAATACCACGGAACCTGAGCCTGTACGTGTCCGTCCGCAGGCACCCGTTCGTTTATAGAATTGTATCGAATCCTTAGTAACGAAAAGTAAAACGGAGAAAATTCGTACAATCGGAACGGTTCTAGTTAAGTGACTTAATTAAATGAATGCAATTAGTAATAAGTGTTACTAAACAAATAAATAGGAACTACCACAGTGAAAAACAAAAAAAAAAAAAAAAAAAATTTTTTAATTAAAAACTTGAAATTGATAAAAGCTTATAATAAATAACTAAACAATTGAAAAACTTTACAAACAATTTAAACTACAACAAAGCAGCATAAAAACCAACAACAGAGAAATCAACATAAAAATCAACACAAAACTCAACACAGAAGTCCGACATCCATTAGAAGATTAATCAGCTCTAACCCGTTGAAAGCCATCCTTACTTAAAAATAAAATCAACGACAGCACCAACATTAATAATTTCATCAGTAAAGCAACAGCTAAAACATGAAGGCAATGTTAATCATATTGTAAGTTAAAATAATATTATGTTAATTTATATTTGAATTTTAAGAAATATCCTAAGCAAAAATATTTAGTTGTTAAAAAGAACGTAAAAAGAAGAATAATAAAAAATTAAACAAGTAAAATCTATATTTTCTATCAAAACCAATTTTAAATAATATTATGGCTAATCCCAGTAATCTAATACGACCACCTGTCCTTAACAATCCAATCCCGAACCCACCAGTAGGGCCACAAAATTTTCAAATAAATGCCGAATTAGAAAATAGGATAGCTTCCATTTGTGCACAACAATGTAGGAATATTGTGCAGTCTATGATAAACCCCAACGCAGACATAAATTACGGAAATGACCAAACCATAGAGGAAAGATACAGGGAAAATTTAAACGACTTGGACAAAATACCTGACATAGTAAGAAGTTTGAGGGAGTTTTCTGGAAACCCTTCCGAATTCAACTCCTGGAGGAAAAGTGTCGATAGGGTACTACAAATCTACAACTCAATGAGGGGAACTCCAAAATATTATGGAATCCTAAGTGTAATTAGGAATAAGATAATAGGGAATGCAGACATTGCATTAGAATCGTACAATACACCATTGGACTGGAATAGTATAGTAAGATGTCTGACCCTACATTACGCTGATAAACGTGACTTAGGCACCCTGGAATATCAAATGACCTCACTTATTCAGGGAAGAAACACTATCCAGATTTTTTATCAACAAGTCTATTCGCACCTATCCTTGATTTTGAATAAAATTGGCTGTATGGAAATGGGACAAGAGTCTTTGCGACTTTTGACTCAGACATATCGAGACAAAGCTCTCGATACTTTTATAAGAGGGCTAAATGGAGATCTACCGAGACTCCTAGGCATTCGTGAACCTTCAGATCTCCCGCAAGCACTACACCTTTGCTTGAAATTAGAAAACCAACATTATAGATCAGAATACGCGAATAAACATCAAAACCATAAACATCGTCAACAGCCACCACTTCCTCCAATGCGTAATTTGAACACACAAAATTATAATAGACCATTTTACCCAGAATTAACATTTCAACACTCTACCAAATATAATACTCCTATGAACAATATGCAACAAAATGCATTTAAAAATCAACAACCCTTCCATTACCATAACCCTCAACCAATGTTTCAACCGCATCAACAAGTGCGACAACAATTCCAATTTCAGACGCCAAGACCGTCAGAACCCAAACCTCAACCTATGGAAATTGATCAATCGGTACAAACAAGAAATATTAACTACCAAAACAGACCCCGTCAAATGATGCAATTCCAGAATAAAAGACCCGCATCAATGAATCACGTTCCACCACCATTTAAACAACAACGAAATTTTCATATACAAAATGAACATCAAAATTTTGACAATATAGTAGAAGCCGAAGAATTTCAACCCGAAAATTTTGAAGACAATTACTATCAGCAAATGCAGAACGAAGATATTGGAAAATACGCTGAATCTTTGGACAAACAGGACCAACAATATGGAACTCCTACCCAAGATCTAACCGACATTCATTTTTTAGATTAACGTATTCTTCGCTCCCATACTTTGAATGTAAGGCGAAGAATGGTCAAATTCTGAAAATCCTAATAGACACAGGATCTAACAAAAATTACATTCAATCATCTCTCGTTAACAATCCTAAACAAAACGAAAAACCTTTTTTTGCCAACTCAATTTCTGGCGACATTAAAATCACACATCACATATTCGCGAATCTGTTTAATTTACCCGATCATCCTATAAAACTTTATATTTTACCTTCTCTAAAATCATTTCATGGTATTTTAGGCCATGACAGTTTACAGGAATTAAATGCAATAATTCACATTAAGGAAAAATACATGTTAATAAATCACAAAATTAAAGTTAAAATTCACCAACAAATTTCCCAATCTGTAAACAAAATGGAATTTAGAACTAGTCATATGGACGAAGTTCAAAAATCTCAATTGGAAGAAATTATAAATAATCATCCCAATTTATTCAAAGACCCTAATAAAAAACTTACATTTACTTCTCGAATCAAGGGAGAGATTCGAACCACATCCGATTCACCAGTATATTGTAAATCATATCCGTATCACATGGCGCTTAAAAATGAAGTTGAAAAACAAATAAATGAACTTTTAAGCGATGGTATAATCAGGCCTTCTAGATCTCCTTACAATGCACCCGTCTGGATTGTCCCGAAAAAAATGGACGCATCCGGCGAGAAGAAATTCAGAATGGTCATCGACTACAGAAAACTGAACGCGATCACTGTAGCCGATAGATACCCCATTCCGGAGATTAACGAAGTGCTTGCAAATTTAGGAAAAAACAAGTACTTCTCAGTGGTAGACCTTAAAAGTGGTTTTCACCAAATTCCTTTAGAGAAACGCGATATAGAGAAAACCGCATTTTCAGTCAATAATGGAAAATTTGAATTCGTCCGACTTCCATTCGGATTAAAAAACTCGCCATCAATTTTCCAACGTACTTTAGATGACGTGTTGAGAGATCACATAGGTAAGCGATGCTATGTCTACATAGATGACATAATTATATTTTCCAAAACCGAGAAAGAACATTTTGAAAATCTATACAAAATATTTGAAACATTAGAATCCGCAAACTTCAAAATACAGCTCGACAAGTGTGAATTTTTAAAAACAGAAATTGAATTTCTAGGATTTATTGTAGGAACCAAAGGAATAGAAGCTAACAAACGAAAAGTAGAAGCGATAGCCCAACTACAACCTCCAAAAACTCTGAAAGATTTAAGAAGTTTTCTAGGCATGTCAGGTTACTATAGGCGCTTCATCCAGGATTACGCGAAACTCGCTAAGCCCCTGACATCCCTTTTAAGAGGGGAGGAAGGACGCATTTCGAAAAATGCCTCCAAAAATAAAAAAATATCTTTAGACCAGAATGCGCTAGATGCATTTCAAAAATTGAAAAACTCCTTAGCCTCTAGTGATATAGTTCTCTCTCATCCTGACTTTGAAAAATGTTTCGAGTTAACGACTGATGCTTCCGACTACGCAATCGGTGCAGTCTTATCGCAAAACAAAAAGCCTATAACCTTTCTTTCCCGAACGTTAAGTAAAACCGAAGAAAATTATGCCACAAATGAAAAAGAAATGTTGGCTATAATTTGGGCATTAAATTCACTGAGGAATTATTTGTACGGATCCCGAAAACTAATCATATTCACAGATCACCAACCGTTAACATATGCTCTTAGTAGTAAAAATACTAACAGCAAAATGAAGAGATGGAAAGCCATCTTAGAAGAATATGATTATGAACTCAGATATCAGCCCGGTCGAACAAACGTAGTAGCAGATGCACTATCTAGGCCACCTCAGATAAATTCAATGACAGCAACGCAGCATAGCGACGAAAGTTCATCAGACAATAAAATACCAGCAGTAGAATGTCCTATAAACGTCTTCAAAAACCAAATTCATATTTTAATAGACGACCAAGACAACTACAAATTTGAAATTCCCTTCCTAACTTATCACAGGCATATAATAAAAAAACCGTACTACACCAAAGACATATTAATTTCGATTCTAAAAAAATATCTTAATCCTAGCGTAATTAATGGATTGTTTACCATTGAACCAATTATGGGAATAATTCAGGAATTCTATTCTGAATATTTCACGAATTATAAAACAAGATTCACACAATCACAAGTCAAAGAAATAACTGATAATGTAGAACAGGAAGAGGTCTTAATCAAAGAACACAGAAGAGCCCACAGAAATGCCAGGGAAAATAGAGAGCAAATAAAGAAAAATTACTATTTCCCAAAAATGACAGAAAAATCCAATAGAATTGTTAAAAATTGTCAAGTTTGCAGAGAACAAAAATATGATCGGCGCCCTGATAAACCACAATTCCAACCCACACCAATTCCACAAAATCCTGGAGAAATCATCCATATTGACATTTACTCCACCGAAGGAAATCTTGTACTAACAGCAATAGATAAATTCTCAAAATACGCTTTAGTAAAAATCTTAAAATCTAGGGCAATAGAAGATATTAAAGAACCGTTAAAAGAAATAGTTTTAGCTTTTGGTATCCCTAAGTCCATAGTCATAGACAATGAAAAATCCTTAAATTCCGTATCAATAAATTTTCTTCTTAAAGATCAATTTGGCGTCGAAATCTACACTACACCACCCTACTCTAGTTCTGTTAATGGGCAAGTGGAGAGATTTCACTCTACTCTTTCGGAGATTATGAGATGCTTAAAACCAGACAAACTTCATACCACTTTTCATGACTTACTTACCAGAGCAATATACGAGTATAACAGGTCAATTCACTCTACCACCGGCAGAAAACCGATAGATATATTTTTCTACAAAAATTTAGGCAATGATCCAGGAAAAGCAATTTTGGACAAACAAGAAATCATCAATCGTTTAACAGAAAAACAAAAACAGGACTTAAGCTACCATAACCAAAATAGGCACGGAATAAAAATTTATTCACCAGGAGAAGAAATTTTTGTCAGAATTAACAAGAGACTAGGTTCAAAACTAACACCAAGGTATAAAAAGGAAATAGTCAAAGAAGATAGAAACTCCACTGTTTTAACAATGACAGGCAGAGTTGTGTATAAAAGTAATATTAAAAGAAAATAAATTATCTTTACAGATTTTATCTAACCCTTGTCAAAACTGAAGTCCAAATTTTGGATTACACTTCTTCATATGTTGTGGCAATTAATAAAGGCACAGCGAAAATTCAGCAAGGAACTTTTACTATTCTACATTCGATAGATCTGGCACAGTACGCAATATCCATATCCAATACCCATACATTCATCCAACAAAACATCCCAAATCACCATAACCTATATCCCATCCTTATCCACGAATTAAGCCTTACTGAAAGTATTTTAGAAAATATAACACCCACTATAAAAAATAAAAGAGCAATAAATACCATAGGTACTATTTGGAAATATATCGCAGGATCTCCGGATCATGACGACTTTGAAATAGTAGCTAATAATATAAATGATCTAAATAAAAATAATAATAGACAAGTGTACGTGAACGAAGCTTTTAATAAAAGATTAAAAAACCTAACAGATATAGTAAATAAAATTTCAAATGTAATAAAAAAAGATGTATTATTAGAAAACGAAATAGTTATAAATTTACAAAATAGAGTAAGACTAGTTAAGGAAGAGCTAATAAATATCCAAAATGGAATTGAATGGGCAAGGCTTGGAATTATTAACCCATCCATGTTAAATAAAAAAGAAATTGAAATTGCTACGAGTAAAGTTAGAGAAGAAAATATTGTTTTCGTAAGCCCCGAAGAGGCACTCCAATTTGCCAAAGTATCTATCTTATACAATACTAATAAAAAAATATTTTATTTAGTTAAGATTCCCTTAACGAAAAAGGAAACCTATGAAAATGTAATTTTAAGACCGGTAAAAAGGAAAAACTCTGTAATTAATCTAGAATTTAAGCAGATTTTAAAAAATGAAAAAACTATATATGGTATAAAAAATGATTGTGAAAAATATAATAATATAATAATTTGTAAAGAAAACCAAATAAAGAATATCTCGAATACCCAATGTATCCCTAATCTTATAAGTAGTCAAAATTCTACATGTGTAACGAGTAACGATCATCATATCCCTTTAATCGAAGAAATCGAGTCCGGCATTATCCTACTAAATAATTGTAACACATCCATTTATATTGATGATACGCGGAGAAATATATCTGGAACGCTTCTTATAAAATTTCATAATAGCACTATTAAAATTAGCGACAGAACTTTTAGTAATATAGAGGCCTCACCATTACAAATCATTCCCGCATTAATGCAGCCCGCTCCTTTTGAAAGCGACCATATTAATTTCCTATCACTTGAAGCTCTTAACGAATTACAGATTAATAATACGGAGGTAATTTCAACCATTCAGAAACGTTTGAGAATCGGAGGATGGTCAATCTCCGTTATCCTCAGTCTAATTATCATTTCCATAGCATGTTTAAACTTTTTCTTTAAAAATAACAAAAAAAATTGTCGTTTGGGAACCTCAAACTCCAAACACTAATAACGAGACTCATGCGACAATAACCTTGCAACGCTATGCTGAATCTCCTAAACCAATAGCATTAGAAGCCCCCATCAAACCACCAAGACTGAATAATATTCCATTTTTCTAAATGATTGAGGACAATCAATTTAAGAGGGGAAGAGTTAATAATTAATTAATTTATATTAACAAAAGTTCAATCTCCCCTGTCGCAATCCAATTGCTGACACAACTTCTCATATTTATTTTAAAATTCAATTCCCTCTGTCGCAATCCAATTGCTAACACATTTCCGTTGTTCCAAATTTAATTATTTACCTTTCTTAAAATATTTGCTAAAAGTGCTGATGACATGTCTGCATTGAATGCACCTAAAATAGCTCACGTTGCATTCAATGTGATGGTTGATACTCGACAGGTATAATATTAAGTAGATAATAAGTACAAAAATGTTAAGTTGTAAAAATAGAGTCCGAACAAGAAGACATAGTTTTCCGGCAGTAATTTAAACTAAATAATAAAAAGACATAATTGACATAGTCAGTCTTCTCTTTTAAAATAAATATATTTTATTTTTTATATAATAAAAGTTAATCAAATAAAGTTAAAGAAGACGTAGTCTTCTCTTTAAAACAAAATTAACAAGTGTTATATTAATTTATATATATAAAGAAAGGAAGGAATAAAATAAATTACATACGTATAGGGTGCACATCTTTGTCGGGTCGGTGTGTAAAAGAGTAGATAGGTGTATTAACCTATAGAACTATCCTCAGGGAGCTCCTTTAGGAATAAGTTAGTGTGGATTTCCGTTAAGATTCTGAAATTCAGAGAAAAAAAATTGGAAAAAATTTGAACCCTATAAAAGGAAGTAGAAAAAAAAGAAATTAATATGGATACATATATATATATAAGTTGAAATTTCATAAGGCAATAAGACTAATTAGTGATTGAAAAAAAAACATTGTTAAATTTATTCAAACGATCTGTGAATGTTCATATACATACATATTCGGGTAGCATTTAAGGTAATATTTTTTTTTACATTAAATAAATATTTTTGTTTGATTAGCATAGGATGTAAAAAGAGTTTATTTGTAACAATAATTGTTTATATTAAATGTTAATTGTATATTATATAATTAAAATTTTTTTATTTGGCTGAACATCAAGGGAGATGATGTCCGGCTAAATTTTCATAATGGTGTGTTAACGTAAGTATCTGTAAGGTGACCAGTTTTTGAATGTGGGGTAATCGTCTGAATTTTATGTAGCGATTACCAGGTAGGGCGGGCAGCTAGGGGGACTAAGGAGGTATTTTGTCCTTTATTTAAAATCTGTGTGCTATTTATTGTCCGGGTCAGGTTTGCCCGTCCGGTTGGTAGTGAAAGTTTATTGATGGTAATTTTTTTTTTTTTTTTTGTTAGGTATAAATGTAAGTTCATGGTTAATTTATTTATTTTTTTTTTTGATTTGTATTTTATAAATGTTATTGTTCGGCCCTTTGCCGTTAGTGATTGGTCGTACCCCCCTGTCGTCGGTGAGCTAGACGGCCAAAACTTCACTTCCGGGACGTGTGAAAAGGGCATGCAACAATATGGCGCCCAATGAAAAAAAAATTATTAAATCTTTTGATGGTCTTCCTAAGTATCTTTCATATTTTAAGTGGCTTGTTCATTAACGATAATAGAACAATTGCATGACGATCATGGAAAGTAGGCGGGAATATTAGCAAATAGATGTTCAAAGTGGTTTTTGTGTTTAAATGTCCATCCGTTTTTTTTAATACCTTACTATTTTTTTAGCTTCAATATGAAATAAAATTAAGACCTTTGAATTAAATATAGAATCAAAGTAGCTTTATTTTATATAGAAAACAGTGGCCAATGCCAACAATAGAACTTTTGTAGCACTGTTTTTTTTGTATTTTTTTTTTACAAGGGAGTAATGCAATATAGGTTAGAAGGGTGGGTTTTTGTTTTTTTTTTAAATTTTTAAATTTTTTTGTATAATAAATAGATATAAGTATATGTTAACACACTAAATTTGTTGTATTGAGAAAATTGTGTAATTGTATTAAAGATTTTATTTTAAATTATTAATTTAGTACTTTCAAATCTCATTATATATATATTTTTGTATTATTATTTTACGTTTTTTTTTGAAAACCACTCATTTTTATAATTCAAAATGTCGCTAAATCCAGAGGAACAAGCTGGTGGACAAATTTTTGTTGGTCGCTCGTCGGTAGTTCAACACTCACCTACAACGAACATATCAGAACATAGGCGAAGGTCACAAAGAAGTTTAGAGTTTGACAGGGAGAGGTCAGTTGAGGTAGAACAAACACCTAGAAGAGCATCAATTTATAATAACCCAAATATTAGAGACATATCTGGAACAATTTCAAAGAATAATGTAAGGGAAAATACTTACCCGATTGATCAAATAGGAGATCAAGTTTCACATGCAGGAAGGTCAGCGAATCCACCGCTGGTGAATATTGAGAGGGCACCGTTAATTGATATGACTGAAGATAGAGAAATAGGTCAGAGTAAAGAAGGTCAACGAGAAATCGAATCAGCTGTCAACGATGCTATGAAGAAAGCCAGCGAAGATTTGAGAGTAGAAATGTCAAAGCTTGTTTTGTCCACTATGCAGGAAGGTTTTAAAGTTCTCATGAAGGACATAAACGAGGTTATAAAACCAATAAAAAAATCCAACAGTGCAAATGAGAACCCAGTAGAAACTGATTCTGTTAGCAGTAGGTCGAGACAAAATAGTGTTAGTAGGAATGGGGCGAATGTAGGAGAGGCAGATAACTTATTTCCGCCTAATATTTCCCGACAACAAATTCTATCGAATGATAACCGTCAGCCATATCCTCAGAATAGGTCTCACCAGGTTCCACCCAGTAACAATGGTGACAACCAACAGTCTGCGGATGAAGCTCGGCGCTTTGCTGATATTTTAACCACTGGTCCATTTTTTTCAAATCAAGTTAATAATAGGTACGTGGAACCAGTACAGGGAAATATTCGAATTAATAAGTGGAACTTAATTTTTGATGGAGTTAGCCGTACTCCTACTATAGAAGATTTTATATTCCGTATAGAATATCTACAGGCTCATTATGGAATTCCTTGGAAGGAGGTATTAAGAGATTTTCATGTTTTGTTGAAGGGACACCCGAAAGACTGGTATTGGTTATTTGTGCAGAACTTTGACAATACGACAGCGGTTCAGAATACTGCCGGAATAGAAATAACACTTTGCGGTTTAGTCTTCTAAAACAATACCAATCTACCCGTAGCGATTTTGAGGTCATGAGAGAATTGGTTGAAAGGAAACAAAATATAGGCGAATCAATTGATTCGTATTTCCATACCATGTTGACATTGCGGTCAAGATTAAGAACACAGCTTCCAGATTATGAAATGATTAAGATTATGAAGAGAAATATTAAGGAGAATCTGGCAAAAATGATTTATCCTATCACAATATATAGTCTGGAGCAGTTGAGGGAAGAGTGTAAGGAAAAGAAATAAGGTTTCCTAAACGGGATGTCAGGGCAGTCCCACCGCCACAAAATACGCGATTCCCAAACCGTCAACCTGTTAATGAAGTTTTTAATGAAAATTACAATGTCAATATACAAGAGGGTGATTACGACCCTAATCTACAGGCTGTCGATGAGTTGCTTTTCGGGAAAAAAGGGAAGTCAAGTGTTGGAACTGTAAACTTTCCGGGCACACATATATGGCATGTGAGTCAACTGTGCGAAACATATTCTGCTTCAAATGCGAGTTGGAACGAACGGTTACTCCGAAGTGTCCAAACTGTAGGCCGGAAAACCAACGCCGGAGCATGATGAAAGCGGGCGAATCACGCTCCACACAGACGTCCGCAACAACACCCGGAGTATAGGGACTATGACTGAAGCACTGAAAGAAATTAATAACGTTAGAGTTATAAAACAAAATGATAAAATACACACTTTACCCTATTTAAAACGTCAACCTTTAGTTCACAAAACTTATGAGGAAATATTAAGAAATTACATAGAAGTTAGAAAACGTATTTTTGGGCAAGATGATTCCAAGGCTCCTAAGCCCCCATCGGGAAAGTTTCTTAAGGCAAGAAAACGTTTTGACGAAAGAAGAGCTTTAAGAGAATCTATTGATTCATCTGTTGAAGCCGTTGATAATGGAGATCCCAGAGTGTTCGCAGAGATTATTCTGAAAGATAAAAAAATAAAGGGATTATTAGATACTGGCGCGTCAGTGAGTTTATTAGGTAAGGGTTGTTATGAGTTATTGGAAGAAATAGGCGTCAATGCAGATAGATATATTTCGAATGTAAGGACAGCTGCTAGTAGAGCACATAAGGTTAATGGCAAAATAACAGTTTTAGTTAAATATCGTGACTTAGAAAAAGAGATCCAATTTTACTTGTGTCCTTCACTGGAACAGATTGCCTACTTGGGTATTGATTTTTGGAGGTCATTTGAATTAGCACCTGAAATTTTGGATGTTAATGAAATAGATGTAGAAAAGATAACGCGAGAAATGAAAAGCGCCACTAAACAAAACATAGAGCAGCATATTTTAACTCAGCAGCAGGAACAAGAACTATAAGAGATTAAAAATATGTTTAAAACATTCGAAAAAGAAAGCCTAGGAAAGACTCCCTTGGAAAAACATCATATCCAATTAATTTCGGGTGCAGTACCATTTAAAGATCGACATTACCCAGTATCTCCGAAAGTTCAGGATTTATTATATGAAGAGATAGACAATATGTTGAAACTCGGAGTAATTGAAGAAAGTGAAAGCCCCTGGAATAATAGGGTCACGTTAGTATCTAGACCCGGAAAGAATAGACTTTGCCTTGATGCCAGAAAACTTAATGATTTAACCATTAAAGATGCGTATCCGATCCAGAATATTCAAGGTATTTTGAGTAGGATAGATGAAACCATATTCATTAGTAGTGTAGACCTTAAATATGCGTTCTGGCAGATAGAGTTGGAACCGAAGTGTTGAAAACTAACGGCATTCACAATTCCAGGTAGGCCTCATTACCAATATACAGTAATGCCTTTTGGTCTCTGTAATGCGGCCCAACGACTGTGTAGACTTATGGATAAAGTCATCCCACAGAAGTTGAAAAACAACGTATTTATTTACTTGGACGACCTACTGATTATATCCAAAGATTTTGATTACCAAATGTTTTTGTTGAAAGAAATGGCTACCTGTTTGAGTAAAGCAAATTTAACAATAGGGATGAATAAAAGTATATTTTGTTTTAAGGAATTAAAATACCTTGGTTTTGTGATAGGAGGAGGTACTCTTCGGACTGATTTGGGAAAGGTCGAAGCCATTGATAATATACCCATACCAAAGACGGCGAGACAAGTCCGTAGTTTCTTGGGTACTGCCGGCTGGTATCGGCGTTTTATCAAAGACTTTGCCAGTATATCGGCTCCCTTAAGTGACACTTTGAAAAAAGGTATAAAATTTTGCATGACAGATGCAGTACTCCAAGCATTTTTCGAATTAAAAAGGGCACTGACAACAGCACCTGTATTAGTACATCCGGATTTTAAACGACTGTTTTTTGTGCAATGTGACGCCTCACATATTGGTGTTGGTGCAGTATTATTCCAGAAAGATGAAGAGAATAACGACAGGCCCGTTGCTTTCTACTCTCAGAAGTTAAATGGTGCGCAACTAAACTACACCGTAACGGAGAAGGAGTGTTTAGCGGCAGTACTGGCGGTCAAAAGATTCCGCACATATATTGAGCTGATGGAGTTTACGATTATTACAGATCATGCCAGTTTGAAATGGCTTATGAGCCTGAAAAATTTAAGCGGCCGTTTGGCGCGCTGGTCTCTACAACTCCAAGCATATAATTTTAATATTGAACACAGAAAAGGTTCAGAGAATGTAGTTGCCGATATGTTATCAAGGGCAGTGGATGAGTCGGAACCTGTAGTAGAAGAAATAGACATATTAGGATTTGAAACTACCGAATTTGACGCGCCAGAATATAAAGAAATTGTATATACCATAGAGTAAAATAAAAACTGCTTACCCGATTTGAAAATTGAAAATGGTGTTATTTACAAAAAAACGCGATTTTCCAAAGATGACAGCGGTCTGGAATGGAAGCTGTGGTTACCTGAAAATTTAATCACCACGATAATTTCGAAATATCATGACGAGGAGACAGCTTGTCATGGTGGTATATCCAAAACGTTGCATCGAATTAGACAGTATTATTACTGGCCTAAAATGGTGACGCATGTCAAAAATTACGTCAGAAATTGTAGAACCTGTAAAGAAACAAAATCATCAAATTTTGAAATGAGGCCAAGAATGGGGAATGAAGTGGTAACCGAACGTCCTTTTCAAAAACTTTACATTGATTTCTTAGGTAAATATCCACGCTCTAAATGCGGCAATGCGTACGTCTTCGTAGTTTTAGATCATTTTTCAAAATTTGTTTTCTTGAAACCGATGAAAGAAGCCACGTCAAAACAGGTAGTGGATTATCTGGTGAGGTACGTTTTTCATACGTTTGGTACGCCGGAGGTAATACACTCGGATAATGGAAAACAGTTTATTTCCAAAGATTTTCAACAAATGATTAAATCTTATAAGATTCACCATATTAAAACAGCGGTGTATGCCCCTCAGTCAAATGCATCGGAACGGGTGAATCAATCCGTATTAGCAGGCATTAGAGCATACCTCAGTGGCGATCATCGTGATTATGATATGCATCTATCCGATATTGAATGTGCGTTAAGAAGTTCCGTGCATGAAGCTATAGGTACAAGGCCTTATCGTGCTGTTTTTGGCCAACAAATGTACAACTGTGGTCCCGAATTTGAATTGGACAGAAAATTGCAAGCTCTAGGCGATGCGGAGATAGACATCCTGGAAAGAAAAGATAAGTTACTATTAATTCGTCAGTCCATTAAAGAAAATTTACACAAAGCGTACGAAAAGGGAGAAAAATAATACAATAAACGAAGCAGGGAAGTTAAATTCACAACAGGGCATGAAGTGTTCCTCCGAAATTTCGTCCAAAGTGACTTTAAGAAAAACTTTAATGCCAAATTTGCTCCAAAATTCCGGAAATGTAGAGTTCTTAAAATCGTAGGCAATAATATGTACGAAATAGAAACGCTTCAAGGCAAGAATCTTAGCATTTTCCACGCGAAGGACATGAAGCAATAAGCTGTGATAGTAGTTTTAAGGATCATGCGATGACAAAATTGAAGTGCAATATTTTGTTCGTTTTTATATTTTTTTTTGTTGTTCGTTCGTGCAGTCCCTTTTTACACTATTTTTATTGCAATTATTGATTTTAAGTGTTGTCTCGTGGAAAGTCCCATTTACTCCAATCAAGCCTGTGATATATTTTAGTTTGTGATTTAAAATTACTGCCAGTACCTGAAAATAAATACAAAAATCTTAACAAAGTACCGATTTTTGTTTGAAAGGTTGAAGGAAATACTTTCCGGCACTAGAATCCGTAAAATACAAGTTGTCAATTTTTTTTATGCATGCATTATTGTGCCTGTCAGGAAAGAGTGCTATTATTGGATTATATATATTAAATTACACCGTGTTTATGAAAACTGATTTATGAACTTACCCATCCACGAATTGTCAGATTTAATCGAGATAGCCGCCATTATTTGCGTGCACTCTTTTCTCTTCTGCTCCTGTACTTTGACTGTATTAGTAATCTAGAAGAAGTTGTATTAGCAAATAGAAATATGGCAAAATCACTTGCCTGACTTAACACATGTAAAGTGTCTACGTTTAAAATTATTCCTGTTGCTGGTGGGATACAATTGTTGTGGTTTTTGTTGTTATTTTGAGTTACATGAATATTTTTTTTTGAATTGCAAATCTTTTGTTCCTAGGGTGTGATATAGTTTAAAATTTTTAAATAATATGTGAAAAAGATAACTTTATTTTGCTTTCGCAAAAATCGTGCTAATCCAAACAAGATCCGCCATTAATTGGATGATGGCACACACTGTGGATGTAACTGTCCAGGATAAACCTGATAAGGGTGAACTTCCGGATAATACATCGTTTATTTAGTAAACAATGTTTTTGTCCTTGCTTTGTTAAGTAAGGGCGTTTAAGTTGTTGTTGTACTAACTTCACCCGTTTACATATTAACACCTTGGTAGCTGGTATGTAAACGGGATTTGAAGGTAGATTTAGTCGCGTAAATGTGAGATATCACACAGGAACTGTAGTACATTAAAATTAAAAAAGTATTCAGGCGGGTTTAATCAACTTATAAATGTAATTTTTTTTACTCACCGGGAAAATGGAAGACGCCAGTAGCGATATAAAGGAGGCTGCATCGTCAGCACTTTGTACCTCGTCGCTAATTTTCTAAAAAGCATAATGATAATTTTTAATTTTAATATATGAGTTTTTTTAACACAATATTAATTCTGTACAGATAAATTTATACTCACTCAATAGTATTTTGCGTCAAAATGGTAGATAGAAGTAATTGCCCGGCTAGGAATGTCGGTGAGCATGAGACTCTTATCTCAGGGTGTGACCGTTTGCCTACGTTGGGCTTTTGAGTCATAAACCGCTCTTTCACTTTTCTGCCATCAAGCGTCGAAAATCGTAAGCTTTGTATCGGATGGACCACGGAGAGATGAATCTATGGAAGAAGAAGAAAAAAAAAAGAAATCATTATTCTAGTTGTTATTGCAGGTGGCGTAGACACGCAATATTTTTCGAAGTCAATGACGGAAAAAAATTTTGCGTGCCGGAGCCTTTAGAAAGAGTCGTTGGGAAGAAGGTTGCTAGTCCAATGATCGGACTTTCAAACCCCCTGGCCCCGTTTCAATAGGGAGAGACCAGATTATGGGAGCGGGCAAGACTCCGGTCTCAATTCCCTGCCACTTTAAAATTTTTTCTTTTTATTAAGGGAGAGGTTTGCGGCCAGTGGAATAACCGACTCCAACCTGAGTCCCGGGTTCGACTATTGTTAATTGGGCGAACCTACATTACGCGGCAGAGCCCAAAACCGCAGTTCGCCCCAGACTCACTTTATTGGTGATCTGAAAAGAAATAATGAAGAATGAAAATATTAGTAAGTACACAGAATAAGTGGAACGATACATTGTCCTTACCCAACTCTAGGAATAGTCCTTGGTTGAGAATCTGAAAATGGAAAGTTATTAATTAAATAATATAAAAAAAAAGAGCAGATATCTACTTACCATCTGTATGTGTTGTTTACGTCTGTTGATTTTATTTGTAGGTTTATTATATGTGTCAAAGTTGTAGTGATTGGTGGTAAAAAAAAGTTACTATCGAATTGGCAACTCCAAAATTATTTGTAAAATAAATAAAAAAACGCAGCGTAGGATTTTCCATTCAAAATCGCAAATATTTAAAGAGGAAAATTGATTTTTGAAAAGTAAAATTTGTGAATGGAAAATATAACCCTATGAAATCGTATGGTCGCCTGGTAGAGTGAAGGACGGTTATTTGGTAGGTTGGACGAGATAAAGTGGGGGAATGGTCAAAGAAAGGTCGGATAAGTATATTTAAAGATGACGTGGAAATAAATAGACCATTGGAATTGTGGAAAATTTGGGAATAATTAGGATAGTTGAATACATTTTTGTAGCGAAAGAAAGGACAGTATTAAGTCGAATGTGAAACAAAAAGGTCATACAATATAAGGAGTGGAAGTGTGCGATTGAACGTATGTTTATATGAGTGTTATAAGATTAATTATAAAGTAAGTTTAAAAGATTTTTTTTAGAAAGAAAGTGATAGCAGTGAATTATAAATAATAGATATATAAATATAGGCCTGGCTACACCATCAACTCCTACTAGTAGGAAAAATTTTCGTTTGGAGCAGAGGGTGAGAACGAGAATAGCTAACAACTTTTGGAAGGTTAGTTGAGAAGGACCTAGGCGATTTCGTCCTCGTTTGATGATTGCAAAGGACGGCAGCTGCAAAAGTGAGCGGTCAACTGATATAATTCCTGCGTCATCTCTAAAATCTGAAAAGTAAAAGGTCCATGGCGTAGCCAGGTATGATAAGTCTTCTATATAATTTTATTTTTTAACCGAACAAACGAGCCTTTCAAATCAAAGTGACACAGGTGTTCAATATAAATATAAAGCTTGTCATTGATTTTGATATTAGAACTGAAGCCAAGGAAGAAAATAAATCCTGTTAAGTTGATAAAGGTGTTTTCACTGGGTTATTGTTTTGTTGTTTAATACATTCATACGTACCTTGAAAATGAAATTAAATATGAAAATGTTTGTGTTAAAAATAGCGGGGAAAAAGTTAAAAAAAGAGGTATTATTAAAATTTAAAGCCAAAGATATTAAGAGATGTTAAAATATTGTCATAATTAGGTAGATTAAGCTAGCTTTATAGTATTTCTTTTTGTAGTATTAGTGGTATAATTTTTATGTGCATAATTGTAAATCCAGCGCCTTGAAAGAGTAATTTTCTAAAAAAGAAAAACTGATATATATATATAAAGAAAGGAAGGAATAAAATAAATTACATACGTATAGGGTGCACATCTTTGTCGGGTCGGTGTGTAAAAGAGTAGATAGGTGTATTAACCGATAGAACTATCCTCAGGGAGCTCCTTTAGGAATAAGTTAGTGTGGATTTCCGTTAAGATTCTGAAATTCAGAGAAAAAAATATAGGAAACAATTTGAACCCTATAAAAGAAAGTAGAAAAAAAAAGAAATTAATATGGATACATATATATATATATATAAGTTGAAATTTCATAAGGCAATAAGACTAATTAGTAATTGAAAAAAAAACATTGTTAAATTTATTCAAACGATCTGTGAATGTTCATATACATACATATTCGGGTAGCATTTAAGGTAATAATTTTTTTTACATTATATAAATATTTTTTTTTGATTAGCATAGGATGTAAAAAGAGTTTATTTGTAACAATAATTGTTTATATTAAATGTTAATTGTATATTATATAATTAAAATTTTTTTATTTGGCTGAACATCAAGGGAGATGATGTCCGGCAAAATTTTCATAATGGTGTGTTAACGTAAGTATCTGTAAGGTGACCAGTTTTTGAATGTGGGGTAATCGTCTGAATTTTATGTAGCGATTACCAGGTAGGGCGGGCAGCTAGGGGGACTAAGGAGATATTTTTTCCTTTATTTAAAATCTGTGTGCTATTTATTGTCCGGGTCAGGTTTGCCCGTCCGGTTGGTAGTGAAAGTTTTTTGATGGTTTTTTTTTTTTTTTTTTTTGTTAGGTATAAATGTAAGTTCATGGTTAATTTATTTATTTTTTTTTTGATTTGTATTTTATAAATGTTATTGTTCGGCCCTTTGCCGTTAGTGATTGGTCGTACCCCCCTGTCGTCGGTGAGCTAGACGGCCAAAACTTCACTTCCGGGACGTGTGAAAAGGGCATGCAACAATATGGCGCCCAATGAAAAAAAAAATTATTAAATCTTTTGATGGTCTTCCTAAGTATCTTTCATATTTTAAGTGGCTTGTTCATTAACGATAATAGAACAATTGCATGACGATCATGGAAAGTAGGCGGGAATATTAGCAAATAGATGTTCAAAGTGGTTTTTGTGTTTAAATGTCCATCCGTTTTTTTTAATACCTTACTAATTTTTTAGCTTCAATATGAAATAAAATTAAGACCTTTGAATTAAATAAAGAATCAAAGTAGCTTTATTTTATATAGAAAACAGTGGCCAATGCCAACAATAGAACTTTTGTAGCACTGTTTTTTTTTGTATTTTTTTTTACAAGGGAGTAATGCAATATAGGTTAGAAGGGTGGGTTTTTGTTTTTTTTTTTACATTTTTAAATTTTTTTGTATAAAGCTGTGAAATAGATTTTATAGGAAACTGGCATAAGGATAATATTTATCCGTAGTATTAATGGTCACCTAGATATAAGTATATGTTAACACACCAAATTTGTTGTATTGAGAAAATTGTGTAATTGTATTAAAGATTTTATTTTAAATTATTAATTTAGTACTTTCAAATCTCATTATATATATATTTTTGTATTATTATTTAACGTTTTTTTTTTGAAAACCACTCATTTTTATAATTCAAAATGTCGCTAAATCCAGAGGAACAAGCTGGTGCACAAATTTTTGTTGGTCGCTCGTCAGTAGTTCAACACTCACCTACAACGAACATATCAGAACATAGGCGTAGGTCACAAAGAAGTTTAGAGTTTGACAGGGAGAGGTCAGTTGAGGTAGAACAAACACCTAGAAGAGCATCAATTTATAATAACCCAAATATTAGAGACATATCTGGAACAATTTCAAAGAATAATGTAAGGGAAAATACTTACCCGATTGATCAACTAGGAGATCAAGTTCCACATGCAGGAAGGTCAGCGAATCCACCGCTGGTGAATATTGAGAGGGCACCGTTAATTGATATGACTGAAGATAGAGAAATAGGTCAGAGTAAAGAAGGTCAACGAGAAATCGAATCAGCTGTCAACGATGCTATGAAGAAAGCCAGCGAAGATTTGAGAGTAGAAATGTCAAAGCTTGTTTTGTCCACTATGCAGGAAGGTTTTAAAGTTCTCATGAAGGACATAAACGAGGTTATAAAACCAATAAAAAAATCCAACAGTGCAAATGAGAACCCAGTAGAAACTGATTCTGTTAGCAGTAGGTCGAGACAAAATAGTGTTAGTAGGAATGGGGCGAATGTAGGAGAGGCAGATAACTTATTTCCGCCTAATATTTCCCAACAACAAATTCTATCGAATGATAACCGTCAGCCATATCCTCAGAATAGGTCTCACCAGGTTCCACCCAGTAACAATGGTGACAACCAACAGTCTGCGGATGAAGCTCGGCGCTTTGCTGATATTTTAACCACTGGTCCATTTTTTTCAAATCAAGTTAATAATAGGTACGTGGAACCAGTACAGGGAAATATTCGAATTAATAAGTGGAACTTAATTTTTGATGGAGTTAGCCGTACTCCTACTATAGAAGATTTTATATTCCGTATAGAATATCTACAGGCTCATTATGGAATTCCTTGGAAGGAGGTATTAAGAGATTTTCATGTTTTGTTGAAGGGACACCCGAAAGACTGGTATTGGTTATTTGTGCAGAACTTTGACAATACGACAGCGGTTCAGAATACTGCCGGAATAGAAATAACACTTTGCGGTTTAGTCTTCTAAAACAATACCAATCTACCCGTAGCGATTTTGAGGTCATGAGAGAATTGGTTGAAAGGAAACAAAATATAGGCGAATCAATTGATTCGTATTTCCATACCATGTTGACATTGCGGTCAAGATTAAGAACACAGCTTCCAGATTATGAAATGATTAAGATTATGAAGAGAAATATTAAGGAGAATCTGGCAAAAATGATTTATCCTATCACAATATATAGTCTGGAGCAGTTGAGGGAAGAGTGTAAGGAAAAGAAATAAGGTTTCCTAAACGGGATGTCAGGGCAGTCCCACCGCCACAAAATACGCGATTCCCAAACCGTCAACCTGTTAATGAAGTTTTTAATGAAAATTACAATGTCAATATACAAGAGGGTGATTACGACCCTAATCTACAGGCTGTCGATGAGTTGCTTTTCGGGAAAAAAGGGAAGTCAAGTGTTGGAACTGTAAACTTTCCGGGCACACATATATGGCATGTGAGTCAACTGTGCGAAACATATTCTGCTTCAAATGCGAGTTGGAACGAACGGTTACTCCGAAGTGTCCAAACTGTAGGCCGGAAAACCAACGCCGGAGCATGATGAAAGCGG
This sequence comes from Cordilura impudica, assembly GCA_963682025.1. Lineage (NCBI taxonomy): Eukaryota > Metazoa > Arthropoda > Insecta > Diptera > Scathophagidae > Cordilura > Cordilura impudica. The sequence goes on from OY821518.1 coordinate 188,231,295, forward strand.
GCGAATCACGCTCCACACAGACGTCCGCAACAACACCCGGAGTATAGGGACTATGACTGAAGCACTGAAAGAAATTAATAACGTTAGAGTTATAAAACAAAATGATAAAATACACACTTTACCCTATTTAAAACGTCAACCTTTAGTTCACAAAACTTATGAGGAAATATTAAGAAATTACATAGAAGTTAGAAAACGTATTTTTGGGCAAGATGATTCCAAGGCTCCTAAGCCCCCATCGGGAAAGTTTCTTAAGGCAAGAAAACGTTTTGACGAAAGAAGAGCTTTAAGAGAATCTATTGATTCATCTGTTGAAGCCGTTGATAATGGAGATCCCAGAGTGTTCGCAGAGATTATTCTGAAAGATAAAAAAATAAAGGGATTATTAGATACTGGCGCGTCAGTGAGTTTATTAGGTAAGGGTTGTTATGAGTTATTGGAAGAAATAGGCGTCAATGCAGATAGATATATTTCGAATGTAAGGACAGCTGCTAGTAGAGCACATAAGGTTAATGGCAAAATAACAGTTTTAGTTAAATATCGTGACTTAGAAAAAGAGATCCAATTTTACTTGTGTCCTTCACTGGAACAGATTGCCTACTTGGGTATTGATTTTTGGAGGTCATTTGAATTAGCACCTGAAATTTTGGATGTTAATGAAATAGATGTAGAAAAGATAACGCGAGAAATGAAAAGCGCCACTAAACAAAACATAGAGCAGCATATTTTAACTCAGCAGCAGGAACAAGAACTATAAGAGATTAAAAATATGTTTAAAACATTCGAAAAAGAAAGCCTAGGAAAGACTCCCTTGGAAAAACATCATATCCAATTAATTTCGGGTGCAGTACCATTTAAAGATCGACATTACCCAGTATCTCCGAAAGTTCAGGATTTATTATATGAAGAGATAGACAATATGTTGAAACTCGGAGTAATTGAAGAAAGTGAAAGCCCCTGGAATAATAGGGTCACGTTAGTATCTAGACCCGGAAAGAATAGACTTTGCCTTGATGCCAGAAAACTTAATGATTTAACCATTAAAGATGCGTATCCGATCCAGAATATTCAAGGTATTTTGAGTAGGATAGATGAAACCATATTCATTAGTAGTGTAGACCTTAAATATGCGTTCTGGCAGATAGAGTTGGAACCGAAGTGTTGAAAACTAACGGCATTCACAATTCCAGGTAGGCCTCATTACCAATATACAGTAATGCCTTTTGGTCTCTGTAATGCGGCCCAACGACTGTGTAGACTTATGGATAAAGTCATCCCACAGAAGTTGAAAAACAACGTATTTATTTACTTGGACGACCTACTGATTATATCCAAAGATTTTGATTACCAAATGTTTTTGTTGAAAGAAATGGCTACCTGTTTGAGTAAAGCAAATTTAACAATAGGGATGAATAAAAGTATATTTTGTTTTAAGGAATTAAAATACCTTGGTTTTGTGATAGGAGGAGGTACTCTTCGGACTGATTTGGGAAAGGTCGAAGCCATTGATAATATACCCATACCAAAGACGGCGAGACAAGTCCGTAGTTTCTTGGGTACTGCCGGCTGGTATCGGCGTTTTATCAAAGACTTTGCCAGTATATCGGCTCCCTTAAGTGACACTTTGAAAAAAGGTATAAAATTTTGCATGACAGATGCAGTACTCCAAGCATTTTTCGAATTAAAAAGGGCACTGACAACAGCACCTGTATTAGTACATCCGGATTTTAAACGACTGTTTTTTGTGCAATGTGACGCCTCACATATTGGTGTTGGTGCAGTATTATTCCAGAAAGATGAAGAGAATAACGACAGGCCCGTTGCTTTCTACTCTCAGAAGTTAAATGGTGCGCAACTAAACTACACCGTAACGGAGAAGGAGTGTTTAGCGGCAGTACTGGCGGTCAAAAGATTCCGCACATATATTGAGCTGATGGAGTTTACGATTATTACAGATCATGCCAGTTTGAAATGGCTTATGAGCCTGAAAAATTTAAGCGGCCGTTTGGCGCGCTGGTCTCTACAACTCCAAGCATATAATTTTAATATTGAACACAGAAAAGGTTCAGAGAATGTAGTTGCCGATATGTTATCAAGGGCAGTGGATGAGTCGGAACCTGTAGTAGAAGAAATAGACATATTAGGATTTGAAACTACCGAATTTGACGCGCCAGAATATAAAGAAATTGTATATACCATAGAGTAAAATAAAAACTGCTTACCCGATTTGAAAATTGAAAATGGTGTTATTTACAAAAAAACGCGATTTTCCAAAGATGACAGCGGTCTGGAATGGAAGCTGTGGTTACCTGAAAATTTAATCACCACGATAATTTCGAAATATCATGACGAGGAGACAGCTTGTCATGGTGGTATATCCAAAACGTTGCATCGAATTAGACAGTATTATTACTGGCCTAAAATGGTGACGCATGTCAAAAATTACGTCAGAAATTGTAGAACCTGTAAAGAAACAAAATCATCAAATTTTGAAATGAGGCCAAGAATGGGGAATGAAGTGGTAACCGAACGTCCTTTTCAAAAACTTTACATTGATTTCTTAGGTAAATATCCACGCTCTAAATGCGGCAATGCGTACGTCTTCGTAGTTTTAGATCATTTTTCAAAATTTGTTTTCTTGAAACCGATGAAAGAAGCCACGTCAAAACAGGTAGTGGATTATCTGGTGAGGTACGTTTTTCATACGTTTGGTACGCCGGAGGTAATACACTCGGATAATGGAAAACAGTTTATTTCCAAAGATTTTCAACAAATGATTAAATCTTATAAGATTCACCATATTAAAACAGCGGTGTATGCCCCTCAGTCAAATGCATCGGAACGGGTGAATCAATCCGTATTAGCAGGCATTAGAGCATACCTCAGTGGCGATCATCGTGATTATGATATGCATCTATCCGATATTGAATGTGCGTTAAGAAGTTCCGTGCATGAAGCTATAGGTACAAGCCCTTATCGTGCTGTTTTTGGCCAACAAATGTACAACTGTGGTCCCGAATATGAATTGGGCAGAAAATTGCAAGCTCTAGGCGATGCGGAGATAGACATCCTGGAAAGAAAAGATAAGTTACTATTAATTCGTCAGTCCATTAAAGAAAATTTACACAAAGCGTACGAAAAGGGAGAAAAATAATACAATAAACGAAGCAGGGAAGTTAAATTCACAACAGGGCAAGAAGTGTTCCTCCGAAATTTGGTCCAAAGTGACTTTAAGAAAAACTTTAATGCCAAATTTGCTCCAAAATTCCGGAAATGTAGAGTTCTTAAAATCGTAGGCAATAATATGTACGAAATAGAAACGCTTCAAGGCAAGAATCTTGGCATTTTCCACGCGAAGGACATGAAGCAATAAGCTGTGATAGTAGTTTTAAGGATCATGCGATGACAAAATTGAAGTGCAATATTTTGTTCGTTTTTATATATTTTTTTGTTGTTCGTTCGTGCAGTCCCTTTTTACACTATTATTATTGCAATTATTGATTTTAAGTGTTGTCTCGTGGAAAGTCCCATTTACTCCAATCAAGCCTGTGATATATTTTAGTTTGTGATTTAAAATTACTGCCAGTACCTGAAAATAAATACAAAAATCTTAACAAAGTACCGATTTTTGTTTGAAAGGTTGAAGGAAATACTTTCCGGCACTAGAATCCGTAAAATACAAGTTGTCAATTTTTTTTATGCATGCATTATTGTGCCTGTCAGGAAAGAGTGCTATTATTGGATTATATATATTAAATTACACCGTGATTATGAAAACTGATTTATGAACTTACCCATCCACGAATTGTCAGATTTAATCGAGATAGCCGCCATTATTTGCGTGCACTCTTTTCTCTTCTGCTCCTGTACTTTGACTGTATTAGTAATCTAGAAGAAGTTGTATTAGCAAATAGAAATATGGCAAAATCACTTGCCTGACTTAACACATGTAAAGTGTCTACGTTTAAAATTATTCCTGTTGCTGGTGGGATACAATTGTTGTGGTTTTTGTTGTTATTTTGAGTTACATGAATATTTTTTTTTGAATTGCAAATCTTTTGTTCCCAGGGTGTGATATAGTTTAAAATTTTTAAATAATATGTGAAAAAGATAACTTTATTTTGCTTTCGCAAAAATCGTGCTAATCCAAACAAGATCCGCCATTAATTGGATGATGGCACACACTGTGGATGTAACTGTCCAGGATAAACCTGATAAGGGTGAACTTCCGGATAATACATCGTTTATTTAGTAAACAATGTTTTTGTCCTTGCTTTGTTAAGTAAGGGCGTTTAAGTTGTTGTTGTACTAACTTCACCCGTTTACATATTAACACCTTGGTAGCTGGTATGCAAACGGGATTTGAAGGTAGATTTAGTCGCGTAAATGTGAGATATCACACAGGAACTGTAGTACATTAAAATTAAAAAAGTATTCAGGCGGGTTTAATCAACTTATAAATGTAATTTTTTTTACTCACCGGGAAAATGGAAGACGCCAGTAGCGATATAAAGGAGGCTGCATCGTCAGCACTTTGTACCTCGTCGCTAATTTTCTAAAAAGCATAATGATAATTTTTAATTTTAATATATGAGTTTTTTTAACACAATATTAATTCTGTACAGATAAATTTATACTCACTCAATAGTATTTTGCGTCAAAATGGTAGATAGAAGTAATTGCCCGGCTAGGAATGTCGGTGAGCATGAGACTCTTATCTCAGGGTGTGACCGTTTGCCTACGTTGGGCTTTTGAGTCATAACCCGCTCTTTCACTTTTCTGCCATCAAGCGTCGAAAATCGTAAGCTTTGTAGCGGATGGACCACGGAGAGATGAATCTATGGAAGAAGAAGAAAAAAAAAGAAATCATTATTCTAGTTGTTATTGCAGGTGGCGTAGACACGAGTTACCTATGGTCACCAACCAAACCCATGTTAACAACAACAACCAAGTCACCAAACCAATGTTAACAACAACAACCACAACTACAATCACTAACGGAAACAATGTTAACAACAACAACTAAATTAATAACAAAGAGGCCATCAACAACCAATAAATACAACAACAACAATAACTTCTCGAACAATAATTACTGTCATCAAATTACCAATGAATACACCAAATTACAACACCACCCACAATGTTAACACCTGCAGTCATCAACATACTTACTAAATGGGGGCAGACATGAATAAGCATTTTACCATTTTATTAATTTCACTTTACTTTTATTCTTTAGTTATTTCCTATACTTATTCTTAGAATTATTTAAATTAATTGAGTTTATTAAAATTGCATTTTAGACACTTATTTGGTATAAAATAGTTGTGACAATAAAATATAGATTATTATTAATCAACAGTTGAAACTAATCGTTTTTAATTTCTTACGTTAACTGGCGCAGTCGAACGGGCGGCTTAAGTGAAGTGTTGTAAAGTGTAAAGTGTAAAGTGTGTTGTGTGAAGTGAATTAAAAAAAAATAAAATTTTGTTTTGGAAAAGGACATTATATTATGAATGAATATCATAATTAGTCCTACGTAAAAAGAAAAATAAATAAGTGATAAGGATATTATATTATGACTGAATATCATAATTAGTCCTACGTAAAAAGAAAAATAAATAAGTGATAAGGATATTATATTATGAATGAATATCATAATTAGTCCTATATATAAAAAAAAAAGAGAATAAATAAGTGAAAAGGTCATGACAATATGAATGCATATCATATTCAGACCTACGTGTTATTAAATTAAAAAAAAAATAAAATAAATAAACAAACAGTAAATAAAAATATAATAGTAAATTTTTTTAACAAATAAAAAAAAAAACAACAAAAAATAATTTAAAGGGCATTGAGTGGATATCATAAGCTCTATTAAAAATAAATGAAAAGATAAGAAAAATAAAGTTTTTTGAAATATATGAAAATTGTAATAAATATATTGAAATAGAAATTCACTAACAAACATAAATACATAACTTCACAACACCAATACTCACTTATCCGTGTACCTACGTTAACGTTGATTAATAATTTTAACACAAATAAATTAACAAGAATAAAATTTTTAAGAATGCAGCAGATAATTCTACTTGTACTGTAAGTTACATACATTTCTTTTATTATTTATCATACAACTATTACCGAAATTGAGTAGATTTTTTTTTCCTGATAAGAAATAATCAAGGGTACTAGACCCAAAATTGCATATAGATTGATGCCTAAAAAAAGGGTTTCACCTCACAGCCTTCCGAAACTATTTAAAAGTAGAAGCTTAACTTCGATCCCTGAATCAGTAGACTCGACTATAATGAATAACGAACTTCGTGAGCAATTTCCTTCTGGCACTACCCCTTCTATTCCATCAGTGGTGGCGGCAAATCAATGGATATATTTCAATCATTAAGAATACCAGATGCCATCAAACAATTGCCAACTTTCGATGGTAACCCTAGGTTGTTATATGAATTCCTTAACAATGTTGAGGAAATTCTCCTGTTCATAAGGGGTACAGATAAGACCCCATATGGGCAGATTTTATTAAGGGCCATCCGCAACAAAATTGAAGGGCAGGCTAACGAAGTGTTAAACATTTATGGTACCCCATTGAATTGGGATAACATAAAAGAGAATCTGATCACTCATTATGCTGACAAACGTTCAGAGACATCCCTAATCAAAGACCTCCACACATTGAGGCAGTACAACAAAACATTCGAGAAATTTTATAGTGAGGTGGTAGAACTTCAATCGACTCTCTGCAACAACGTATTGTTACATGAATTAGACCACAATGTGGTGAATGCGAAAAAGGCACTTTATGAGGAAATGTGCCTCAACTCCTTTGTCACCGGACTAAGAGACCCATTAGGGGCAACAATAAGGGCTATGAGGCCAAACACGTTGGCTGAGGCTTTGAATTTCTGCGTCAAGGAGCAAAATATTTACCAACAATCTAGTGGGTTTACGGGTAAATATGATCAATATAGGCAGAATAGCTACCCGTATCAGAAAAATCGGGTTTATAATAGACCAGACTATAGTGGTCAGCAGAATAAAAACACCAATGGTTTTCGACCAACAGTGCCACAGAATGTGGGTTATAATAGGGATAATCATTATTTTTCATATAACCCACAGCATAGACAAACACCTTTTAATAACTATCAATATAATAATGTCGATCATCGCAAACAAATGTCATTCAATAATAATGCACCTAAACTTCCACGACCAGAACCTATGGATACATCAAGTGGGTTCTCTCGCCTAAGGAACGGGAATACTTTCCCAAGCATCAAACAGAGCATGAGCTCACAAACGAGAAGATACCCAAGTATGGAGATTAATAATATGGTTGAAACAGGTGGGGAATACGAATTAACTAACGTTGAGGAGGAGGCAAATTTTCAAGTCCTCGCCTCACAAAACCCACGGGATACCTAGATATGACCAAACATGGGTCTGAATTGGTCTACATAAAAATCAGGGTTCCGGGTAATAAACTTCTCAAGTTCCTAATAGATACAGGGGATTCAACTTCATTCATTAACCCAGAACATATAGACCAACAACAGCACATTAAATGTAAACCAACGGTTATAAAAACCGTATTGACAAAACATATAGTAGACAAATTAGTAATACTACCAATATTTGAGGAATTTAACCAAGAGGGAAAACTTTCGTTGTTATTATTTAAATTTCATGATTACTTCGATGGTCTTTTAGATATTGACTACTTATCCAACATAGGAGCTAAGATTGACTTACGGTATAAAGTATTGGAAACGAGATTTGCATCAATTCCATTATTTCACAAACCAAACGTGTGTTCTGGCAAAATATTGATTGAGCCAAATGTAAAGACCATTGTTAGTATACCTGTTGACGTAGAGGAAGGAGATATTTTGGTTACAGAAACCTTTATAAACAAGAACCTAGTCATTTCAGCCGGTATTTATACGGCACATAATTGGTTTAGTTTCATAGAAGTGTACAACTTAGGTGACTGTTCGGAAATTATATATTTTGACCAACCTCTGAAGACTCAGGAATATCATTCCCAAGAATATCTCGAGGTTAATAATACGGAATTTGGTACGGCTGATATAAATGAAGACATCGATGTAAAGAGTTTGTTGCGTATAAAACACTTAAATCAGGAAGAGAAGCGACTCCTTCTGAAAACATGTAGGAAATATTCTGACGTTTTTTACAGGGAAGGCCAGGAGTTGACATTTATAAACAAAATCAGACACAGTATACCAACAACCGATGACATACCAGTATACACGAAATCCTATAGATACCCTTATGTTCACAAGGGGGAGGTACAGGAACAAATTGCTAAACTACTGAATCAACACATAATACGGCCAAGCTACTCTCCTTGGAGTTCACCTGTCTGGATAGTACCAAAGAAGAAGGATGCTAGTGGCAGACAGAAATGGAGATTAGTAATTGACTATAGGAAGGTGAACGAAAAGACCATTACCGATAAATACCCTATTCCGAATATAAATTAACTTCTGGATAAGCTAGGTAGGTGCATGTACTTCTCCACTGTGGATCTGGCCAGCGGCTTTCACCAAATTGAAATGAATCAAAAGGACATTCCGAAAACTGCATTTTCAGTAGAGGGAGGGCATTATGAATTTATTAGAATGCCATTCGGGCTGAAAAATGCACCTTCAACATTCTAAAGGGTTATGGATGATGTCCTTAGGGAATTAGTAGGCAAAATATGTCTTGTGTACCTAGACGACATTATAATTTTCGCAACTTCGTTACAGGAACATATCAATAATCTGGAATTGGTATTTGAAAGACTGAGAAACTCAAATTTTAAAACTCAAGTTGATAAATCGGAATTTTTACGGAAAGAGATAGAATTTTTAGGTCACATAGTATCTACCGAAGGTATTAAGCCAAATCCTGGGAAAATAAGTGCAGTGAAACAATTTCCAATTCCAAAAACCCCGAAGCAACTTAAATCCTTTTTAGGATTGTTAGGTTACTACAGGAAATTCATACCCAATTTTGCGAAATTAACGAAACCACTAACAACTTGCTTGAAAAAGGGAGTGGGAATTAAATTAACTGAGGACTACATGAAAACCGTTGAAATGTGTAAAAATCTGCTTTGTAATGATCCTATATTACAATACCCAGATTTTTCAAAAAATTTTATTTTAACAACAGATGCTAGCAACTATGCGTTGGGTGCTATATTGTCTCAAGGACAAGTAGGTAACGATAAACCTATTTGTTATGCTAGCAGAACATTGAATGGATCAGAGATTAATTACTCTACAATAGAAAAGGAACTTCTGGCAATAGTATGGGCCACGAAGTACTTCCGACCGTATCTATATGGTCACAAATTCAAGATAGTCACGGACCATAGACCATTAACATGGATAATGGGTTTGAAAGAACCTAATTAATACGTTGGCGCTTAAAATTAGAGGAATTTGACTACGAGATAGTGTATAAAAAAGGTACACTAAATTCTAACGCTGATGCACTAAGCAGAATTAGACCGGACATTAATAATCATGAGGCTTTTTCCACTCTCGGTACAAGTGGAAGTACAGTCCACTCTGCAGAGGAGAATGTAGACGACGGCATTCCAATTTCGGAGAAACCCCTCAATGAATTTAACATTCAGTTAATAATCGAAATACAGTCAGAATCGAACATTATCGTCGAAGTACCTTTTAAGAACAAATTAAAAAGAATTATAAGATCACCAACTTACGACGAAGACTCGATGATAAAAATTTTTACTAAATTTATAAAACCAAATAGACTTGTTGCAATTTATACCGATGATGATGATGTTTTTCGTCTAGTACAAAGGGTATTTTCAGTATATTTCGCTAATAATAAAACTTACCGTTTAATACGTTGTACAATCAGGACGAAAGATATTATGGATAACGATGAACAGGATGAAATAATAAGGAAATACCACCAAAATAACAACCACCGGGGTATCGAAGAAACATATTTACACCTTAAAAGAGAGTATTTCTTTCCACACATGAAAAACAAGATTAGTCAAATAATTAATGATTGCGACATCTGTCAGACACTGAAATATGATAGACACCCACAAAAATTAGTTTTCCATACACCGGAAACTCCGGAAAAACCTTTGGACATTCTACACATAGATATCTATCACATTAACCACCAACAAATACTAACTATAGTTGATAAATTTTCAAAATTTGCTACGGGTTTCACAATTGCTGCTAAAACTAGCCTGAATGTAATTAAATCTCTGAAAACCTTCATCAGTACTTATGGGATTCCAAAGAAGATCGTATGTGATCAGGGAAATGAATTTACAGCCATTATTTTTAAGGATTTTTGCAAACAGTTTAATATTAATTTACACATTACGTCTTTTCAACAATCTTCAAGCAACGCACCTGTTGAGAGACTACACTCGACTTTAACGGAAATATATCGGATAATAATGACTAAAAGAAAAGAGAACAAACTTAGCATGGATCACGAGGAAATCTTCTCAGAAGTTCTTATTACCTACAATAACTCGGTACACTCAGCGACGAGACTAACGCCATACGAATTATTCTTTGGCAGACCACACATATTTAATGAAACAGTAAAGTTCAATGGAGAACATGAGTATCTACGGAAATTAAACGAATACCAGCAAATAATCTACCCCAAAATTAAGGAAAAATTACAAACCGCTACCAAGAATAGGGTGAATAAATTAAATAAGAATAGGCAACAACCTAGAACCTTACAAGTCGATGATATAATATATCGAAAGGAAAATAGAAGGAACAAGATAACACCTCGATTTTCCAAACATAAGGTCCAAAATGATAGGGAAATTACATTTATTACAGATAAAAATCAGAAAATACACAAATCAAAAATTAAAAGTAGAATAAGAAACAAAGGAACTTTAATACAAAAGAAAAAGATATAAAAAAAAAACTAATTATTCTATTTTTTTTCCTTAGGTTATCTGTGGTGCGCTCCCAAAGGATAAATACAACAAATAGATAATGAATTGGCTATAATAGAACTAAAAATGGGTAATGCCAAAATAATAGATCACTACCAGAACTTAATCCATATAATAGACCTTAAAAATTACATAGATAATTCGGGAAAAATAAAAGAAACATTAAATATATTCGAACAAGATACTTCAATCGAAGATTCATTAAAGATTACAAAATTAAAATTGGATCAACTAACGAATAAAATTGACAATTTGCTACCCTTTAAAAGACAAAAGAGAGGCCTATTCAATGGATTGGGTTCAACAATTAAATACATAACTGGTAATATGGATGATAGTGATGCGAAAAACATAAATTCTCAACTTCAAAAACTAATTGAAAACGAACACATTTTTAATAAAACATTTAATAAACAAAGCATATTGAATACAGAAATGATACAAAGATTTAACAACATTACCACACACATAAACACCGAACAAAATAGAATTACACGAATATTAAAGAATACACAGAAACCTTTTCTAATAGGATAAGTAAAGAAAATACTATAATTTCGAAAATTCAATACTTGAATAGAATCAATTATAATATAGACTTATTAACAAATCAAATTAACAATATAGCGGAAAGCATTATATTAGCAAAATTAAATATTATTTCCAAATTTATATTAAGCCACAGTGAAATAGAAAATATTTATAAAATACTAAATGATCAAATACATGAAATACACTCTGTGGAACAATTGTACGAAATTCTTGAATTGCAAGCATATTACAATAATTCGAATATTATATTTAACGTAAAAATTCCAAAATTTCATAAAGAAACTTTTATTTTGTCTCATATTATTGTAGTGTATGCATGACGTCACACACAAACTAAATATAAACAATGAAAATATGTGTCATGCACTACTATACAGCCAATATTGTGTTTGAGTTCTAGACATAGAGGCGCGCATAACAAGTGTTCATAAAAATAACAAGTGTGACTAAACATGTATGAATATCCCAGGTCAGCTACAAATTAATAAGCGATCATTTTTTGTTTTGATTTAATGTAAACAATTGGAGTAAAAGTTTAAAGTTACATTGTAAATACCAAAGCAGTATATTACAGTGAAAATATTTTGAAGTGTTGAGTAACATTCAATAATCATGAAAGTTACTCAATGCACTATATTCTTTACAGAGAAATGCTTTCTAAATTGCTGGGATATTGATACAAATCCATATAGTTTAGATAGATTTAAATATAGAATAAGAACCCTAAAATAATCAGAAATCATTGAGTGACTTTAAATGTCACTCAATACTAGACTAGTTATAAGAATCTCATTGTAGCTTTATAAGAAAAGAAAAACCAAATAAAGTAACGATTGTTTGACAAAACATCAAACCAAACACTTCGCTTTATTTTAAAATAGCGAACAACGCTCCTAGATGAGCGTATGTTTCTTTAAGAACATAGAAACATAATCCAACAACGCTCCTTTAGATGAGCGAATGTTTCATTAGGACCAGAAACATTACATGGCGATCCTGCCTAATATCCTGCCAGGATATCCTGCCTAATATCCTGCCAAATATCCTTATATTTATAAGAAGAGCTCCTAGTTTGAGCTGGAAAGGCACCTAATCCACGCCGGGGATTAGAAGGATTGTCCGGCCAAAGGACAATCAGGATAACCAACAAACAGAAGAAGATGCACACAACACCAGGCGGAACGAGTATATAAAAAAAAAAAAATTTTTTTTTAAACAATAAAAATAGAGTGCTCTTAAGTCAGAACCTATTAGGGTGCGGAGGCGATTTCGCCCGTGCACAAGATTTAGGCAGTAAAATAGATAAAATAAATAAAAGAAAATATAATAATAAGTTTTGAATGAGAGTCGGGTCGGTCCGAGACCACTTTCAATAGAAGACTACTTGAAAAGAAGCAGACCTAAACCAGCGGAGAAGCCTTTAAACATCCCAAAGGTAAAACCACCGAAGCGTCGTGGTGGGTTTTTAGTAAACAAGAGGAGAGAATTGGCAAACATCAAAAGAATAGTCAATTCATCACCACCTCCACCGTGGGATTTAACAGCCAAGTACTGGGTCAGAATAGACGAGATCGAGAAGATGATAGATACCCATATGAAGATAAAGAAAATAGAATTAAAAGAAAATTAGAATGTTATAGATATTAATTTTTTTTATATATAAATTTCATAAAATTTTATATTATTTTTTATAAATTCAAACAGTGTGTTATTTACAAATAACAATTAAAAACTTTTAGTAATAATAAAAAAAAAAAATAAAAAATTTTAATATGAAGATTCTTAAAATAACTATTATTGTTATAATATTATTAATGATTCTGTCTACAATAGGGATTTTAGTTAAGATATATATAACCAACACAGTGGTGTATAAAGTACATAAGTTAGCATATTTAGGACAAGAGCAAATGGAAAATTTAGTATCCATCAAGGACACGCTCATATCATTATTTGAATAATAGAGACTTTAATTATTTTAACAGACATTACATTTAGCGGAAACATTTCATAGCAACATTACATGAAATAAATGGAAGCACAGAAAATCCTTGAACAAATTATTTTGAATGCTAAAAAATCGTTAACGAGGCCGTACACATTAGAGACAATTAAGGAAAAAACAATAGAAATACAAAAATTAGAGGAAAAATTAAAGAATTATATCAAAAATTCAGATTTGGAAGAATTAGACGGTAAACAAATTTTGAGAAATTTTATAAAAGCTAAAGAAGAAGCTTTAAAATTATTAGAACAACATTCTAAGGGAAAAATAGTAACGAATCCAATCATGACTACTTTAGATATGAATGAATTATCGTTGATTACCAAATTGGTACCAAAATTTTCGGGTAGATCTGGTGAACTGCAAGATTTTCTAACACATTTGGAAATGGTATCGATGACAGTGGCTACTGAAAAAGCCAATTCGTTTTTTAATTTTATTTTTAAATCAAGGTTGGATTTAAAAGTTCAGAGTAGAGTAAAACAAAGTTCTGTACCGACTAACATTGATGATTTAATAGAGGTATTAAAATTGACATATAAATCATCAAGATCTTCAAATACTGTGTTAAGTGAGATAACGCGTACCATCCAAAGAGATAACAATTTACTGGGATTTGCAACAAAAATAGAGCAACTCATTACGGAATTGAACGAAATACAAATTGCCGAAGAGGGAGAGGCAAATAGAGATGCTATAATCAATAGCAACAGTAAGATTGCCTTTAACGCATTCGTGAATGGAATAACTGATCCGCAAATAATAACTACGATTGACGCAAGTCAAGTTACAACTTTCGTAGAAGCTCTAAAAATTGCCGAAAAAGTTTCATCAAGGAAACAACAAGGGCAAATATTGTATCAAAACGCTCAATATAATAGAACACGTAACACTAAGGTGACGAGACAATCGATTTGCAAAAACTGTGGAAGAAATCATGGCGACAAATGTCCCGCAGAAGGTGCGAAATGCAATAGGTGTGGAAAATTAAATCATTTTGCAAACAAGTGTTTTACGAAAATTTCAAACACGAACAATAATAACAGCTATCGTACGAATAACTTTGGCAGAAATAATAGAAACCGTAGCAATAATGGGAATATAAACAACCATAGTTCGAATAACAGTACAAGAAATCGTAATGTGAATACAATTCAGGGAAACGCACAAAGCCCGGAGACCGGACGAATACAGTCTCCAATAGGGTTGAATTATTAGAAAACACTAAAGTATACAGCATATCATCCAAACTCAGAAACTACGTAAGCTTTAGTATTGAAAATATAGACAAGGAGTTAACATTTTTAATTGACACAGGAGCTGATGTCTCATTGTGCAAGAATAAATTTTTAACGAGTTATGAGGTAAACCAGGATGACTACTGCAACTTGACAGGAATTTCAGATCAAATTATTAAATCACTGGGTTCCACGAATATTAACTTTAATATCGATAATAATATTATCAGACAGAAAATACAACTAGTAGAGGACAATTTCCCAATAAGGACAGATGGAATTCTAGGAAGGGATTTTCTTTCAAAATATAGATGCAGTATAGATTATGATACATATGTGTTAACGTTTAATTTTAATAATGAGATGATAGTAGTTCCAATACATGATAATACTTTTAGAATTAATAGGGTAAAAATACCACATCGAAGTGAAATAGTAATACCATTTAATATTAAACTGGAGGAGGACTCCGTAATATTGAATAGGGAGATTGATAAAGGTGTATTTTTGGCAAATGCAATAATACCTAGGAATGGCAATCAACACATCAAATTACTAAATGTAACGGACAATATAGTTATAATAGACAATTTAGAAGTGGAAACTAGACCACTGAGAAACTATCATATATGTTCATATAGCATGAAAGAGAATGAGAAATATTATACACAGCAAAGATTTAGGAAATTACTGAAAAACTTTGAGTTAAATGACTTGGATGATGAGAACACACCATGCGGAGGATATTTCGGAATAAGGAAAACATTAATAAAACTGAAACAGAAATACATATGGAAAAATATGAACAAGATGGTAAAGGAATATGTATCAACGTGTGATCTTTGCCAAAGGAGCAAACAAGTAAGACACACTAGAGAACCATTAAGTGTAACAGACACACCGGGAAATAGCTTTAGCACTGTAGTTATCGACACAGTTGGACCATTACGCCCTTCGGAAAATTTTCGATACATTTTAACTATGCAGTGTGAACTCACTAAGTATGTGATAGCAGTCCCTATGGAAACAAAAGAGGCTAAGAGTATAGCGAAAAGCCTAGTAGAAAACTTGATATTAAAATATGGCATTTTTAAGACTCTAAAATCTGATAGAGGTATAGAGTTTGTGAATGAACTAATGAAAGAAATATGCAATTTGTTAAGAATCGAGCAAAAATTGTCTACACCATATCACCATGAGACTTTGGGTACCATAGAAAGAAATCATAGAGTGTTGAATGAATACTTCTTGTCATTCGTAAATAATGATAACTGGAGTGATTGGATAGCTTATTATTCTTTCGCTTACAATATAACACCACATATAGATACCAATTATTCTCCATTTGAGTTAATTTTTGGTAAATTACCTAGATTACCGGGTGAACAAATTATGAATGATGATGGGGTATACAACTTAGACAATTATGCTAATGAATTGAAAATGAGGCTAAAAATTTCATTGGAAAATGCTAAAAAACTAATTGAAATTACGAAAAAGAATAGAAATTTAGAATCATATAACAAAATTAATAGGATAAATCTTAACATAGGAGATTTAGTGCTAGTAAAATTAGAAACTAGGAAAAAGAACCAAAGGCCATATAATGGACCATATGAAATTATAGATATAAATAATTTAAATGTAACTATAAGAATAAATGGAAAAGAAAAAACAGTACATAAAAATTTATTGAAAAAATACAGTAGATAACTAAGAGAAAAATTTAAAAAAATTGTAATATAATCAACATTTATAATAAGAATAATATGTATAGAAAACAAAAAAAAAAATATTTAAGTATCACTTGTAACAAATTTTTTTTATTGTATAATTATGTCATTTAAACACAAGAATAATATGTATAAAGAAAAAACAAAATTTTTTGTAATAAAATAATTATTATGTCACTTAGTAACTAATTCAAACATCAACAAGAAATTTGTAACATAAACGAAATTATTATGGTATTTAGTCACTACTTACAATATGTTCAAATATCAATGAAATTTTTTTTTAAAGAACACAACTTATAGCGTATTCAAATTTCAAAACCAACCAAACAACAGCAATTAAGTGAAATCACACAATTTCTGTAAACACAAATGGTGTGATTTAACTGAAAGGGTAGGGGTGTAGTGTATGCATGACGTCACACACAAACTAAATATAAACAATGAAAATATGTGTCATGCACTACTATACAGCCAATATTGTGTTTGAGTTCTAGACATAGAGGCGCGCATAACAAGTGTTCATAAAAATAACAAGTGTGACTAAACATGTATGAATATCCCAGGTCAGCTACAAATTAATAAGCGATCATTTTTTGTTTTGATTTAATGTAAACAATTGGAGTAAAAGTTTAAAGTTACATTGTAAATACCAAAGCAGTATATTACAGTGAAAATATTTTGAAGTCTTGAGTAACATTCAATAATCATGAAAGTTACTCAATGCACTATATTCTTTACAGAGAAATGCTTTCTAAATTGCTGGGATATTGATACAAATCCATATAGTTTAGATAGATTTAAATATAGAATAAGAACCCTAAAATAATCAGAAATCATTGAGTGACTTTAAATGTCACTCAATACTAGACTAGTTATAAGAATCTCATTGTAGCTTTATAAGAAAAGAAAAACCAAATAAAGTAACGATTGTTTGACAAAACATCAAACCAAACACTTCGCTTTATTTTAAAATAGCGAACAACGCTCCTAGATGAGCGTATGTTTCTTTAAGAACATAGAAACATAATCCAACAACGCTCCTTTAGATGAGCGAATGTTTCATTAGGACCAGAAACATTACATTATACCTTTACCAATAAATGTAACAAGACAAATATTGTCATCTAAATATATAGCTTATAACAATAATTCCATTAAATATTACCAAGAAAAATGTTTAAAATTAGAAAATATTTATGTCTGCAACAACCCTACAAGAAGTGAGGTTATGGAACAATCAACATGTGTGGGTAGACTGATACAGAAACGGCAACCGAAATGTAACCTAAGAGATGTGGGACGATTGGAGACCATTTACCAACCAGAGGATAATCTTATACTATTTATCAACACACCAACAACACTTGTCGAATCCGATTGCAGTAAACCATTTAATGTGACTAATACAACAATACTATATTATGAAAAATGTACAGTCAATATTAATGGGCTAACATATGAAGACAAATCACAAACATATCAAGAACATATAAACATAACACTACCTGAGTTTGTAGAAATAATTCCTGAAACTGTTATAGAAGAACTTAACATGCAAAAATTGAAATCTTATCAGTTCAGTGATCATGATATGATGTCTACTTTGAGAATAAAAACTACAACTCATCAACGTATTACATATACAACTATCGGAATTATAATTCTACTAATTATTATTACTTCAACATACTTAGCGATGAGAATTAAAATTTCCTACGCACCAAATACGTTTATGATTGAAAGTATCGTTCGACCCCCTACAGATTCCTTGTGGCCCTCACTCTACTCTAAGGGGGGAGGAGTTACCTATGGTCACCAACCAAACCCATGTTAACAACAACAACCAAGTCACCAAACCAATGTTAACAACAACAACCACAACTACAATCACTAACGGAAACAATGTTAACAACAACAACTAAATTAATAACAAAGAGGTCATCAACAACCAATAAATACAACAACAACAATAACTTCTCGAACAATAATTACTGTCACCACCCACAATGTTAACACCTGCAGTCATCAACATACTTACTAAATGGGGGCAGACATGAATAAGCATTTTACCATTTTATTAATTTCACTTTACTTTTATTCTTTAGTTATTTCCTATACTTATTCTTAGAATTATTTAAATTAATTGAGTTTATTAAAATTGCATTTTAGACACTTAATTGGTATAAAATAGTTGTGACAATAAAATATAGATTATTATTAATCAACAGTTGAAACTAATCGTTTTTAATTTCTTACGTTAACTCACGCAATATTTTTCGAAGTCAATGACGGAAAAAAAATTTGCGTGCCGGAGCCTTTAGAAAGAGTCATTGGGAGGAAGGTTGCTAGTCCAATGATCGGACTTTCAAACCCCCTGGCCCCGTTTCAATAGGGAGAGACCAGATTATGGGAGCGGGCAAGACTCCGGTCTCAATTCCCTGCCACTTTAAATTTTTTTCTTTTTATTAAGGGAGAGGTTTGCGGCCAGTGGAATAACCGACTCCAACCTGAGTCCCGGGTTCGACTATTGTTAATTGGGCGAACCTACATTACGCGGCAGAGCCCAAAACCGCAGTTCGCCCCAGACTCACTTTATTGGTGATCTGAAAAGAAATAATGAAGAATGAAAATATTAATAACTACACAGAATAAGTGGAACGATACATTGTCCTTACCCAACTCTAGGAATAGTCCTTGGTTGAGAATCTGAAAATAGAAAGTTATTAATTAAATAATATAAAAAAAAAGAGCAGATATCTACTTACCATCTGTATGTGTTGTTTACGTCTGTTGATTTTATTTGTAGGTTTATTATATGTGTCAAAGTTGTAGTGATTGGTGGTAAAAAAAAGTTACTATCGAATTGGCAACTCCAAAATTATTTGTAAAATAAATAAAAAAACGCAGCGTAGGATTTTCCATTCAAAATCGCAAATATTTAAAGAGGAAAATTGATTTTTGAAAAGTAAAATTTGTGAATGGAAAATATAACCCTATGAAATCGTATGGTCGCCTGGTAGAGTGAAGGACGGTTATTTGGTAGGTTGGACGAGATAAAGTGGGGGAATGGTCAAAGAAAGGTCGGATAAGTATATTTAAATGTGGAAAGTATAGGAAAGGAAGAATTTTTACCAAACATTGATAATGTTATGGAATTGAAAAAGATGGAGTTTTGGCGGAGTAATAGCACTATGTAATGTAATATGGAATTGAAAAAGATGGAGTTTTGGCGGGACTTTTGCCAGGTATATAGATTTAAAGATGACGTGGAAATAAATAGACCAATGTAATTGTGGAAAATTTGGGAATAATTAGGATAGTTGAATACATTTTTGTAGCGAAAGAAAGGACAGTATTAAGTCGAATGTGAAACAAAAAGGTCATACAAAATAAGGAGTGGAAGTGTGCGATTGAACGTATATTTATATGAGTGTTATAAGATTAATTATAAAGTAAGTTTAAAAGATTTTTTTTTAGAAAGAAAGTGATAGCAGTGAATTATAAATAATAGATATATAAATATAGGCCTGGCTACACCATCAACTCCTACTAGTAGGAAAAATTTTCGTTTGGAGCAGAGGGTGAGAACGAGAATAGCTAACAACTTTTGGAAGGTTAGTTGAGAAGGACCTAGGCGATTTCGTCCTCGTTTGATGATTGCAAAGGACGGCAGCTGCAAAAGTGAGCGGTCAACTGATATAATTCCTGCGTCATCTCTAAAATCTGAAAAGTAAAAGGTCCATGGCGTAGCCAGGTATGATAAGTCTTCTATATAATTTTATTTTTTAACCGAACAAACGTGCCTTTCAAATCAAAGTGACACAGGTGTTCAATATAAATATAAAGCTTGTCATTGATTTTGATATTAGAACTGAAGCCAAGGAAGAAAATAAATCCTGTTAAGTTGATAAAGGTGTTTTCACTGCGTTATTGTTTTGTTGTTTAATACATTCATACGTACCTTGAAAATGAAATTAAATATGAAAATGTTTGTGTAAATATTGCTTGTATGAAAAACTGTTTTGTTAAAAATAGCGGGGAAAAGTTTAAAAAAAGGTAGTATTAAAATTTAAAGCAGAAGATATTAAGAGATGTTAAAATATTGTCATAATTAGGCAGATTAAGCTAGCTTTATAGTATTTCTATTTGTAGTATTAGTGGTATAATTTTTATGTGCATAATTGTAAATCCAGCGCCTTGAAAGAGTAATATTCTAAAAAAAAAAGAAAAACTGATATATATATATATATAAAGAAAGGAAGGAATAAAATAAATTACATACGTATAGGGTGCACATCTTTGTCGGGTCGGTGTGTAAAAGAGTATATAGGTGTATTAACCGATAGAACTATCCTCAGGGAGCTCCTTTAGGAATAAGTTAGTGTGGATTTCCGTTAAGATTCTGAAATTCAGAGAAAAAAAAATAGGAAAAGATTTGAACCCTATAAAAGAAAGTAAAAAAAAAAGAAATTAATAAGGATACATATATATATATAATTTGAAATTTCATAAGGCAATAAGACTAATTAGTAATTGAAAAAAAAAACATTGTTAAATTTATTCAAACGATCTGTGAATGTTCATATACACATATATTCGGGTAGCATTTAAGGTAATAAATTTTTTTACATTATATAAATATTTTTTTTTGATTAGCATAGGATATAAAAACAGTTTATTTGTAACAATAATTGTTTATATTAAATGTTAATTGTTTATTATATTATTAAAATTTTTTTATTTGGCCAAACATCAAGGGAGATGATGTCCGGCTAAATTTTCATAATGATGTGTTAACGTAAGTATCTGTAAGGTGACCAGTTTTTGAATGTGGGGTAATCGTCTGAATTTTATGTAGCGATTACCAGGTAGTGCGGGCAGCTAGGGGGACTAAGGAGATCTTTTGTCCTTTATTTAAAATCTGTGTGCTATTTCTTGCTCGGGTCAGGTTTGCCCGTCCGGTTGGTAGTGAAAGTTTTTTGATGGTTAGTTTTTTTTGTTAGGTATAAATGTAAGTTCATGAATAATGTATTTATTTTTTTTGTTTTGTATTTTATAAATGTTATTGTTCGGCCCTTTGCCGTTAGTGATTGGTCGTACCCCCCCTGTCGTCGGTGAGCTAGTCGGCCAAAACTTCACTTCCGGGACGTGTGAAAAGGGACATGCAACATAATATTTAACAAATAAATAAATTGAATCGAAAAATATAATTTGAATTTACATTAATTCATATATTTTTCTTAATGCAAAAAATAAACTAAAGCAGATTCAAAAAAAGACATGAAACTAAAAATCATCGTATGAATGCAATAGGTTTTTGGTACCCTACAAGAACAGTGACAGTCACTTGACCGGTGATATGACCGTCACTACTGACTGAAGTGTCGGTCATCGCGTAGAACAAAGTTTCTATCATTTTATTAAGGCATATATGCCAAAACTGACCGAAACTTTTGTGTACATGTGATTTTGCATCTTACTCTAACCTATGCAAGTATGTAAACCATATAATATATATCTGAACTGCTCACTCTACCGCTGTTTAGTAGTCAACGATGATAGATAATATATCATCGTTGACCGGTCACATTTGATGGATATATACATCATCATTGACCGGTCACGCTTGATTATAATGAAACACGACTTGTTTTTTATTTATTTATTGTATTTAAAATCAAATTCAAAATTAAAAATAAACATTAAATAATAAAAACACAACAATGTCACTAATTCCGCAACGTGGTGATAACTTTGAGACAATGTTGAAACAGGGCAACGGGATTAACTTAAAACAGATATTTAAATAACTTTGCTGACTTTTCACTCGAAACATCCCTAAACTCAATAGAAATTTCCGGTAATGGGACTTAGTGCAATCAGTAGTTTCTTAAAGAAAACAATTTATTATAACATTTACATATATATCAACAATTTATATTAAAGCTTACCTTTTGAGTGTTGTGAATTAACAATTTCGGCCAAACCTGATACAATTCATTTGGAAAATTGATGAGTAAATGATGTATCCATTCAAATACTGCTACCTTTGTTTGTACAGAACGGTGTGTGAGATATTGTGATAATACCTCCATAAATCAATTTGTTCAATATTCTGAGATCTTTGTTCTTTTGAAGAAACTAATTTCATTTCATATTATAAACATCATATTCCAGACACTATATTCCAGAATGGCATAAATTAAAACATTCAAATATTAAAACAAACTCCCCATATCCATGTTATGGCAACAGACTGAAAGATAGATATAAGGATTAGTGTAAAATGATGCAGGGAAGATTTGCTTTGTTTCTAGCTACAATTTTTAATAAAATGTCAGTGCATTACCTTAATAAGTTCATTTGGTGATTGCGCATGTATTAACAATATATTTATAGTGTATTCCATGCGCACTTAACTGGAATCACTACGAATCGATTTAATAAACTGTGTCAGCGTTGGTTCACAAATTATATTTTTTGTGTATTATCTTCCAACTTCATAAAAAGTCCATCAATAATATCAAATAGATAACCATATTATTTTCTGGTACAGCATTCACAATCGAAATCCAGGATATAACATATTGTCGCACAATATAATTCTTTACACAAATACGTTTCCTAAGACGTATAAAAGTTCTAGATTGAAAGTTTGTGAAGATTCTACAGCAATATCTTTAAGTTAACGATCCAACAAGAATAGGCCACAAGCGAGCAAAAAATAAATTGTGGAAGGGTAGAATGGAGAGACGTGCCACCACAATTGAGAATGGCACTAACGAATTCTCTGACATATTTTGAAGCATCCTAAAGAAACAACAAAAATTAACTTGAACTTTTTAATTTAATTAATTACTTACCTTTCCTAAATCTAAACAAAAACAACTCTACAACAGCAACAATGACAGTCATATGTTTTTAAATAGAAAAAAACTGCAAGTGTGTTAGTACAAAAATTGTTTATGTGTTAGTTTCAGTCATTCATTTCTTGTAGGGTAGTAGCTTCAAAAGAGAATTAAGAAAAAGCGCGTCGTCAAAAATCGTCGTCTGAATTGGGCCTTAATGATTTTTTTTCACAACACACGTAATTTTCTATTTTATATTATTAATGAACGAGATAAATATTATTTCATTCTTTATTGGCAATTTCACACGCGTGCTTTTTTGAATTCGAAGATGGTGTGGGAAAAAAGAGGCTTACACCGATTAGTATTTAGCTTTGCCATACAGCTTTTGGTACGGGTTTATCTTAAAGGGCAATATACACTAATCAAATTCCCATCCAGCATTATGATGGTATTAGTGAAAATTTGTTAGTATGTGTGACACCGACGATGCTGGATGGAAAATCAAAAATGTTAGATTCTTGGCATGCTGGATGAGAGATTTTGATGAATATATTGTATTTTCTCATGCTATACAGATTGTACAGCAAATTTATATGCTAACGTCAAGCACACTTAAACGATGCTTGATGTCAAGCGGTTAACAAGTGTATAATGGCCTTAAGGAGTGCCAACTGAGACAATATTGCCAATAGTGGCAATTAAGACATGTATCCATAATATCCCTCCCATCGTGGATCCGTTGATGCATTGAAGGAAGCTTGGGTGTGTCGTGGGTGCATGTGAGGGTTAAAGTTTTGCGAATGACAGAAGAAAGAAGAAGAAGGGTCGCTTAAAACGGTCAACATTTACGATGAATTTGAGGTGGAAAATCAAAGACAATTCCGAAAATGGCGAAGCTGGGAAGCCATCTAAATGGTATTGTGGAAAACCAACTTTTTTTTAGTGTTGAAGCTGCTAGCGGCAGACAGCTTCCGTAGAACGCCAAAACTCCGTCCCGAGACGCTGAAGTCTTTTTATTAATTTAAGCTTTCACGCCTTATAAACTTGAATTTTGTTCTTTTTCGTTTTTTTTTTTTTTAAGGTTTTTCAGTTTTTCTATTAGATTTTCGTGCATAATTTCAGAAATTAATTTTACTTGTATAGACTTTCACAGATATGTCTGCGTTTCCACACGCAAATTTTACACAAACTCTAGTTCGAAAACTCTAGTTTGTATGCAAGAGGGTGAAGGGAAGAGAAAATTCCTCTTTGCTCTTTTCGTTGAAACAAATTTTTTGAGATCTTGCTTTGCTTCACATTCGTTGTAGTCCGATATACTTTTAAGACTAAACTTTATGAACATTCAGTGTGACAAATAATAGAAAATTATAAAATTAAACCAAAATGTCGTTGAAATGGTTTCAGCCTAATGTAGAGCAATTAATCGTTCTAATAGTGCAATATGGCCGCATACGCTTTGTAAACTTTTTTTAGGCTACAAGCGTTGAGAAATACAGCTCTGAGTACCCAAAAAAACTGTTTTGAGTACCCAAAATTATAAGTAACAATACAATGTATTTAATACATTATGAACATAGATATCTTTTTTTTGTGAAATGATAAATATATGTTAGTCTCATTCACCTAAATAATTAATACTTATAGACACCGTGCTTATAGATATTGTATAAAAGAAACATATTTTAGTAAATGTCAAAATCGCCCTTTGTTATTACAGTTTGAAAACAACCAAGTTTTAGACAAAGCAATTACATATTTTCAGGTATTATCAGCACTTGAATTTTTGTAAGCGACAAAAGTTAATTTTTTGTTAAGCAAGTATTCAACACATATCAGTTGTTGAACTCGTGCAGATAAATCTTTAGATCTATTGATTTTTCTTTTAATATATGCTGTACTGATTTTGCAGAGATTAAACTAAGTGTATAAACAGATGCATCTTCATTTAAAATATATGTACCTACACCCAATGTTGACAGCATCATAATTTAAACAATAATATTAAATGGAGGACCTAACACCGTTAACAAATCTTCAACAGGTATTTATAATGAATATTACTGTGTGCTCTTGATAAATTGAATAAAGTAAAATATATTTCGATACTTTAAAAATTTTAGTTTAACCTGACGCACACAGTTAAGTACAGGAAACTGTTTTATCTTCTAATTTGTATACAATATACATATATTTTATTTTTCAAGGTTTAGATAAAATAACTTCATACATATCATACTCTATTATTATTTGCTGAATTGGTTTCACCCCTTTCAATATTTGGATTTTCTGTTTTAATCAGTAAGTTTTATTTTATTCATTTGTTTACTTATATATATACTTATATATATATATATATATAATATATGCGTTGTCTAAAATATGACGTCTGTGAAGTTATCCAAAGATTTTTATATTTTACAAGTGGAACTTAAGTGGATCGTATACAAAAACTGATATGTAATCAAACAAGAAAGAAGAGTTGCCCACGTATTTCAACATTTTGATACAATAATAAATTACATCACATGTAAATTATCACATTTTATAAATCAATTTTATCAGCTCCTGCGATGATTTCGATAATGTGTCCTATACTAATCGATTCTACTCGGCCTCCAGAAAATTATGATATATGCCTCATATTGGGGAATTGCCTAGATAACCTACAATCAGCGAATGATTTTTATCAAAAAAAAAAAAAAAAAAAAAATCGCAAAATTTAAAATTTATTTTTCGAAATTCCTGAGATGATTTCGAGTATCTGACATATACCAATCGATTCTACTTGGCCTTCAGAAAATTTTGATATATGTATACCCCATATTGGGGAATTGCCTAATACCCTACAATCAGTGAATGATTTCTATCCCAAAAAATAATCGCAAAATTTAAAATTTATTTTTCGAAATTTTTGAGGTGATTTCAAATCGATTCTTCTTCAGAAAATTTTGATATATGTCTCATATTGGGGAATGCCTGGATACCTGGATATGGGTTTTTAGGGTGATTCTAGGAAAAAAATTTTTTTGAAAACTTGAGTGCCTTTTATTTGATATTTTTAAATTTAAATTCATTAATCCATTATAGGTTCATTTCAGTTTTATAGTTTTTTAAGTTTTTTTTTTTTTGGAAAACGTGCCGTTATGTCATAAAATGATCTATGTATATAATGTTGGTATTTACAATAACTAAATGAAAGCTGGGTCTACTACAATTACATTTCCAATCTCACATTATTGCAATATTTAATTACAATTTATAATAATGTTATTTATCAAGCGATTTTTTCTACCGCGGCCATAATATAAAATTCCGTAGGGGAAATAATTACTCAAGGAGTAATAATGGAAATAACAATAACAGCAATATAAATAACAACCAAAACAATGGCGATAATGATAGATGCAGACGAGGACGTGGCAACGCCAATAGATACATAAATTACGTCTGAGCAATTGACTCCAACGAACATGATTTGGAAAACCCGAACGATCCCCTACGATTAGATCAATAAACAGGAAAGTGTACCATCTTAACCTTAACCTAGGTGTCTTCATACAGGTTTGTGTAAGTGACGATAAAATTCCTATAACTTTTGTTCGTGGATACAGGCGCTGACGTTTCACTAATAAAACATGACCATTTTACACACAATCAGATAAATAGGAACAGAATAACATCATTAAGTGGCATTGGTCGGGGTAACATAAATTCAATAGGTACTACATTTTTTGATATAAAGTACGGAAAATTTTTGATACCACACCTTTTTCACGTAGTACATGATGATTTTCCAATACCTTGTGACGGGATCATAGGCATGGATTACTTTAAAAAGTATAACTAACTGTATACTTGAATTCAACGAAGATCACGATTACCTTGTCCTACGACCAAATAATATTACACAACACATAGAAATACCTATTACAAACACATATAACAATGACATGGTTTTACCAGCCAGGTCTGAGGTTATACGTCAGGTGAAACTTGGAAATTATAATCGAGAGGTATTAGTGCCAAATCAAGAACCCCATCCGGCAGTGTTTATAGCTGGTGCTTTAGTAAGGACGGGCAGAGCATTGATTCGCATACTGAACAATAATGATAGCACAATTAAACTAAAGCAACACAAAATACTAACTGAAGATGTCGGTAATTATGAAATATATAAAAATAGGTCATGCAAGGGACAGAGAAAATCAGAAATAATGGGAATTTTGGAGAAAAATTTCCGGAATGTTTTAGAACTACACTGACGAAAATTTGTTCTGAATACACCGATATTTTTGGTCTAGAATCGGAGAAAACTACTACCAATAATTTTTACGAACAAGGTTTAAGGGTGAAAGATACACAACCAGTATACATTAAAAACTATCGTATACCACATACACACAGAGAAGAAATTGGAAAACAAGTTAAAAAACTCATGGACGACAGAATAATTGAACCATCTTGTTCCGAGTATAATAGTCCAATTCTGTTGGTCCCAAAGAAATGTCTCCCAAATTCTGAACTAAAACGATGGAGACTTGTGATAGATTATAGACGGATTAATAGGAAATTGGTGGCGGACAAGTTCCCGCTGCCGAGAATAGACGATATTCTAGATATTGTAGATCAACTCGGCAGGGTAAAGTATTTTCCTTGTCTTGACCTAATGTCGGGTTTCCATCAGATTGAATTGAATACTGAATCTAGAGACCTAATTTCATTTTCTACAAACATGGGTTCAATTGGGTTTTTAAGAATCGTTGTCCATAAAAAGATGTACACGGTTTGAAATATTGTTTTATATTGATTGTTTTATTATCAAAACCTTTTTTATATATATGAATAGTTATAATCAATTTATATGGTAACTAAAAGCTAAACTTATATGATAACTAAAAGCTAAGCGAATTAGGGGGTAAATGAAAATACTCAATGGCTAGACACTGGTATGTGTAAGGTGATCCAAAGACGGTATTAAATGTTTGTATTTAAATCTATCGTTCGTTGGCACTAAATATTTGGAATTATTTGTCGGTCATTGCTATTAACTATTGAGTTTAATTATTACTAATTAAGTTGGTATTTTCACTACACCTCCCCTTTTAAAGAGAAAGATCCCATAGAAATCAGTGATCAAGTGATTTCGATGAGAGCTTTCTTCAATACTATATAATATACTTCTTTTAATAATATTTAATAATATTTAGTAATATTTAATAATTTAATAATTTTGTTAAATTTTCCTTTTTTTTTTATATAATTTTCTTATATAATATTTTCCTTATAAATAAATTTGTTAATCATGATTACAATTAATTTGAAAAATTAAACCAAAACTTACTACAAATTATTATTAAGATTATATATATATCTGGCCAGCTCTATATACAAAATTATAAAAGTTATTTACTAAAAATTTTAATATTTCCCTTATAAACCTTTTGAATTTTCCCTTTTATCTTTACAAATACATTATTCTTGTCGTCAATGTCAATCACTTTAAATGGTCCTTTGTAAACTGGTTCCAGTTTGTGTGACGTGTGATTCCTAATGAATATCTCCTGACCTAGTGTAATGTCAGTATTGTTGATGTTCTTGTCATAGAAAATCTTTTGGTATGTCTTCGTTTTGTCAATTAATTGTTTCGCTCTATTCAATGCAGTTTGTAGACGGAATTTTACCTCCTTGGTATAATCGTCAAAATTATATATGGTGTCTACCGTGTCGTGTGTTATCAGTGGATTTCGATTTGGTGCGTTTGAAAAAATTAATTCAAATGGGCAGTATCCATGTACCGTTGAAGGTGTTGTGTTGAAAGTATACGTAAAATATTTTATCCATTCATCCCAATCGTTTCGGGATGCGTGAATGTATGAGCGTATGTATTCGTTAAATGTGCGATGTGATCTTTCAACTGTTCCTACTGTTTGATGGTGGTAAGGGGCTGATGTTGACTTTTCTATCCTTAGAAGTGTTAGAAGTTCCGAAAGAATTTGATTGTTGTACTTAGTACCCATATCGCTCAGTATTTTTACCATAGGCCCATAAATTAATATAAAATGCTCCACTAATGCCTTTGCTATGGTTTTGGCGTTTTTATTAATTACTGGTATTGCTACTAGATATTTGGTGAGATCACATATTATAGTGACAATGTATTGATTACCGTTTTCTGATATAGGAAGTGGTCTTACTGTATCTATTATTACTGTTTGAAAAGGTTTTTGCGGTGTTGTGGTGATAATCATATTTGGTTTTATGTGTTTCGTGGTCTTATTAATCTAACATTGAACACATTTCTTTACATATTGCCTCACATCTTTAGTGATATTTTTCCAATAGTAAAATTGTCTAAGTTTCTTAAGAAGTCTAGTTGTTCCTGGGTGTCCTCCCAAAAGGTGGTTGTCATGAAATTTTCTCAATAAATGTTTTTGTTCATTTTTGTTAGTTATTATCTGTATTTTGGGTGTTAGCGCTATTTGTAATTTGTGTATATGTTGATTAGCTTTTTGTTTAAATTTTTCAATTGAAATAAGTTATCATTCGAATTCATTTGTATTTTATTTAAATTTCTACTTATTGCTTCTTTTTCAAGAATTGGAAAAAATTGATCTAAAGCAATATTTCCATTAGCAAAAGTGTTCTGTATATTAATTCTCGGTGCTAGCACTTTTTTACCTCGTTTAAAATGAAGGATTGGGGTGTTTCCGTCAATATTCACCTTAAGTTTAACCCACTTTTTTTACGCAATCGAAGCCAATAGTTTCGAAAACTTTAGGCTTTTTATTAATTACTGTATTATTTCCTTCATTAATTTTATCATTAGTCGTATTTCGTGATTGTGCGCGTGTGGTTACCCTGCAAACAGTATTGATGGAAGGGATTGATTTAATATCATCGAAGGCGATTCGAGACAGCGCGTCCGCTCCTGAATTGTCTTTACCTTGTTGCGGCCGGGTACACCGAACGGCAAGACCTCACACCTGTGGGGAAGGAGTAAACAAAGGTGAATGGTTGTGTGCTTAATATAATGGAGAGTGGCGACAACTTACCTATGATTTGCGCAGATTATCTGAGTTAGGTGTTTTCGGTATATGTGGGTTATGTAGGTGATGCTGTGGATTGAGCTGTATATTTTTTTTATTTATTTGTATTTATTGTTTTATTAATTTTATTTTGTTGTGCTCTGTGAAAAGTAGCGTGTGTTAACGATTGGATGTGTAGAAATGTGGCGAATTAATCGTAGTATGTGTAGTCACAATAGTGTATCGTAAAAGTGCTGCCAAGTTTTCTGGGGTTTATGAAGGGAAATCAGAGCTGTATTTTTAGCAAATGTCCATTCATAAATCCCAGCGAAACATTGAAAATTAACAGTCCTGTTTTTGGTATTTATGTTCTAGGTGATGTTCGTCAAATTATATGTCAGTGGTTCGTCCTTGTAGATTAGACTTTCATATAAGTTTAAAAAAAGATGGAGTTTGGGCGGAAATCATGGTGTTTTAGGCAGACAAAGGGGTATAAATAGGAAAATTCAGTCCGAATACCACCATTACTGTCTAACGTTTTAAAGGTGTTCAAAGTGCAGACTAGATCTCATTTGCAGAAGACTAGAAAAGCGGAAAAAAAAATCTAAGTGTGGGTGACGCAGTGTGATTTAAAAGTAATTATTTAAAGCAAAAATCTAAGGCAAAAATAATAATAGTGAGTGTTAACAGTGGTTTTTTTTTTAAAGTAGAGTCCTAGTGTGAAATTTGGTGTTTATTTATTAGATAAATATATGTGTATCAATATATGCTCAAGAGGAGTCAGCCGGGAAAGTAAAAGGCCACGGGTGGAGGGAAGCCGGCGCTGTACAGTTATACCGAGAGGAAGTACTTGACTTTCCATCCAGAAGCAGGGGCGCTGAAAATAAAAGGATTAAGTGAAACAAAAAAAAATTAATTACAAGGTAACTTAAATATTAAGATTATAATACTCCCCGGTTGGCATTGTCCATTGTGTGACGAGCTGCGGCCTGAAGTTGAATATAAAACTGGAAAAAATTCAAAATTTTGAGATGTTTAAAATTGTGGATTTGAAGAGAACAAAAATATAATATATTTAAAACGTTAGAGGTGTTAAAAGACAAATTTAATGTAGTTGGAAAGTCTGAGCTGGAAAGATAGATTTTGAAATATTTAGAAAGTAAAAAAATTAAATAATATAAAGAGGAAAAGTTATAAAAAAATATATATTGAAAGTTATCGATAAGTTTTAGTGTTAAGTGTTAAATGTGTTAGCGTTGTTTGTTTTATTTGATTTTTAGATGTAAGAACATATGTGAGTGCCTTAATTTTTAAAGTTTCAAATTTTTGAGTTCCGTTTAAGATTTCTGTTGGAAAATTTCCAAAGTGTGCGGGTAATTTGTTTTTTTTTGTGGTGACTTATTGGTCAAGATAATCGTTTTCCTATCCTAGTGAGCTCGTTAGGTAGGCCATTTTTTTTGTGTATCTGTTTTTTTTTGCGTTGCGTGACTCAAAAATGGAGTCAAGGACTTTGTAGGTTTTGTGTTTTTTTTTTTGTGGTTTGATTTTTTTTTTTTTTGCAAACCGATTAATTTGCGTTAATATTGTTTATTTCTGGAAATTTCGGCACAGTGGTTTAGTGGTTAGTTTGTTTTATGTTCATGTATAAAGTAATGTTAAGGAATTAAGTCAAAAGAAAAATTTTTTTTATTATAGTAGTAATAAGGTAAAAAGGTCATTTTTTTTTGTTTATTATATTAGGTTAGTTTTGTTTTAATAAATTATGTGAATATTAGAAAGTAAAAACAAAAAAAAAATATGTTGAGCTAATTTCTTTTGGTGGTGAAGTGAAAGGATGTGGTAAGTGGGTATAGTGTCAGTGTGTGTGGGTATGGGGGTCACTTGTAAATTTCAGAGGCAATAAAGTGATCTAGGTTGGGTGGGCGGTGTGGAGGATAAAACCATCTCATCCTCCCTCGTAACAGTTCGATGTTGTGTTTCTTGGTTTCTAGTGTTGTTTTTTTTTTGTGAATTTATTTAATTGTGCTTGTCCCTGGGTTGTAGTGGTGGGTTGGAACCTGGCCCTAGGAAGCCAGAATGAGCTAGCTGGCCACACCACTACAGTGCCTTTTGGGGCACGTAACAATATGGCGCCAAATTTAAATGAAGGACATCTAAAGATGTCCACTAAAAGTAGAAGTATATGTTCCAGCTAAATATACTAGCAATAGCCAATTTTTTTTTCTAAATAGACTAATGACGGATGCTTTTGGTTCAGGTTTTCCAAAGTTTTGAATTCTATAAACCTTTAGGGCCCAAATCAAGGTGAAATCCTAGATTTGTGTATGGGTTCAAAACGGAGGAAACTTGAAACGAAAGTACCCGTTTAACCAGTTCAAAAGTCAATCATCCCGGTAGCGTGAAATGTTTTTTTTTTTGTTTATTTGTTAAATGTTTCATTGGTAGGGTGATTGTCGATTTTTTTTATGTGAAATGTAGTTTCTGATCCATTTTAATTAATTGATAAATATATCTGTCGATCAGATAAACTTTCCGATACCCGTTCGGAACAGGGTTTCGAAGACAGGAATATCGGTAAAGTTTATCTGACTTTCCGATAGCGTGGAAATTCTTTAGGATGAATGTTGCATAAATATGGAAAGACGCAGAGTTAATAACTTTTGTTCATTTTTTTTGTTTAACGTAAATTTTTTGTTGAGGAACAGTTAGGGGCCTATTTCATAGGCACACATAAAATCGCTGAGTCCACACACACGCCCACTTACGCATACCGAAAACTTCACCAATGGTGATCGTATTAATTTTGAAATTTTGTGTAGAATTTATATTGTGAACGTACGTGTAAGTTTTTAGATATTCAAACAAGTTTTGTGATATTAATTAAAATCTTGAAATTTAACGTTTTCTTTTATTTAAAAATCTGTCGTGTTTTGGGAAAAATTTATTTATTTGTTTTCAGTTATACACCGAGTAATCCGTTTTTTTTGTGTCCATAAGACTGAAAATTCAATTTTTAAATAGGTTTGTTTGTGGGATAATCTAGTTTTTTTTTGTATTTTTATAGTCAAAAGTTTGTATTTTTATTAGTTTTCAATTTAATTTTTTTTTACATCCTTTTTTGTGTTCCGTGATTAATTTATTTTGTTTTGACAATATTTTTTTGATTTATACACCAAGCACTTCGTTTTTTTATATGTAATTTTGTTTGATTTAATAATTTTTTTTGTAGTACATTGGTGTTCAATTATTTCACAAAGTTCATTTGAAATAAAAATTTGTTTGATAATTTTTTTTTTGTAGATTTAGTTTTTTTTTTATATATATTTGTGTTAGAAGTTGTAGTAGTAAATAGAGTTATTAGTTGTAATTTGCATGATTAGTAGTAAGAATATTTTACGTTTTGGTTTATATGTCCTTTGTAAGGTTAAATTTTGATCATTTTTATTTTTTTTAATCAATTTATTTTTAATTTTGATTTAATTTTCTTTTAGTATGTTTCATATATTAGGTTTTTTTTCGTTATTCTTATATTAATTTTCATTACTATTTTTTTTTGTTCTTATGAACCCATTTGAATAATTGAGTTTATATCTTCATTTCTTTTAATTCGTATAATAATTTTTTTTTATCGCATTAGATCTGTGAGCTTCATATCCACTTATATATTTCCTATATTAGTTTTATTAATTTTGTTTTTATTTGTTTATTGCGGGAAAATTCATGTCCGAAAAGGAGCAAACGAAATTAAAGAGACAGAGACATAGAGACATCTCTTTTGATTTAAATAGGTCTTCTCCCCAAGTGAAGGAAAAATATACTAAAGATAATAAGGCAAGAAGAATGCCACCCCCTACAGTTTCTGACATGGTAGACTTGTCTAAAACAAGTGAAGGAAAAATATACTAAAGATAATAAGGCAAGAAGAATGCCACCCCCTACAGTTTCTGACATGGTAGACATGTCTAAAACAATTAATACAGGCGCAAGACCGAAAACGCGTAGCGATTCGCGAAACCAGAGTTCGGGAGCACGTAGCGTAGAGTTTAGGGACGAGGTATCTCCGTCGGTAAAGGAAATGGTAGGCGAAAGCGTAGAGGAAATGAGGAGATCGCTAGGTAGATCTATAGAAGAAATAGTAAGTGAAAAAGTTAGTAGGAAGTTGAACAAGGTTCATGGCAGTATAGCAATGTTAGGCGAGGTAATCCGCACATTGACTCTGAGGGATTCGAGAAGAGAAAATGTTGGGCAGGACAGTAACATACCCAGAGTCGATGCCAACACAGGTCACCCCAATACTGCTAACCAAACGTATGCTTTTCCACCCCCTGAGATTAACTACCAGCAATCAGCTCCGCAAGCGTATAGAGCAGCAGCACCACCGACGATGACCACGGTACAACCGCCTGTGTGTCACCCCTCATATTATATGAACAAAACGAGAGTGGATAGATTTGGCCTAAAGTTCGATGGAAACGAGGCACGTCTCTCAATCGAGTCGTTTGTATTCCGCCTGGAATATTGCCAAAGGCAATATCAAGTGCCGTGGAAGGAGATACTAGACGATTTCCATTTGTTAGTGACGGGAGCAGCATTGGACTGGTACTGGCTCCACGTAGAAACGCATCGTGTTACCGGATGGGAGGACCTAAAACACTCGTTGCTAAGCCGGTTTAAGACCCACCGAACGAATATGGATATTATGCATGAATTGGTCGAGAGAAAGCAAAACGCTGGAGAAACTATTGACGTCTACTTCTACCATCTAAACCTGCTCAGGTCCAAACTACAAGCGCCGATCTCCGAGTTTGAAATGATTAAGCTGTATACCCAATCAGCGTTACATCACTCGAACAGTTGAGAGTGGAATGTGTAGAGGCGGAAAGAAATTTTCCCCGACGCGAAGCTCGACCTACGCTAACTCAGCCACCAAGACGGTTTATCAATGAACTCGAAATGGAATATGAATTGGAAGAAGAAACGCCCGTTAACGAAATTGCGGAAATCAATAATTCTATAATTTGCTGGAACTGCCAACAACAGGGTCACATTTTTATAGATTGTCCTTCAGCGCAGAGAAACCTGTTTTGCTGCAGATGCGGCAAAGCAGACGTGATTTCACCAAACTGCCCGAAATGCAAAATACGGGAAAACTCGATACGGAGCGTGATTTCGACGGGGGAATCACGTTCCTCGAGCAACGCCCCGAAACAACAACAACAACGACAATATTAGAACAAAAATCAGAACCAACAACAACAATATTGGCAGCAACCACAAAACCAGCAATAACAACAAGACCATCAGAAACAGCAAAACCAAATGCGAAAAACTTCGCTAAGATGCGACACTATTTGCCCAAGGAGATCCGGGAGCAAAATTAGAAAACAGTTAGGAAGAGAATCTATAATGAGGAAACTTGCTCCAATGAGAACCCGATCCGAGAACAAATTAGTGAAGAGACGAATAAGGATGAAAATAGTTCAGGTTTACGCCCACAACAACAACATAATAAAAGTTTATCTGAGGCAAAATATAAACAATGTCTAAAATTGAGGTCGGATTATGTAAAGAGGAAATCCAACAGAAAAATAATTATAGAATCGATAAAACATGTTCGGGAAAATGTAGATCCCAGACCATACGCTGAAATATTAATCGAAGGCAAAATGTATAAGGGCCTGTTAGACTCAGGGGCATCGATTAGCGTTCTGGGTAAAAACCGTCGGGAGATGTTGGAAGTTTTAGAGACGGATATGAAATCTCTGTTCACAAATGTATATGCGGCAAACGGTCAAGCCCATAGAGTTTTGGGCAAAGTTAATTTGGAAGTTCGGTATAAGAATGAAACCAAAAACATTAATTTTTACCTCTGCCCCGATTTAGAACAGGAAATGTATTTGGGAATAGATTTTTGGAAGACGTTTAACATCGCGCGGCAGGTCATAGCGACGGATGAAATCAATATAGAGATAGTCAGGGAGATGCAAAAGGATATAGAGAGTGATTCCCACAAAATGAAATAATACGATCTAAATACACAACAAAAACAACGTCTCCAAGAAACTATAAATAAATTTCCCACATTTGAGAAAAATGGTTTAGGGTGCACAAAACTTGAAAAACACGAAATAAAATGGGTTGAGGGCACCAACCCTGTAAAGGAAAGGCATTACCCAATATCACCGGCCGTTCAGGACATAGTATACACAGAAATCGATAACATGCTCGCCCTAAACGTGATTGAGGAAAGTGACAGCCCCTGGAGTAACCGCACCACGGTAGTGAGGAAACCGGGGAAAAATCGTTTCTGCTTAGACGCACGCAAGTTAAATGATGTAACGATAAAGGATACTTATCCTCTACAAAATATAGATGGGATTCTGAGTCGCATAGACCAAACCCATTACATTAGCAGCGTCGAACTGAAGTATGCCTTCTGGCAAATTGAACTAGAGGAAGAAGCAAAACCGTGTACAGCCTTTACTGTGCCAAGTCGACCGCTATACCAATTTCGGGTTATGCCGTTCGGTCTATGCAACGCGGCTCACAGATTACGTCGTCTTATGGACAAAGTCATACCAGCAAGACTCAAATCAAACGGTTTCATTTACCTAGACGATCTACTCATAATATCCGATGAGTTTTCGACGCATTTGAAATTACTGGAGCAAGTTGCCGATAGCTTGAAAAAGGCGAATTTGACAATTGGGCTAAAAAATCTATGTTCTGTTTCAAGGAACTAAAATATTTAGGTTTCATAATCGGAGGAGGAATGCTTAAAACTGATCCCGAAAAGGTAGCAGCCATTCAGAGAATACCCCTGCCAAAGTCACCGAGGGAAGTAAGAAGTTTTTTAGGTACTGCTGGGTGGTATCGCCGCTTCATAAAAGACTTCGCATCAATTTCTGCAGCCTTAACAGACACATTGAAGAAAGGAAAAAAGTTTGTGATTACACCAGAAGCAGAAGAGGCTTTCGAAACATTAAAATATTATTTGACCACCGCTCCAGTTCTACGCCACCCAGACTTCAGCCGACAATTTTATATACAGTGCGACGCCTCTGAGTACGGGATCGGAGCAGTTCTTTTTCAGAAAAACGACAGTGGAGAAGAAAACCCCATAGCGTTTTATTCGCAAAAGTTCAACTCCTGTCAAAAGAACTACTCCGTGACCGAAAAAAAGTGCCTGGCGGCCGTCATGGCGGTAAAACGGTTTCGACCGTACGTCGAAATGATGAAATTTACCGTTATAACCGACCACGCCAGTCTGAAATTGTTAATGACAGTAAAGGACTTGAGTGGGCGTCTAGCTAGATGGTCGCTGCAGCTACAGGCGTTCAATTTCACCATCGAACACAGAAAAGGGTCAGATAATGTTGTCGCGGATATGCTCTCCCGAATGGCGGTACGAATCGAGGAAATCACGGGTGATTATTTCGACTTCGAAACAAATGAATTTGAAAGCGAGGAGTATTTGGCATTGGTGAAAATATTGCACAAAACCAAAACAAATTACCAGATTTAAAAGTCGAAAATGGAAAAATTTTTAAGAAAACTATATATGATAGAGATGAAAATGTCGAAGAAAATATTTGGAAATTATGGGTTCCCCAGGATATTACCCACATTCTGATTGAGAAAGCGCATGATGCAACAACATCAGCACACGGGGGCCTACATAAAACGTTAAACCGATTAAAACAACTGTATTATTGGCCAAGAATGACGACCCAAGTCAGAAACTATGTATTGAAGTGTCAGGTCTGTAAAGAGTCGAAACCGTCGAAGCAAAGCCTAATACCGACGATAGGGGATGAAGTGCAAACCGAAAGGCCATTCCAAAAACTGTACATAGATTTTCTCGGAAAATATCCACGGTCGAAAAGGGGCAACGCGTATATTTTTATAGTGGTCGATCATTTCACGAAGTTTACCTTTATAAAGGCCATGAAAGAGGCCACGGCTAAAAATGTAGTACAGTTTTTGGTTCAGGAGATTTTTAATAAGTTCGGGGCACCAGAAAGTATCCATAGCGACAATGGTCAACAATTTGTGTCCACAATATTTAAGGAGATGATAGACGGTTATAAAATAAACCATTTGAAAACGGTGTTTTATTCACCTCAATCGAACGCCTCTGAAAGGGTGAATCAATCTATATTGGCAGCGGTTAGGTCCTATTTAGAGAAAGATCAGCGAGATTGGGATCTTTACCTGGCAGAGATAGAGTGCGCATTACGAACCTCAATACATTCAGCAACAGGCGTGACACCATTCTTTGCGCTGTTTGGGTATCATTTGTAAGCAAATGGGGCAGATTACAACCTGGCCCGAAAATTAAAATCTCTGACTGATCATAACATTATTGCAGTAGATAGGGAAGACCGTAGAAAACTAATTAAAAAAAAATCGTAAGCAATATGCACGAAGCATGCAATAAAAGCGCAATGCGGTATAATAAACAGGCTAGAACGACAAAATTTAAACCAGGCCAAGAAGTTTACAGGCGAAATTTTGCACAGTCAGATTTTAAAAATAATATAAATGCTAAATTCTGCAGAAAATTTTTTAAATGCAGAATAGTAAAACCAATTGGCAATAATATGTATGAATTAGAAACCCTTATGGCAAAACAATAGGAGTTTTTCATACAAAAGATATTAAAGTCTGATTTAAAGTGCAATAAAGTAGAGGTAAACTGTGATAAAACAACCCCCCCAGTGCAATATAGGATTAAGAGTGCAATATAGTTTTAAGTCTATGTAGTTACTCGTCCTATATGTACCTCGTAATGTCGTCAGATTAGAGTAGAAACAACCTGTGATATAAAACCTTTCCGTTTAGTGCAATATAAATTAGAGTGAAATATAATTTTTTTTGTAAAGGTAGAAGGGTTGCCTTCGGTCACTCTACGTATAATACGTTTGACAGTACAAGTGATTTTCGTCTACAATGACTAATTCGCTGTTTTGTCACACCCAAAAGCTACCGTTTCTAAGCTGGTTATATGTATAACCGTCATTGTACTATTAGTGCGTTTCCATTAACACCCTGGAGAACGATGCTATTAAGGGCTAGGAATCGTTAGTCACCTAGTACAATGACATAATCTGAGTCCGCAATTACAGCGTGGCAGACAAAATAAATGAATTAGGTACACATTTTTTATTCTCAATCACTTGGGGAAAAAAATGTGGTGTCATAGTGACGAAACAAGTATAACTGGCAAACGATTTGAAGATTGAGCCCGTAGCAAACAACTAAGCAGACTGGATAAGGAAAAAAAAAAGATCTGTGAGCCAGATAAGCGGGTCTATGAATAGCTTTACCGGTACCTGTCCCGAAAGAAAAAAAATTTTTTTGTGTTAGGACTATCTCTGATCTAATGGCGAATGAAGTCAATTATCGTTGCAATGAATAATTCGGGTTATTTGTTCAACAAGAAGCCAACGTTTCTAAGCTGGTTACGTGTGTAACCGACATTGTGCCATTGGTGCGTCTCCGTTAACGTTCTGAGGGTTAGCTATTAAGAACTGGGAGCCGTTAGTCACCTGGGACAATGACATATATCTGAGCCCGGAATTACGGCAAGTTGAACAAAAGTGTCGAATTAGCCAACAAACATATTCGAATAGAATGTTTGTTTCATTGTGGCGACATGACATTCACTGGGGATCATATCAAAGAAAGGCTAAATTACCGACTATTCTGAATCGTACCGGACAGGACTGAGCGCGGAGAGGAAAACAGAAGCAAAGTAGGTCATAAAGTAAAACGTTTATTATGAACTACCACCACAATGATAAATAAAGTAGGAAAGGAGAAAAAAAAAACTCACGTGAAAAATCATTTGCTGAATTGGTCACAGCCACTGATGTTAAGTAATGGAAGAAAAAGAAAAAAGGAATCTGAAAGGAGAAAGAGAGAACGAATAAATCTTGTTAGCTCCTAAATATTTCATAAACTCACCTGTAGTGCCCGGCTGGAGACATCTCAGGACGTGAGAATTCCCCACGTTGGGACAAATTAAGCCGACTTTAGGACAAGCACCCTTTGACGAAGATCTAAAAAAAAAAAAAACTTGACCAAATATTTTCTTCGAAATTAATGCATTCAAGTTCAGTATCAATAAGAATTGTGTGCTAATTGTCCGATTGTAAAATACTTCATTTTTTTTTGTGGAACGATTTGTTGTATATTAATATACAGTGTGCATGTAAAGGTTAAGTTTTTTTTTTATCAAATGAAGAAGTCGCTATACTTACCCTACCATATTAAGACCCTTCCGCACACCGTTCCTCCCACGTCGACGTTGGTAGCTCCGGAGTTTTGTTGCGGCCGGGTACACCGAACGGCAAGACCTCACACCTGTGGGGAAGGAGTAAACAAGGGTGAATGGTTGTGTGCTTAATATAATGGAGAGTGGCGACAACTTACCTATGATTTGCGCAGATTATCTGAGTTAGGTGTTTTCGGTATATGTGGGTTGATGTATTGTGTAGTGTCCGTGGTAGATGTGTGTTATGTAGGTGATGCTGTGGATTGAGCTGTATATTTGTATTTATTGTTTTATTAATTTTATTTTGTTGTGCTCTGTGAAAAGTAGCGTGTGTTAACGATTGGATGTGTAGAAATGTGGCGAATTAATCGTAGCATGTGTAGTCACAATAGTGTAGTCACAATAGTGTATCGTAAAAGTGCTGCCAAGTTTTCTGGGGTTTATGAAGGGAAATCAGAGCTGCATTTTGTCCATTCATAAATCCCAGCGAAACATTGAAAATTAACAGTCCTGTTTTTGGTATTTATGTTCTAGGTGATGTTCGTCAAAT
Source organism: Cordilura impudica (assembly GCA_963682025.1). NCBI lineage: Eukaryota > Metazoa > Arthropoda > Insecta > Diptera > Scathophagidae > Cordilura > Cordilura impudica. Next base: position 188,272,554 of record OY821518.1, read on the forward strand.
TATATGTCAGTGGTTCGTCCTTGTAGATTAGACTTTCATATAAGTTTAAAAAAAGATGGAGTTTGGGTGGGAATCATGGTGTTTTAGGCAGACAAAGGGGTATAAATAGGAAAATTCAGTCCGAATACCACAGTTACTGTCTAACGTTTTAAAGGTGTTCAAAGTGCAGACTAGATCTCATTTGCAGAAGGCTAGAAAAGCGGGAAAAAAATCTAAGTGTGGGTGACGCAGTGTGATTAAAAAGTAATTATTTAAAGCAAAAATCTAAGGCAAAAATAATAATAGTGAGTGTTAACAGTGGTTTTTTTTTTAAAGTAGAGTCCTAGTGTGAAATTTGGTGTTTATTTATTACATAAATATATGTGTATCAATATATGCTCAAGAGGAGTCAGCCGGGAAAGTAAAAGGCCACGGGTGGAGGGAAGCCGGCGCTGTACAGTTATACCGAGAGGAAGTACTTGACTTTCCATCCAGAAGCAGGGGCGCTGAAAATAAAAGGATTAAGTGAAACAAAAAAAAATTAATTACAAGGTAACTTAAATATTAAGATTATAATACTCCCCGGTTGGCATTGTCCATTGTGTGACGAGCTGCGGCCTGAAGTTGAATATAAAACTGGAAAAAAATCAAAATTTTGAGATATTTAAAATTGTGGATTTGAAGAGAACAAAAATTTAATATATTTAAAACGTTAGAGGTGTTAAAAGACAAATTTAATGTAGTTGGAAAGTCTGAGCTGGAAAGATAGATTTTGAAATATTTAGAAAGTAAAAAAAAAAATTAAATAATATAAAGAGGAAAAGTTATAAAAAAATATATATTGAAAGTTAGCGATAAGTTTTAGTGTTAAGTGTTAAATGTGTTAGCGTTGTTTGTTTTATTTGATTTTTAGATGTAAGAACATATGTGAGTGCCTTAATTTTTAAAGTTTCAAATTTTTGAGTTCCGTTTAAGATTTCGGTTGGAAAATTTACAAAGTGTGCGGGTAATTTGTTTTTTTTGTGGTGACTTATTGGTCAAGATAATCGTTTTCCTATCCTAGTGAGCTCGTTAGGTAGGCCATTTTTTTGTGTCTGTTTTTTTTTTTTGCGTTGCGTGACTCAAAAATGGAGTCAAGGACTTTGTAGGTTTTGTGGTTTTTTTTTGTGGTTTGATTTTTTTTTTTGCAAACCGATTAATTTGCGTTAATATTGTTTATTTCTGGAAATTTCGGCACAGTGGTTTAGTGATTAGTTTGTTTTATGTTCATGTATAAAGTAATGTTAAGGAATTAAGTCAAAAGAAAAATTTTTTTTATTATAGTAGTAATAAGGTAAAAAGCTCAATTTTTTTTGTTTATTATATTAGGTTAGTTTTGTTTTAATAAATTATGTGAATATTAGAAAGTAAAAACAAAAAAAAAAAAATATGTTGAGCTAATTTCTTTTGGTGGTGAAGTGAAAGGATGTGGTAAGTGGGTATAGTGTCAGTGTGTGTGGGTATGGGGGTCACTTGTAAATTTCAGGGGCAATAAAGTGATCTAGGTTGGGTGGGCGGTGTGGAGGATAAAACCATCTCATCCTCCCTCGTAACTGTTCGATGTTGTGTTTCTTGGTTTCTAGTGTTGTTTTTTTTTGTGAATTTATTTAATTGTGCTTGTCTCTGGGCTGTAGTGGTGGGTTGGAACCTGACCCTAGGAAGCCAGAATGAGCTAGCTGGCCACACCACTACAGTGCCTTTTGGGGCACGTAACAATATGGCGCCAAATTTAAATGAAGGACATCTAAAGATGTCCACTAAAAGTAGAAGTATATGTTCCAGCTAAATATACTAGCAATAGCCAATTTTTTTTTCTAAATAGACTAATGACGGATGCTTTTGGTTCAGGTTTTCCAAAGTTTTGAATTCTATAAACCTTTAGGGCCCAAATCAAGGTGAAATCCTAGATTTGTGTATGGGTTCAAAACGGAGGAAACTTGAAACAAAAGTACCCGTTTAACCAGTTCAAAAGTCAATCATCCCGATAGCGTGAAATGTTTTTTTTTTTGTTTATTTGTTAAATGTTTCATTGGTAGGGTGATTGTCGATTTTTTTTATGTGAAATGTAGTTTCTGATCCATTTTAATTAATTGATAAATATATCTGTCGATCAGATAAACTTTCCGATACCCGTTCGGAACAGGGTTTCGAAGACAGGAATATCGGTAAAGTTTATCTGACTTTCCGATAGCGTGGAAATTCTTTAGGATGAATGTTGCATAAATATGGAAAGACGCAGAGTTAATAACTTTTGTTCATTTTTTTTGTTTAACGTAAATTTTTTGTTGAGGAACAGTTAGGGGCCTATTTCATAGGCACACATAAAATCGCTGAGTCCACACACACGATCACTTACGCATACCGAAAACTTCACCAATGGTGATCGTATTAATTTTGAAATTTTGTGTAGAATTTATATTGTGAACGTACGTGTAAGTTTTTAGATATTCAAACAAGTTTTGTGATATTAATTAAAATCTTGAAATTTAACGTTTTTTTTATTTAAAAATCTGTCGTGTTTTGGGAAAAATTTATTTATTTGTTTTCAGTTATACACCGAGTAATCCGTTTTTTTTGTGTCCATAAGACTAAAAATTCAACTTTTAAATAGGTTTGTTTTTGGGATAATTTAGTTTTTTTTTTGTATTTTTATAGTCAAAAGTTTGTATTTTTATTAGTTTTCAATTTAATTTTTTTTTACATCCTTTTTTGTGTTCCGTGATTAATTTATTTTCTTTTGACAATATTTTTTTGATTTATACACCAAGCACTTCGTTTTTTTATATGTAATTTTGTTTGATTTAATAATTTTTTTTGTAGTACATTGGTGTTCAATTATTTCAAAGAGTTCATACCCTTAATTTGAAATAAAAATTTGTTTGATATTTTTTTTTTTGTAGATTTAGTTTTTTTTTTATATATATTTGTGTTAGAAGTTGTAGTAGTAAATAGAGTTATTAGTTGTAATTTGCATGATTAGTAGTAAGAATATTTTACGTTTTGGTTTATATGTCCTTTGTAAGGTTAAATTTTGATCATTTTTATTTTTTTTAATCAATTTATTTTTAATTTTGATATAATTTTCTTTTAGTATGTTTCATATATTAGGTTTTTTTTTGTTATTCTTATATTAATTTTCATTACTATTTTTTTTTGTTCTTATGAACCCATTTGAATAATTGAGTTTATATCTTCATTTCTTTTATTTCGTATAATAATTTTTTTTTATCGCATTAGATCTGTGAGCTTCATATCCACTTATATATTTCCTATATTAGTTTTATTAATTTTGTTTTTATTTGTTTATTGCGGGAAAATTCATGTCCGAAAAGGAGCAAACGAAATTAAAGAGACAGAGACATAGAGACATCTCTTTTGATTTAAATAGGTCTTCTCCCCAAGTGAAGGAAAAATATACTAAAGATAATAAGGCAAGAAGAATGCCACCCCCTACAGTTTCTGACATGGTAGACATGTCTAAAACAGGTGAAGGAAAAATATACTAAAGATAATAAGGCAAGAAGAATGCCACCCCCTACAGTTTCTGACATGGTAGACATGTCTAAAACAATTAATACAGGCGCAAGACCGAAAACGCGTAGCGATTCGGGAAACCAGAGTTCGGGAGCACGTAGCGTAGAGTTTAGGGACGAGGTATCTCCGTCGGTTAAGGAAATGGTAGGCGAAAGCGTAGAGGAAATGAGGAGATCGCTAGGTAGATCTATAGAAGAAATAGTAAGTGAAAAAGTTAGTAGGAAGTTGAACAAGGTTCATGGCAGTATAGCAATGTTAGGCGAGGTAATCCGCACATTGACTCTGAGGGATTCGAGAAGAGAAAATGTTGGGCAGGACAGTAACATACCCAGAGTCGATGCCAACACAGGTCACCCCAATACTGCTAACCAAACGTATGCTTTTCCACCCCCTGAGATTAACTACCAGCAATCAGCTCCGCAAGCGTATAGAGCAGCAGCACCACCGACGATGACCACGGTACAACCGCCTGTGTGTCACCCCTCATATTATATGAACAAAACGAGAGTGGATAGATTTGGCCTAAAGTTCGATGGAAACGAGGCACGTCTCTCAATCGAGTCGTTTGTATTCCGCCTGGAATATTGCCAAAGGCAATATCAAGTGCCGTGGAAGGAGATACTAGACGATTTCCATTTGTTAGTGACGGGAGCAGCATTGGACTGGTACTGGCTCCACGTAGAAACGCATCGTGTTACCGGATGGGAGGACCTAAAACACTCGTTGCTAAGCCGGTTTAAGACCCACCGAACGAATATGGATATTATGCATGAATTGGTCGAGAGAAAGCAAAACGCTGGAGAAACTATTGACGTCTACTTCTACCATCTAAACCTGCTCAGGTCCAAACTACAAGCGCCGATCTCCGAGTTTGAAATGATCAAGAGAAACTTAAGAGAGAGCATCGCGCGCATTGTATACCCAATCAGCGTTACATCACTCGAACAGTTGAGAGTGGAATGTGTAGAGGCGGAAAGAAATTTTCCCCGACGCGAAACTCGACCTACGCTAACTCAACCACCAAGACGGTTTATCAATGAACTCGAAATGGAATATGAATTGGAAGAAGAAACGCCCGTTAACGAAATTGCGGAAATCAATAATTCTATAATTTGCTGGAACTGCCAACAACAGGGTCACATTTTTATAGATTGTCCTTCAGCGCAGAGAAACCTGTTTTGCTACAGATGCGGCAAAGCAGACGTGATTTCACCAAACTGCCCGAAATGCAAAATACGGGAAAACTGGATACGGAGCGTGATTTCGACGGGGGAATCACGTTCCTCGAGCAACGCCCCGAAACAACAACAACAACGACAATATTAGAACAAAAATCAGAACCAACAACAACAATATTGGCAGCAACCACAAAACCAGCAATAACAACAAGACCATCAGAAACAGCAAAACCAAATGCGAAAAACTTCGCTAAGATGCGACACTATTTGCCCAAGGAGATCCGGGAGCAAAATTAGAAAACAGTTAGGAAGAGAATCTATAATGAGGAAACTTGCTCCAATGAGAACCCGATCCGAGAACAAATTAGTGAAGAGACGAATAAGGATGAAAACAGTTCAGGTTTACGCCCACAACAACAACATAATAAAAGTTTATCTGAGCAAAATATAAACAATGTCTAAAATTGAGGTCGGATTATGTAAAGAGGAAATCCAACAGAAAAATAATTATAGAATCGATAAAACATGTTCGGGAAAATGTAGATCCCAGACCATACGCTGAAATATTAATCGAAGGCAAAATGTATAAGGGCCTGTTAGACTCAGGGGCATCGTTTAGCGTTCTGGGTAAAAACTGTCGGGAGATGTTGGAAGTTTTAGAGACGGATATGAAATCTCTGTTCACAAATGTATATGCGGCAAACGGTCAAGCCCTTAGAGTTTTGGGCAAAGTTAATTTGGAAGTTCGATATAAGAATGAAACCAAAAACATTAATTTTTACCTCTGCCCCGATTTAGAACAGGAAATGTATTTGGGAATAGATTTTTGGAAGACGTTTAACATCGCGCGGCAGGTCATAGCGACGGATGAAATCAATATAGAGATAGTCAGGGAGATGCAAAAGGATATAGAGAGTGATTCCCACAAAATGAAAAAGCACGATCTAAATACACAACAAAAACAACGTCTCCAAGAAACTATAAATAAATTTCCCACATTTGAGAAAAATGGTTTAGGGTGCACAAAACTTGAAAAACACGAAATAAAATATGTTGAGGGCACCAACCCTGTCAAGGAAAGGCATTACCCAATATCACCGGCCGTTCAGGACATAGTATACACAGAAATCGATAACATGCTCGCCCTAAACGTGATTGAGGAAAGTGACAGCCCCTGGAGTAACCGCACCACGGTAGTGAGGAAACCGGGGAAAAATCGTTTCTGCTTAGACGCACGCAAGTTAAATGACGTAACGATAAAGGATACTTATCCTCTACAAAATATAGATGGGATTCTGAGTCGCATAGACCAAACCCATTACATTAGCAGCGTCGAACTGAAGTATGCCTTCTGGCAAATTGAACTAGAGGAAGAAGCAAAACCGTGTACAGCCTTTACAGTGCCAAGTCGACCGCTATACCAATTTCGGGTTATGCCGTTCGGTCTATGCAACGCGGCTCACAGATTACGTCGTCTTATGGACAAAGTCATACCAGCAAGACTCAAATCAAACCTAGATGATCTACTCATAATATCCGATGAGTTTTCGACGCATTTGAAATTACTGGAGCAAGTTGCCGATAGCTTGAAAAAGGCGAATTTGACAATTGGGCTAAAAAATCTATGTTCTGTTTCAAGGAACTAAAATATTTAGGTTTCATAATCGGAGGAGGAATGCTTAAAACTGATCCCGAAAAGGTAGCAGCCATTCAGAGAATACCCCTGCCAAAGTCACCGAGGGAAGTAAGAAGTTTTTAAGGTACTGCTGGGTGGTATCGCCGCTTCATAAAACACTTCGCATCAATTTCTGCAGCCTTAACAGACACATTGAAGAAAGGAAAAAAGTTTGTGATTACACCAGAAGCAGAAGAGGCTTTCGAAACATTAAAATATTATTTGACCACCGCTCCAGTTCTACGCCACCCAGACTTCAGCCGACAATTATATACAGTGCGACGCCTCTGAGTACGGGATCGGAGCAGTTCTTTTTCAGAAAAACGACAGTGGAGAAGAAAACCCCATAGCGTTTTATTCGCAAAAGTTCAACTCCTGTCAAAAGAACTACTCCGTGACCGAAAAAGAGTGCCTGGCGGCCGTCATGGCGGTAAAACGGTTTCGACCGTACGTCGAAATGATGAAATTTACCGTTATAACCGACCACGCCAGTCTGAAATTGTTAATGACAGTAAAGGACTTGAGTGGGCGTCTAGCTAGATGGTCGCTGCAGCTACAGGCGTTCAATTTCACCATCGAACACAGAAAAGGGTCAGATAATGTTGTCGCGGATATGCTCTCCCGAATGGCGGTACGAATCGAGGAAATCACGGGTGATTATTTCGACTTCGAAACAAATGAATTTGAAAGCGAGGAGTATTTGGCATTGGTGAAAATATTGCACAAAACCAAAACAAATTACCAGATTTAAAAGTCGAAAATGGAAAAATTTTTAAGAAAACTATATATGATAGAGATGAAAATGTCGAAGAAAATATTTGGAAATTATGGGTTCCCCAGGATATTACCCACATTCTGATTGAGAAAGCGCATGATGCAACAACATCAGCACACGGGGGCCTACATAAAACGTTAAACCGATTAAAACAACTGTATTATTGGCCAAGAATGACGACCCAAGTCAGAAACTATGTATTGAAGTGTCAGGTCTGTAAAGAGTCGAAACCGTCGAAGCAAAGCCTAAGACCGACGATAGGGGATGAAGTGCAAACCGAAAGGCCATTCCAAAAACTGTACATAGATTTTCTCGGAAAATATCCACGGTCGAAAAGGGGCAACGCGTATATTTTTATAGTGGTCGATCATTTCACGAAGTTTACCTTTATAAAGGCCATGAAAGAGGCCACGGCTAAAAATGTAGTACAGTTTTTGGTTCAGGAGATTTTTAATAAGTTCGGGGCACCAGAAAGTATCCATAGCGACAATGGTCAACAATTTGTGTCCACAATATTTAAGGAGATGATAGACGGTTTTAAAATAAACCATTTGAAAACGGCGTTTTATTCACCTCAATCGAACGCCTCTGAAAGGGTGAATCAATCTATATTGGCAGCGGTTAGGTCCTATTTAGAGAAAGGTCAGCGAGATTGGGATCTTTACCTGGCAGAGATAGAGTGCGCATTACGAACCTCAATACATTCAGCAACAGGCGTGACACCATTCTTTGCGCTGTTTGGGTATCATTTGTAAGCAAATGGGGCAGATTACAACCTGGCCCGAAAATTAAAATCTGATCATAACATTATTGCAGTAGATAGGGAAGACCGTAGAAAACTAATTAAAAAAAAAATCGTAAGCAATATGCACGAAGCATACAATAAAAGCGCAATGCGGTATAATAAACAGGCTAGAACGACAAAATTTAAACCAGGCCAAGAAGTTTACAGGCGAAATTTTGCACAGTCAGATTTTAAAAATAATATAAATGCTAAATTCTGCAGAAAATTTTTGAAATGCAGAATAGTAAAACCAATTGGCAATAATATGTATGAATTAGAAACCCTTAATGGCAAAACAATAGGAGTTTTTCATACAAAAGATATTAAAGTCTGATTTAAAGTGCAATAAAGTAGAGGTAAACTGTGATAAAACAACCCCCCCAGTGCAATATAGGATTAAGAGTGCAATATAGTTTTAAGTCTATGTAGTTACTCGTCCTATATGTACCTCGTAATGTCGTCAGATTAGAGTAGAAACAACCTGTGATATAAAACCTTTCCGTTTAGTGCAATATAAATTAGAGTGAAATATAATTTTTTTTTGTAAAGGTAGAAGGGTTGCCTTCGGTCACTCTGCGTATAATACGTCTGACAGTACAAGTGATTTTCGTCTACAATGACTAATTCGCTGTTTTGTCACACCCAAAAGCTACCGTTTCTAAGCTGGTTATATGTATAACCGTCATTGTACTATTAGTGCGTTTCCATTAACACCCTGGAGAACGATGCTATTAAGGGCTAGGAATCGTTAGTCACCTAGTACAATGACATAATCTGAGTCCGCAATTACAGCGTGGCAGACAAAATAAATGAATTAGGTACACATTTTTTATTCTCAATCACTTGGGGAAAAAAATGTGGTGTCATAGTGACGAAACAAGTATAACTGGCAAACGATTTGAAGATTGAGCCCGTAGCAAACAACTAAGCAGACTGGATAAGGAAAAAAAAAAGATCTGTGAGCCAGATAAGCGGGTCTATGAATAGCTTTACCGGTACCTGTCCCGAAAGAAAAAAAATTTTTTTGTGTTAGGACTATCTCTGATCTAATGGCGAATGAAGTCAATTATCGTTGCAATGAATAATTCGGGTTATTTGTTCAACAAGAAGCCAACGTTTCTAAGCTGGTTACGTGTGTAACCGACATTGTGCCATTGGTGCGTCTCCGTTAACGTTCTGAGGGTTAGCTATTAAGAACTGGGAGCCGTTAGTCACCTGGGACAATGACATATATCTGAGCCCGGAATTACGGCAAGTTGAACAAAAGTGTCGAATTAGCCAACAAACATATTCGAATAGAATGTTTGTTTCATTGTGGCGACATGACATTCACTGGGGATCATATCAAAGAAAGGCTAAATTACCGACTATTCTGAATCGTACCGGACAGGACTGAGCGCGGAGAGGAAAACAGAAGCAAAGTAGGTCATGAAGTAAAACGTTTATTATGAACTACCACCACAATGATAAATAACGTAGGAAAGGAGAAAAAAAAAACTCACGTGAAAAATCATTTGCTGAATTGGTCACAGCCACTGATGTTAAGTAATGGAAGAAAAAGAAAAAATGAATCTGAAAGGAGAAAGAGAGAACGAATAAATCTTGTTAGCTCCTAAATATTTCATAAACTCACCTGTAGTGCCCGGCTGGAGACATCTCAGGACGTGAGAATTCCCCACGTTGGGACAAATTAAGCCGACTTTAGGACAAGCACCCTTTGACGAAGATCTAAAAAAAAAAAAAACTTGACCAAATATTTTCTTCGAAATTAATGCATTCAAGTTCAGTATCAATAAGAATTGTGTGCTAATTGTCCGATTGTAAAATACTTCATTTTTTTTTGTGGAACGATTTGTTGTATATTAATATACAGTGTGCATGTAAAGGTTAAGTTTTTTTTTTATCAAATGAAGAAGTCGCTATACTTACCCTACCATATTAAGACCCTTCCGCACACCGTTCCTCCCACGTCGACGTTGGTAGCTCCGGAGTTTTGTTGCGGCCGGGTACACCGAACGGCAAGACCTCACACCTGTGGGGAAGGAGTAAACAAGGGTGAATGGTTGTGTGCTTAATATAATGGAGAGTGGCGACAACTTACCTATGATTTGCGCATATTATCTGAGTTAGGTGTTTTCGGTATATGTGGGTTGATGTATTGTGTAGTGTCCGTGGTAGATGTGTGTTATGTAGGTGATGCTGTGGATTGAGCTGTATATTTGTATTTATTGTTTTATTAATTTTATTTTGTTGTGCTCTGTGAAAAGTAGCGTGTGTTAACGATTGGATTTGTAGAAATGTGGCGAATTAATCGTAGCATGTGTAGTCACAATAGTGTATCGTAAAAGTGCTGCCAAGTTTTCTGGGGTTTATGAAGGGAAATCAGAGCTGCATTTTGTCCATTCATAAATCCCAGCGAAACATTGAAAATTAACAGTCCTGTTTTTGGTATTTATGTTCTAGGTGATGTTCGTCAAATTATATGTCAGTGGTTCGTCCTTGTAGATTAGACTTTCATATAAGTTTAAAAAAAGATGGAGTTTGGGCGGGAATCATGGTGTTTTAGGCTGACAAAGGGGTATAAATAGGAAAATTCAGTCCGAATACCACCATTACTGTCTAACGTTTTAAAGGTGTTCAAAGTGCAGACTAGATCTCATTTGCAGAAGGCTAGAAAAGCGGAAAAAAAAATCTAAGTGTGGGTGACGCAGTGTGATTAAAAAGTAATTATTTAAAGCAAAAATCTAAGGCAAAAATAATAATAGTGAGTGTTAACAGTGGTTTTTTTTTTAAAGTAGAGTCCTAGTGTGAAATTTGGTGTTTATTTATTACATAAATATATGTGTATCAATATATGCTCAAGAGGAGTCAGCCGGGAAAGTAAAAGGCCACGGGTGGAGGGAAGCCGGCGCTGTACAGTTATACCGAGAGGAAGTACTTGACTTTCCATCCAGAAGCAGGGGCGCTGAAAATAAAAGAATTAAGTGAAACAAAAAAAAATTAATTACAAAGTAACTTAAATATTACGATTATAATACTCCCCGGTTGGCATTGTCCATTGTGTGACGAGCTGCGGCCTGAAGTTGAATATAAAACTGGAAAAAAATCAAAATTTTGAGATATTTAAAATTGTGGATTTGAAGAGAACAAAAATTTAATATATTTAAAACGTTAGAGGTGTTAAAAGACAAATTTAATGTAGTTGGAAAGTCTGAGCTGGAAAGATAGATTTTGAAATATTTAGAAAGTAAAAAAAAAAAAAATTAAATAATATAAAGAGGAAAAGTTATAAAAAAATATATATTGAAAGTTAGCGATAAGTTTTAGTGTTAAGTGTTAAATGTGTTAGCGTTGTTTGTTTTATTTGATTTTTAGATGTAAGAACATATGTGAGTGCCTTAATTTTTAAAGTTTCAAATTTTTGAGTTCCGTTTAAGATTTCGGTTGGAAAATTTACAAAGTGTGCGGGTAATTTGTTTTTTTTGTGGTGACTTATTGGTCAAGATAATCGTTTTCCTATCCTAGTGAGCTCGTTAGGTAGGCCATTTTTTTTGTGTCTGTTTTTTTTTTTGCGTTGCGTGACTCAAAAATGGAGTCAAGGACTTTGTAGGTTTTGTGGTTTTTTTTTGTTGTTTGATTTTTTTTTTTTGCAAACCGATTAATTTGCGTTAATATTGTTTATTTCTGGAAATTTCGGCACAGTGGTTTAGTGATTAGTTTGTTTTATGTTCATGTATAAAGTAATGTTAAGGAATTAAGTCAAAAGAAAAAATTTTTTTATTATAGTAGTAATAAGGTAAAAAGCTAAATTTTTTTTGTTTATTATATTAGGTTAGTTTTGTTTTAATAAATTATGTGAATATTAGAAAGTAAAAACAAAAAAAAAAAAATATGTTGAGCTAATTTCTTTTGGTGGTGAAGTGAAAGGATGTGGTAAGTGGGTATAGTGTCAGTGTGTGTGCGTATGGTAGTCACTTGTAAATTTCAGGGGCAATAAAGTGATCTAGGTTGGGTGGGCGGTGTGGAGGATAAAACCATCTCATCCTCCCTCGTAACTGTTCGATGTTGTGTTTCTTGGTTTCTAGTGTTGTTTTTTTTTGTGAATTTATTTAATTGTGCTTGTCTCTGGGCTGTAGTGGTGGGTTGGAACCTGACCCTAGGAAGCCAGAATGAGCTAGCTGGCCACACCACTACAGTGCCTTTTGGGGTACGTAACAATATGGCGCCAAATTTAAATGAAGGACATCTAAAGATGTCCACTAAAAGTAGAAGTATATGTTCCAGCTAAATATACTAGCAATAGCCAATTTTTTTTTCTAAATAGACTAATGACGGATGCTTTTGGTTCAGGTTTTCCAAAGTTTTGAATTCTATAAACCTTTAGGGCCCAAATCAAGGTGAAATCCTAGATTTGTGTATGGGTTCAAAACGGAGGAAACTTGAAACAAAAGTACCCGTTTAACCAGTTCAAAAGTCAATCATCCCGATAGCGTGAAATGTTTTTTTTTTGTTTATTTGTTAAATGTTTCATTGGTAGGGTGATTGTCGACTTTTTTTTATGTGAAATGTAGTTTCTGATCCATTTTAATTAATTGATAAATATATCTGTCGATCAGATAAACTTTCCGATACCCGTTCGGAACAGGGTTTCGAAGACAGGAATATCGGTAAAGTTTATCTGACTTTCCGATAGCGTGGAAATTCTTTAGGATGAATGTTGCATAAATATGGAAAGACGCAGAGTTAATAACTTTTGTTCATTTTTTTTGTTTAACGTAAATTTTTTGTTGAGGAACAGTTAGGGGCCTATTTCATAGGCACACATAAAATCGCTGAGTCCACACACACGCCCACTTACGCATACCGAAAACTTCACCAATGGTGATCGTATTAATTTTGAAATTTTGTGTAGAATTTATATTGTGAACGTACGTGTAAGTTTTTAGATATTCAAACAAGTTTTGTGATATTAATTAAAATCTTGAAATTTAACGTTTTTTTTTATTTAAAAATCTGTCGTGTTTTGGGAAAAATTTATTTATTTGTTTTCAGTTATACACCGAGTAATCCGTTTTTTTTGTGTCCATAAGACTAAAAATTCAACTTTTAAATAGGTTTGTTTTTGGGATAATTTAGTTTTTTTTTTGTATTTTTATAGTCAAAAGTTTGTATTTTTATTAGTTTTCAATTTAATTTTTTTTTACATCCTTTTTTGTGTTCCGTGATTAATTTATTTTCTTTTGACAATATTTTTTTGATTTATACACCAAGCACTTCGTTTTTTTATATGTAATTTTGTTTGATTTAATAATTTTTTTTGTAGTACATTGGTGTTCAATTATTTCAAAGAGTTCATACCCTTAATTTGAAATAAAAATTTGTTTGATAATTTTTTTTTTGTAGATTTAGTTTTTTTTTTTATATATATTTGTGTTAGAAGTTGTAGTAGTAAATAGAGTTATTAGTTGTAATTTGCATGATTAGTAGTAAGAATATTTTACGTTTTGGTTTATATGTCCTTTGTAAGGTTAAATTTTGATCATTTTGACTTTTTTTAATCAATTTATTTTTAATTTTGATTTAATTTTCTTTTAGTATGTTTCATATATTAGGTTTTTTTTTGTTATTCTTATATTAATTTTCATTACTATTTTTTTTTTTGTTCTTATGAACCCATTTGAATAATTGAGTTTATATCTTCATTTCTTTTATTTCGTATAATAATTTTTTTTTTATCGCATTAGATCTGTGAGCTTCATATCCACTTATATATTTCCTATATTAGTTTTATTAATTTTGTTTTTATTTGTTTATTGCGGGAAAATTCATGTTCGAAAAGGAGCAAACGAAATTAAAGAGACAGAGACATAGAGACATCTCTTTTGATTTAAATAGGTCTTCTCCCCAAGTGAAGGAAAAATATACTAAAGATAATAAGGCAAGAAGAATGCCACCCCCTACAGTTTCTGACATGGTAGACATGTCTAAAACAGGTGATGGTAAAATATACTAAAGATAATAAGGCAAGAAGAATGCCACCCCCTACAGTTTCTGACATGGTAGACATGTCTAAAACAATTAATACAGGCGCAAGACCGAAAACGCGTAGCGATTCGCGAAACCAGAGTTCGGGAGCACGTAGCGTAGAGTTTAGGGACGAGGTATCTCCGTCGGTAAAGGAAATGGTAGGCGAAAGCGTAGAGGAAATGAGGAGATCGCTAGGTAGATCTATAGAAGAAATAGTAAGTGAAAAAGTTAGTAGGAAGTTGAACAAGGTTCATGGCAGTATAGCAATGTTAGGCGAGGTAATCCGCACATTGACTCTGAGGGATTCGAGAAGAGAAAATGTTGGGCAGGACAGTAACATACCCAGAGTCGATGCCAACACAGGTCACCCCAATACTGCTAACCAAACGTATGCTTTTCCACCCCCTGAGATTAACTACCAGCAATCAGCTCCGCAAGCGTATAGAGCAGCAGCACCACCGACGATGACCACGGTACAACCGCCTGTGTGTCACCCCTCATATTATATGAACAAAACGAGAGTGGATAGATTTGGCCTAAAGTTCGATGGAAACGAGGCACGTCTCTCAATCGAGTCGTTTGTATTCCGCCTGGAATATTGCCAAAGGCAATATCAAGTGCCGTGGAAGGAGATACTAGACGATTTCCATTTGTTAGTGACGGGAGCAGCATTGGACTGGTACTGGCTCCACGTAGAAACGCATCGTGTTACCGGATGGGAGGACCTAAAACACTCGTTGCTAAGCCGGTTTAAGACCCACCGAACGAATATGGATATTATGCATGAATTGGTCGAGAGAAAGCAAAACGCTGGAGAAACTATTGACGTCTACTTCTACCATCTAAACCTGCTCAGGTCCAAACTACAAGCGCCGATCTCCGAGTTTGAAATGATCAAGAGAAACTTAAGAGAGAGCATCGCGCGCATTGTATACCCAATCAGCGTTACATCACTCGAACAGTTGAGAGTGGAATGTGTAGAGGCGGAAAGAAATTTTCCCCGACGCGAAGCTCGACCTACGCTAACTCAACCACCAAGACGGTTTATCAATGAACTCGAAATGGAATATGAATTGGAAGAAGAAACGCCCGTTAACGAAATTGCGGAAATCAATAATTCTATAATTTGCTGGAACTGCCAACAACAGGGTCACATTTTTATAGATTGTCCTTCAGCGCAGAGAAACCTGTTTTGCTACAGATGCGGCAAAGCAGACGTGATTTCACCAAACTGCCCGAAATGCAAAATACGGGAAAACTGGATACGGAGCGTGATTTCGACGGGGGAATCACGTTCCTCGAGCAACGCCCCGAAACAACAACAACAACGACAATATTAGAACAAAAATCAGAACCAACAACAACAATATTGGCAGCAACCACAAAACCAGCAATAACGACAAGACCATCAGAAACAGCAAAACCAAATGCGAAAAACTTCGCTAAGATGCGACACTATTTGCCCAAGGAGATCCGGGAGCAAAATTAGAAAACAGTTAGGAAGAGAATCTATAATGAGGAAACTTGCTCCAATGAGAACCCGATCCGAGAACAAATTAGTGAAGAGACGAATAAGGATGAAAATAGTTCAGGTTTACGCCCACAACAACAACATAATAAAAGTTTATCTGAGGCAAAATATAAACAATGTCTAAAATTGAGGTCGGATTATGTAAAGAGGAAATCCAACAGAAAAATAATTATAGAATCGATAAAACATGTTCGGGAAAATGTAGATCCCAGACCATACGCTGAAATATTAATCGAAGGCAAAATGTATAAGGGCCTGTTAGACTCAGGGGCATCGATTAGCGTTCTGGGTAAAAACTGTCGGGAGATGTTGGAAGTTTTAGAGACGGATATGAAATCTCTGTTCACAAATGTATATGCGGCAAACGGTCAAGCCCATAGAGTTTTGGGCAAAGTTAATTTGGAAGTTCGGTATAAGAATGAAACCAAAAACATTAATTTTTACCTCTGTCCCGATTTAGAACAGGAAATGTATTTGGGAATAGATTTTTGGAAGACGTTTAACATCGCGCGGCAGGTCATAGCGACGGATGAAATCAATATAGAGATAGTCAGGGATATGCAAAAGGATATAGAGAGTGATTCCCACAAAATGAAAAAGCACGATCTAAATACACAACAAAAACAACGTCTCCAAGAAACTATAAATAAATTTCCCACATTTGAGAAAAATGGTTTAGGGTGCACAAAACTTGAGAAACACGAAATAAAATGGGTTGAGGGCACCAACCCTGTCAAGGAAAGGCATTACCCAATATCACCGGCCGTTCAGGACATAGTATACACAGAAATCGATAACATGCTCGCCCTAAACGTGATTGAGGAAAGTGACAGCCCCTGGAGTAACCGCACCACGGTAGTGAGGAAACCGGGGAAAAATCGTTTCTGCTTAGACGCACGCAAGTTAAATGACGTAACGATAAAGGATACTTATCCTCTACAAAATATAGATGGGATTCTGAGTCGCATAGACCAAACCCATTACATTAGCAGCGTCGAACTGAAGTATGCCTTCTGGCAAATTGAACTAGAGGAAGAAGCAAAACCGTGTACAGCCTTTACTGTGCCAAGTCGACCGCTATACCAATTTCGGGTTATGCCGTTCGGTCTATGCAACCCGGCTCACAGATTACGTCGTCTTATGGACAAAGTCATACCAGCAAGACTCAAATCAAACGTGTTCATTTACCTAGACGATCTACTCATAATATCCGATGAGTTTTCGACGCATTTGAAATTACTGGAGCAAGTTGCCGATAGCTTGAAAAAGGCGAATTTGACAATTGGGCTAAAAAATCTATGTTCTGTTTCAAGGAACTAAAATATTTAGGTTTCATAATCGGAGGAGGAATGCTTAAAACTGATCCCGAAAAGGTGGCAGCCATTCAGAGAATACCCCTGCCAAAGTCACCGAGGGAAGTAAGAAGTTTTTTAGGTATTGCTGGGTGGTATCGCCGCTTCATAAAAGACTTCGCATCAATATCTGCAGCCTTAACAGACACATTGAAGAAAGGAAAAAAGTTTGTGATTACACCAGAAGCAGAAGAGGCTTTCGAAACATTAAAATATTATTTGACCACCGCTCCAGTTCTACGCCACCCAGACTTCAGCCGACAATTTTATATACAGTGCGACGCCTCTGAGTACGGGATCGGAGCAGTTCTTTTTCAGAAAAACGACAGTGGAGAAGAAAACCCCATAGCGTTTTATTCGCAAAAGTTCAACTCCTGTCAAAAGAACTACTCCGTGACCGAAAAAGAGTGCCTGGCGGCCGTCATGGCGGTAAAACGGTTTCGACCGTACGTCGAAATGATGAAATTTACCGTTATAACCGACCACGCCAGTCTGAAATTGTTAATGACAGTAAAGGACTTGAGTGGGCGTCTAGCTAGATGGTCGCTGCAGATACAGGCGTTCAATTTCACCATCGAACACAGAAAAGGGTCAGATAATGTTGTCGCGGATATGCTCTCCCGAATGGCGGTACGAATCGAGGAAATCACGGGTGATTATTTCCACTTCGAAACAAATGAATTTGAAAGCGAGGAGTATTTGGCATTGGTGAAAATATTGCACAAAACCAAAACAAATTACCAGATTTAAAAGTCGAAAATGGAAAAATTTTTAAGAAAACTATATATGATAGAGATGAAAATGTCGAAGAAAATATTTGGAAATTATGGGTTCCCCAGGATATTACCCACATTCTGATTGAGAAAGCGCATGATGCAACAACATCAGCACACGGGGGCCTACATAAAACGTTAAACCGATTAAAACAACTGTATTATTGGCCAAGAATGACGACCCAAGTCAGAAACTATGTATTGAAGTGTCAGGTCTGTAAAGAGTCGAAACCGTCGAAGCAAAGCCTAAGACCGACGATAGGGGATGAAGTGCAAACCGAAAGGCCATTCCAAAAACTGTACATAGATTTTCTCGGAAAATATCCACGGTCGAAAAGGGGCAACGCGTATATTTTTATAGTGGTCGATCATTTCACGAAGTTTACCTTTATAAAGGCCATGAAAGAGGCCACGGCTAAAAATGTAGTACAGTTTTTGGTTCAGGAGATTTTTAATAAGTTCGGGGCACCAGAAAGTATCCATAGCGACAATGGTCAACAATTTGTGTCCACAATATTTAAGGAGATGATAGACGGTTTTAAAATAAACCATTTGAAAACGGCGTTTTATTCACCTCAATCGAACGCCTCTGAAAGGGTGAATCAATCTATATTGGCAGCGGTTAGGTCCTATTTAGAGAAAGGTCAGCGAGATTGGGATCTTTACCTGGCAGAGATAGAGTGCGCATTACGAACCTCAATACATTCAGCAACAGGCGTGACACCATTCTTTGCGCTGTTTGGGTATCATTTGTAAGCAAATGGGGCAGATTACAACCTGGCCCGAAAATTAAAATCTCTGACTGATCATAACATTATTGCAGTAGATAGGGAAGACCGTAGAAAACTAATTCAAAAAAAAAATCGTAAGCAATATGCACGAAGCATACAATAAAAGCGCAATGCGGTATAATAAACAGGCTAGAACGACAAAATTTAAACCAGGCCAAGAAGTTTACAGGCGAAATTTTGCACAGTCAGATTTTAAAAATAATATAAATGCTAAATTCTGCAGAAAATTTTTGAAATGCAGAATAGTAAAACCAATTGGCAATAATATGTATGAATTAGAAACCCTTAATGGCAAAACAATAGGAGTTTTTCATACAAAAGATATTAAAGTCTGATTTAAAGTGCAATAAAGTAGAGGTAAACTGTGATAAAACAACCCCCCCAGTGCAATATAGGATTAAGAGTGCAATATAGTTTTAAGTCTATGTAGTTACTCGTCCCATATGTACCTCGTAATGTCGTCAGATTAGTGTAGAAACAACCTGTGATATAAAACCTTTCCGTTTAGTGCAATATAAATTAGAGTGAAATATAATTTTTTTTGTAAAGGTAGAAGGGTTGCCTTCGGTCACTCTACGTATAATACGTTTGACAGTACAAGTGATTTTCGTCTACAATGACTAATTCGCTGTTTTGTCACACCCAAAAGCTACCGTTTCTAAGCTGGTTATATGTATAACCGTCATTGTACTATTAGTGCGTTTCCATTAACACCCTGGAGAACGATGCTATTAAGGGCTAGGAATCGTTAGTCACCTAGTACAATGACATAATCTGAGTCCGCAATTACAGCGTGGCAGACAAAATAAATGAATTAGGTACACATTTTTTATTCTCAATCACTTGGGGAAAAAAATGTGGTGTCATAGTGACGAAACAAGTATAACTGGCAAACGATTTGAAGATTGAGCCCGTAGCAAACAACTAAGCAGACTGGATAAGGAAAAAAAAAAGATCTGTGAGCCAGATAAGCGGGTCTATGAATAGCTTTACCGGTACCTGTCCCGAAAGAAAAAAAATTTTTTTGTGTTAGGACTATCTCTGATCTAATGGCGAATGAAGTCAATTATCGTTGCAATGAATAATTCGGGTTATTTGTTCAACAAGAAGCCAACGTTTCTAAGCTGGTTACGTGTGTAACCGACATTGTGCCATTGGTGCGTCTCCGTTAACGTTCTGAGGGTTAGCTATTAAGAACTGGGAGCCGCTAGTCACCTGGGACAATGACATATATCTGAGCCCGGAATTACGGCAAGTTGAACAAAAGTGTCGAATTAGCCAACAAACATATTCGAATAGAATGTTTGTTTCATTGTGGCGACATGACATTCACTGGGGATCATATCAAAGAAAGGCTAAATTACCGACTATTCTGAATCGTACCGGACAGGACTGAGCGCGGAGAGGAAAACAGAAGCAAAGTAGGTCATGAAGTAAAACGTTTATTATGAACTACCACCACAATGATAAATAACGTAGGAAAAGAGAAAAAAAAACTCACGTGAAAAATCATTTGCTGAATTGGTCACAGCCACTGATGTTAAGTAATGGAAGAAAAAGAAAAAAGGAATCTGAAAGGAGAAAGAGAGAACGAATAAATCTTGTTAGCTCCTAAATATTTCATAAACTCACCTGTAGTGCCCGGCTGGAGACATCTCAGGGCGTGAGAATTCCCCACGTTGGGACAAATTAAGCCGACTTTAGGACAAGCACCCTTTGACGAAGATCTAAAAAAAAAAAAAAAAACGACCAAATAATTTCTTCGAAATTAATGCATTAAAGTTCAGTATCAATAAGAATTGTGTGCTAATTGTCCGATTGTAAAATACTTCATTTTTTTTTTGTGGAACGATTTGTTGTATATTAATATACAGTGTGCATGTAAAGGTTAAGTTTTTTTTTATCAAATGAAGAAATCGCTATACTTACCCTACCATATTAAGACCCTTCCGCACACCGTTCATCCCACGTCGACGTTGGTAGCTCCGGAGTTTTGTTGCGGCCGGGTACACCGAACGGCAAGACCTCACACCTGTGGGGAAGGAGTAAACAAGGGTGAATGGTTGTGTGCTTAATATAATGGAGAGTGGCGACAACTTACCTATGATTTGCGCAGATTATCTGAGTTAGGTGTTTTCGGTATATGTGGGTTGATGTATTGTGTAGTGTCCGTGGTAGATGTGTGTTATGTAGGTGATGCTGTGGATTGAGCTGTATATTTGTATTTATTGTTTTATTAATTTTATTTTGTTGTGCTCTGTGAAAAGTAGCGTGTGTTAACGATTGGATGTGTAGGAATGTGGCGAATTAATCGTAGCATGTGTAGTCATAATAGTGTATCGTAAAAGTGCTGCCAAGTTTTCTGGGGTTTATGAAGGGAAATCAGAGCTGTATTTTGTCCATTCATAAATCCCAGCGAAACATTGAAAATTAACAGTCCTGTTTTTGGTATTTATGTTCTAGGTGATGTTCGTCATATTATATGTCAGTGGTTCGTCCTTGTAGATTAGACTTTCATATAAGTTTAAAAAAAGATGGAGTTTGGGCGGGAATCATGGTGTTTTAGGCAGACAAAGGGGTATAAATAGGAAAATTCAGTCCGAATACCACCATTACTGTCTAACGTTTTAAAGGTGTTCAAAGTGCAGACTAGATCTCATTTGCAGAAGGCTAGAAAAGCGGAAAAAAAAATCTAAGTGTGGGTGACGCAGTGTGATTAAAAAGTAATTATTTGAAGCAAAAATCTAAGGCAAAAATAATAATAGTGAGTGTTAACAGTGTTTTTTTTTTTAAAGTAGAGTCCTAGTGTGAAATTTGGTGTTTATTTATTAGATAAATATATGTGTATCAATATATGCTCAAGAGGAGTCAGCCGGGAAAGTAAAAGGCCACGGGTGGAGGGAAGCCGGCGCTGTACAGTTATACCGAGAGGAAGTACTTGACTTTCCATCCAGAAGCAGGGGCGCTGAAAATAAAAGGATTAAGTGAAACAAAAAAAAAATTAATTACAAGGTAACTTAAATATTAAGATTATAATACTCCCCGGTTGGCATTGTCCATTGTGTGACGAGCTGCGGCCTGAAGCTGAATATAAAACTGGAAAAAATCAAAATTTTGAGATATTTTGAGATATTGTGGATTTGAAGAGAACAAAAATTTAATATATTTAAAACGTTAGAGGTGTTAAAAGACAAATTTAATGTAGTTGGAAAGTCTGAGCCGGAAAGATAGATTTTGAAATATTTAGAAAGTAAAAAAATTAAATAATATAAAGAGGAAAAGTTATAAAAAAATATATATTGAAAGTTAGCGATAAGTTTTAGTGTTAAGTGTTAAATGTGTTAGCGTTGTTTGTTTTATTTGATTTTTAGATGTAAGAACATATGTGAGTGCCTTAATTTTTAAAGTTTCAAATTTTTGAGTTCCGTTTAAGATTTCTGTTGGAAAATTTACAAAGTGTGCGGGTAATTTGTTTTTTTTGTGGTGACTTATTGGTCAAGATAATCGTTTTCCTATCCTAGTGAGCTCGTTAGGTAGGCCATTTTTTTTTGTGTCTGTTTTTTTTTTGCGTTGCGTGACTCAAAAATGGAGTCAAGGACTTTGTAGGTTTTGTGGTTTTTTTTTGTGGTTTGATTTTTTTTTTTTGCAAACCGATTAATTTGCGTTAATATTGTTTATTTCTGAAAATTTCGGCACAGTGGTTTAGTGGTTAGTTTGTTTTATGTTCATGTATAAAGTAATGTTAAGGAATTAAGTCAAAAGAAAAATTTTTTTTATTATAGTAGTAATAAGGTAAAAAGCTCCATTTTTTTGTTTATTATATTAGGTTAGTTTTATTTTAATAAATTATGTGAATATTAGAAAGTAAAAACAAAAAAAAAAAAATATGTTGAGCTAATTTCTTTTGGTGGTGAAGTGAAAGTATGTGGTAAGTGGGTATAGTGTCAGTGTGTGTGGGTATGGGGGTCACTTGTAAATTTCAGAGGCAATAAAGTGATCTAGGTTGGGTGGGCGGTGTGGAGGGTAAAACCATCTCATCCTCCCTCGTAACTGTTCGATGTTGTGTTTCTTATTTAATTTATTTAATTGTGCTTGTCCCTGGGCTGTAGTGGTGGGTTGGAACCTGACCCTAGGAAGCCAGAATGAGCTAGCTGGCCACACCACTACAGTGCCTTTTGGGGCACGTAACAACCTGTTATGTATTCTATAATAAAATCATACTCTTCCAGTTCCAATCGAATTCTGGTCAATCTGCTTGAAGGGTTTTTCAAAGAATATAAATATGTTAATGGTTTATGATCGCTACGTACTAGAAATTTTTTGCCATATCTGTAGGGTCGAAAGTGATTAATTGCCCATTGTATTGCCATTAATTCTTGTTCTTTTGGGGCTTTATTTTATTCTCCGTTTGTAAATGCACGTGACGCATATGCTACTGGTAACTGTATCCCATCTCGTTCCTGTGATAATATTGCGCCGCAGGCTATTTTACTTGCATCTGTAGTTATGTAGAATGTGTTGTCAAAATCCGGATATTGAAGAATATAGTAATGCTGTCTTGAGATGTTGAAATGCTTGCTCACAGTCAGCCGACCATATGAAGGGTTCTTTTTTTTTTTAGTTAGTCTAGTTAAATGTACAGAATAAAATGCAAAATTCGATATAAAACGTCTGTAATAATTACAGAAAGCTACGAAACGACGAACTTCATCGCCATTTGTGGGTCTGGGGTAGTTTCTAATTGCATCGTATTTGTTTTTGTCCGGCAAAATACCCTTATCAGTACACCTATGACCCAGGTATGTCACTTCGGATTTGAAAAAAGTACATTTGTCTGGATGTAATTTTAAATTACAATCTCTGCATCTTTGGAACACAATTTCCAAGTTTTTTAGCATGTGTTTTATTGAACATCCTGTGACAATAATATCATCCATATATATAAAAGAAGGTGCTAAACCTGCAAATTCCAGATTCATCATTCTCTGAAAGGAATTTGGGGCTACTTTTAAAACATATGGTAAACGGGTGAACCTATATGAACCATTTTCGTTGAAAAGGAAGTAATGTTTCTTGATTTTTCATTCAATCCGATTTGATGAAATCCCGAGGTTAAATCCAAGCAACAGAAAAATTTTGCTCTTCCCAATTGGTCTAAAATGTCCTCAATTCTGGGTAGTGGAAATTTATCCGCTATTAACTTTTTGTTTATTTGCCTATAATCGATAACTAAACGCCATCTTCTGTCAGGGTTATTTGGTAACGATTTCTTTGGTACAAGCATTATAGGACTATTATAATTGGACGCTGATGCTTCAACTATTCCGTCCTGCCGTAGGTTTTCAACTTGTCTTGTTATTTCCTCCTTTTGTGAGTGTGGCGTACGATAATTTTTGATGTATACAGGATTGTGATCTGAAACTCTTAAATTTTGTGTATAAAAATTATTTGTGCTTATCTTATCACTTTCCAAGGCGAAGATATCGATATACTTTGAACATAATTTAGTCAATTCATCTTTAATCATTTCAGGAAAATTTTGTGTTAACTTCTCCAAAATTGTTTTGTTTCTTTCATTATTAACGTCAGAAGCTTTCAGAATTTCATAGTCAGACAGTTTTTCAGATTTTAATGTTATTTTATTTAAATACTTATTTTCAGAATTTGTGTTTACAATTCGTACATATGGAAAGTTTCTCGATACTATGCACCCAGATACTCCATCTTCTATTGTTTGGTTTGGAACGAATAAATCAGAAACTTCATTATCGACAGTAATGGCTCTGAAAACTTCCGCGCGAGCTGGTAATGTTATTGTATCATCACCTATTCTTTCAACTATTGGGATATCTATGGGATAATTTAAATTGTAAGGTCTTAATGAGAGTAAATTTGAGTTTGCGTCTTGTCCATATTGAATACTCGCATTATATGTTTTCATTATATGTTTTCTAAATCTAAGATACCTTGAAATGGAATTGGGAACGCATCCGAAATTACATGAAATTTTTGTGGGATGAGAAAATCCCTTACTTTTAATTCAATTTCAATTGCCCCGAGTGATTCAATAATTCCTTTTCCTATTCCAGATATTTGTATAATGTTTTTTGTGTTGATTTTAAACGAGTTAAGGGCACCGATTTTAATTAGTGAAATGTCCGCTCCGGTGTCTACAAGGAATGTAGTTAAATCATTATCTCAATAAAACTACTTAAATGGAGATTTAAGTGGAATATTTTCCTCACTGATCTAATATGTGCCTTGTGTCCATTTAATCCTGATGATAACCCCCGCGTCTGGGGGGAATCCCGCTTTCCGAGACTCCCTGTGTAAATCATATACGTCCTCTGTTTTGTTGACGGTTTTGTTGATTTCCATTGTGGTGATTTTGACCTTGGCGTTGCCCATTGTAACGGTTATTATTATAATTTCCGTAATTATTGTTTCTACGCCTTTCTTGTCCGCGCCCACGGTTATTAATTCCATTGTTTCTGTGGTTCTGATTAACCGAACTACGACGCTTAAAATAAAATACCGAAGAATTTGAAATGGACGCTTCGGTGCTGGCTTCTATGAATTTAGATACGACTTCATTTAGAATCATGAAATTTCCTGTCTTGATGATGAGTTTTACTTCATCACTTGCAGCGTTTCTAGAAATGGCTTTGGCCGCATTTTGCCTTATCAATTTCTCAGCAATATCCTGTGGGTAGCCTTCTCTTAAATAGGCACCACCTAGTTTTTTTGCGATTTCCTGGATCTCCTCTGCATAGGTGGTAGCAGATTTTGATTGTTGTCTAATGTTCATTAGTTTTGAACATAGTAACTCTGACGACTCTCCTTGTACCGATGATTGTAGTTTATTTTTAATTTCCTGTATGGTGTTTTTGTTTGTAATAATATTCCTTGCATGTCCCTTCAACTTGGTTTTTATCACGTCTATTGCTATTACCTCATGGGTTTCCTTTATCCTGTCTATTAATGTTAATGCGTCCAGGAAACTTTGTAGCTCGCCCACGCTACCATCAAAAACTGGGACAATTTTTGTGGCCTTATCCATGACATCATCCTCGGTTCGCGGCATGATTATCGTCTTTATCTCTACGTTTGTCTCCTTGCTGTTTTCTTCTATATTCGTGGTTTCTTCTGTCTCACTTTCGTCTGTCTCTGTGATTTCCCTATCTATCTCGCAGCTTAACTTTAGTGGGACTTTAATGTTAACGTTATGTTTATGAAAGACTTTGATCAATTGGTCCCTAAATTTATGAAAAATCGCATTGGCCTCCTCCTTGTGAGGTGTTGAGTACCTGTCGTATTGTCCGTGTAATGTTGCCCTAATAGTGTTGAAAGTTTCTATTAAAATTTGGATATGTTTATTCAATGTTTCCTGTTTTATCGCCCTATTCTGATATATGCACTTATACGATTGTCTAAATTTAATCTTTAATGGCTCTAAACTTTTCTTTACATGCTATATTTTTTTTTTATATATATATAAAATTTAAATCTTAACTCCGATTAGTTTCAGTTAAATTTTTTGACATTATAGAGAAAATGACATAAATGTATTAAATTCATAAGTTTTATTTTTTCATTTTAATTTTCTTTGTTATATTATATAAAAAATAAATTATTTTCAATTATTTATTATTTACTTAACATATAGAACTTACTTTCTAGGCTTACGTTTGTCTCTTCTGATGTTTGTTGCTTGCGTATAGCATCTTTTCATTCTCCTTTGCAGCTTTCATTTTCATCTTCTTATGGTTCTTCAGATGTTTAGTTGTTGCATCATGCTGTGTCTCCTTATATTTGTTGTTGGTGGTTGACGGTGTTTCTATTCTTATTTACCACTTTAAGTATCATCTTTATTATGTATATGATAGCCATTATTATTATTGTAATGATTGACAATGTTTCGATGTAATTCTTGTTTTCACTTTTAATTGTAGTAGTATTTTCATCAGTGCTAAGTTGCAGATTATTACGTAGTATTTCTACTACTTCTTTATTATTATTGTCCTCAATGGATTTACCCACTTCATAACCCGCAACAAGTAACGGTATTGTGGATAAGATTTTCTTCCACCACGTCATGGTTATGGTTGTATTCACTATATTGTAGAAGTTGGTTATTTGTTTTTGCAAAGTTTGAATTAATGTTGTTACAATTTTATGTGATTTTTGTTTTTATTTTATTCCACAACACTACATATTTATTACAGTACGGCTAATCAAACGTTAATTTGTTTTTAGTTAATACTTCTCAGAGTTTTAATTTTATGAATCGTAATTTCTTTTTTGCTTTTAAAAACATTTTTTTTTTGTTTCAGTTTTTGTTTAATAGTTTCTAATACACATTTTTTTTTAAATTTTGTTTCCGGGCGTTTTTCTTTTTCATATTCCGTTTTTTTATCACTTATCACGGTTGGTCTAACTCTGGTCACGGTCGCCATATTGGGTTTTTAAGAATCGTTGTCCATAAAAAGATGTACACGGTTTGAAGTATTGTTTTATATTGATTGTTTTATTATCAAAACATTTTTTATATATATGAATAGTTATAATCAATTTATATGGTAACTAAAAGCTAAACTTATATAATAACTAAAAGCTAAGCGAATTAGGGGGTAAATGAAAATACTCAATGGCTAGACACTGGTATGTGTAAGGTGATCCAACGACGGTATTAAATATTTGTATTTAAATGTATCGTTCGTTGGCACTAAATATTTGGAATTATTTGTCGGTCATTGCTATTAACTATTGAGTTTAATTATTACTAATTAAGTTGGTATTTTCACTACAGTTCATATAGATTCACTAGACTACCATATGGTCTTAAAATAGCCCCCAACTCTTTTCAAAGAATGGTGACAATTGCTTTTAGTGGCTTAAAGCCAGAACAAGCCTTTTTGTTTATGGACGATTTAGTTGTCCTGGGCTGTTCCGAAAAACATATGCTTTCAAACCTAATAGACGTTTTCGAATTGTAACGTAAGCATAATCTCAAATTGCATCCTGAAAAGTGTTAATTTTTTATGAATGAAGTCACATACCTGGGACACAAATGCACTGATAAGGCCATCCTCCCAGATGATAATAAGTATTCGGCGATTAGGTATTATCCAACGCCCACAGACGCAGAAGGTGCGAAAAGATTCGTAGCCTTTTGCAACTACTATAGACGATTTAATAGCATTTTTCTGAGTATTCAAGACACCTTACCAGACTTTCTAAAAAGGGAATACCATTCGAATGGACAAAGGAATCCAATGATGCTTTCAACCATCTTAAAAAGGCACTAATTAACCCAACATTACAATACCCAGACTTCGGGAAACATTTTTGTATTACCACAGATGCAAGCAAACAGGCTTGTGGTGCCGTGCTCACCCAAGAGCACAACGGAAAGCATCCCCTAGTGGCATATGCCTCAAGAGGCTTCACAAAGGGAGAATCTAATAAGTCTACCATTGAACAAGAGTTGACTGCGATACACTGGGCTATAAAACACTACAGACCATACATATATGGAACACAGTATCTCTCCGAACTGATCACAGACCACTAACTTATTTATTTTCTATGAAAACTCCGAGCTCCAAACTGACTAGAATGAGATTATACCTTGAGTATGATTTTGAGGTTGATATCTTAGGGGAAAAGATAACCATGTTTCGGACGCATTATCGGGTATAACAATAAATGAATTAAAAGACTTGAATATTGAAAATAAAGTTATATTTGAATGACTACAAGGTCAATGAACGACAGGACACGAATTTCGGCTGAAAATCAAAATGTTAGAAAACGGCATAAGTTAAATGAAAATGAAAAGCCCAGTATATATGTACCAGTTAAGAACACTGACGCCAGATTACCCCCGGGAGATGTTACATCAAACGAGGAAAATCTATAATAACATATATACAAATCGGTGATTTGTTTACCAATGGGAAACTTGACTGTGGCACCTAGTGAGACAATTTTCGAATATATCTATATTAATGAATTCAGACAAATAGGCAATAAATATTTGAATAATATTAGAGTAGCGCTACTAAATGAGATGACCCGAATTGGTAATAATGCCGAGGATATTGAAAATGTTATGAAACGATACCATGATGATCCAGCACAAGGAGGTAACTGCGGTGTTTCCAGAACATTGAACAAAATCAAGAGAAAATACTATTGGAAAATTATGACAAAAGACGTAACAAAATACGTTAAATCATGCCAAAAGTGTCAAACATCCAAAACTATGAAACACGTAAAAAGCCCAATGATATTGACACAAACGCCGACAAAACCATTTGATAGCGTAATAGTAGATACTATAGGTCCATTGCCTAGATCATACAATGGCAACGAATAAGCAGTCGCTATGATATGTGATATGACAAAATATCTTATGGCAATTCCAATACCGGACAAAAGTGCTAAAACAATTGCAAAGGCAATTTTTGAGCAATTTATTCTTACCCATGGTCCAATGAAGACGTTCATTTCGGACATGGGTACAGAGTACAAAACTTCTATGTTAGAAGAGCTATGTAATCTGCTTAAAATAAATAAACTCACTTCTACTGCTCAACATCACCAAACAGTGGGCACAATAGAAAGAAGTCACAGAACTTTCAACGAATATGTGAGATCTTACATATCCGTTGATAGGAACGATTGGGATGAATGGCTTAGGTGCTTCACTTACTGTGTTAATACAACGCCATCATCCGTTCATGACTATTGCCCATATGAATTGGTTTCGGTAGATTTTCAAATGAGTTTAAAGAGTTTAACAGAGTAGATAAAATTAGTCCACATTAGAACATAGATGATTATACTAAAGAAGTAAAATGTCGATTAGAAATAGCGTATAAGAGGGCCCTAGATATGATAAATAGATCTAAGTTAAAACAGAAATTAAATTATGATAGGAACACATTAGATTATAATTTTAAAATAGGGGGCATAGTTTTACTTAAAAATGAAACAGGGCATAAATTAGACCCTCAATATGAAGGACCCTATAAAGTTAAGAAAATTGATTTAAGAAATAATATAACAATAATTTATAATAAAACAAATAAGAATCAAATAGTACATAAGAATAGACTTAAGATTTATAAATAATGATGAAAATAAAATAAAAAATTGCAATTCACATAGAATTAAGAAAATATAATATAATACATAACACATTCATATAATTTTAGGCTCAAAAGCCAAAATAATGGAAACTGAAAAATAAGCAGAATTTTAAGCCAATAATATGAATTACATTGTTAAGGAATATTCATACAACTATTGTTATATGAGCATTCTTCCGTAAAAGGGTGGTGTAGCATGAATCATATTTGTTATTACTCTACCAAAGCATTTTTGATTATCGAAATATAAAGATATCATATTGCACACAAGCAATAAACGATCAACAATGTTTGTATTACTGTCATTGCTTTATCGAATGTTCAATATTCAATTAAATATTCTTCCTTTATTTACATATTTTAACAAATTTTGATATTTACATATGAGATCTTATCTTTACATATAGATATTGCAACAAATAATACATAGGATCTAAAGATATTAAATAGTTTTTATATTATTTTTTAATGATTTTTAAAGGAAAATGGGAGGAAAAAACCTTTATATGATTTAATAAATTCAAATACTATCTGAAAATATTTATGTGCTTATAGGAGGTTTATTAGAAATAATAGACCTCTATAAGCATATAATTTTCAATTTGGTGATTTCTTTTTAATTTTACGTTATTTCTCTACATTCTCTTATCAGTGGGTAAGAGGAATTTTCAATTTTGGCAAAGTAATTGTTATTAATCCTTGTTATGAAATCGATAATTTTTTCATAACCTGTTTCTTCATGAAGAAGATTTGTAGGATACCTCCAGGGCTTTTTATTTATCATTTTAAGACATTTGTTTTGTATAATTTGTAAGCGTTTTAGGTGGCATTTGGCAGCGTCACTCCAAATAGGACACGCGTATGTTAATATCGGCCTTATAACACTTTTGAAGAGTAGATTTTTGTTTTTGGGGTTTAGAAATGACCTTCTATTTAGTAGTGGCCATAATGCTTTAAATGAATTTATAGCTTTTTGGCGCGTAGCCATAATATGTTGTTTAAAAGTAAGCTTTTTGTCCAAGACAACTCCGAGATATTTGACATGATTAAGTTCATTTATGGTATTATTTCCAATATGAAGATGACGTCTTGGCAGTCTGTTGGGAGATTTGTTGAACGGAAAAATAATTGCTTGGGTCTTGCTTGGATTAATTTTGATTTTCCATTTGTGAAAATATTTACTGCAATTTACTAGTCCCTTTTCCATTTTCTTCAAGAGTGCACTTGTAAGTTTGTTTGAAGAAATTAACGCAGTATCATCTGCGTTGTAAGCAACTTTCATATACTTCGGAAATTTGAAATCGGATGTATATATCAAGTAAAGCAATGGCGACAAGACTGATCCTTGAGGTAACCCTGTGGTGATGGTTTTTGGAGATGATGTTTCATTATTAATCGCAACTTTAAAGCTTCTGCCGTGAATGAAATCTGAAATAAGTTTGCATAAATATTTTGGTATATTTGCATCAAGAAGTTTAAATACTAGGCCATTATGCCAAACGGTGTCAAACGCTTTTTCGATATCCAACAATATTAGACCCGTTGAACGTTTATTGCTTTTATTGCTGATTATTTGATTTTTAATTCTGTTTATTTGGTGAGTAGTGCTATGCCCTTTTTTAAATCCAAATTGTTCTTTAGCAACAATAGAATTGGTCGTTACAAATTCACTAAGACGAGAATGTAGTATTTCTTCAAATATTTTACCTAAGTTACTTAATAAACTAATAGGTCTATAGCTATTTGGGTTATTTTTTGGCTTACTAGGTTTATTGATAGCTATAACCTTAGCATTTTTGAAATGGTTTGGGAAATAGTTGAGTTTGATGCAGCTGTTAAATATTATAACCAGTAATTTTAGAGCTTTGAGTGGTAGTCTCTTTAAGAGCAGGTTGGGAACATTGTCAAAACCAGGGGATTTTGAAATTGGATAATAATTGAGACCATTTCTTATTGCGCTCCGAATTAATACTTTTATCAATCATGTTACTTAGAAACTTAGTACATTGATTATAAAAAGTTTGCTCGGCTATATTTGAAGATCGTTGGCTTTTTCTTTTAAAGCTTCTTAGTTTTATATATTTCACAGTACTTTCCGGTAATGTGTAATTATTTTGTTGAGTTATTTTAGGTGTGGACACATCCCTTGCTTCGAAAACTACATTTATAAATTTTTGGATTTCCTGATCAATTACTGCCTTGGTATTGTATATATCGGAATATAACGTGATTTTGTCTAAAAAATTAATATAAAGGTTCCAGTTGGTTGCACTATAATCATAATAATTGAGGTCAACCTGCAAGGCCATTGACCTTTTAAGTGTACATATAATGGGGCGATGGTCTGATGGTATTTCGTAATCCATTGTTTTTACGTCTATATTTAAAGCGGAGTTGCTTAAAATAATATCGACTGTGGATGCTTCGCCATTGTGTTGATGGGGGAATAGGATTGGACTATTAGGATAGTGAATAAAAAAATTGCTTGGTTGCTGTAGGTTGTTGAGTGCGATTCCTGCAGTATTATTTGAACGACAATTCCATGAACAATGTTTGGCATTTAGGTCACCAAAAACTATATATTCTTTGGTGGAAGGTGTTAGGTTCAAGATATCAGCACAGAAGTTATGGGTATATCTTGGTGAATATAACGAAGATACAGCAATAGGTCTATTATTTATAATAACTTCAATTGAGATGTTTTCGATTGATGAGGTGTTTGATATAAAGAGGTTTTTATGAGCGACAGATTTATGAATTAACAGAGCTACTCCTCCTCTTGCATCTGTTCTGTCACTTCTATATAAATAATAATTTTTAAAGTAGGGTCTATGATTTTCTGAAAAAAATGTTTCATTCAAAGACGCTATTTTAATATTTTCTCGTTCAATTAGTATCTCAAATTGTTTTAATTTAGAAAAGTTTGAAATGCCATTAGCATTCAAGTGAAGCATTTTGAATTCGTTTAAATTATTAGTATAATCCATGGGCGTATTTTACCATTGACATTACAAATTGGATTTGTTGTACTTTTGAAGTGCACCTATGCAAATCATCCATAGCTGTAGTGAAAATATCAAAAAGCTCATCAATGCTAAATAAATCGTTGTTTGTTTTCAGCTGGTTAGCATATGTAGCTTTGCTGTTATTATTGATGTTATTGTTACAATTTGTGTTGTTGTTACTTAAATTTGGGAAATCAACCTTTGATTGAAATGAAATATTTTGTTGTTGCCTGCTGTTGTTATGACTTTTGGAAGTTACTCTTGTTCTAGTTTCCAAATAGAGAGAACGTAACGGACAGTTGATGGCGTTTGCAGAGTGATCAGTTCTCTCTTTTCCATGTTTTTTGCAATTAAAGCATGTAAAAACAGCTGGTCTTTTTTCATTTGTGTTAAACGGCCACATTCGTATGATGTTGTTCTGCACATATCATACACGCAGCACTTCGATGGCAATGTTCACCGCTATGGCCATACATTAAGCAGTTCCAGCATTGAGTTGGTTTATTTCTGGATCTAGATTTGTATTTTTTCCAAGAAATTATGATATTGAAGTGTGTTTGAGTAATGACTATTGCCATGTTCTAAACATGCAATAGTACACTCTTGCAATTTGCGTTATTATTCGCACTCTACGTTGATTATAAATACTTCCCACGGTAGCTTAAGTTAGTTAAAAGTGTGTGTGTGTGTGTAATATTTTTAGGTAGATATAAGTTTATTAAATAAATGAATACACAGTTGGTGTTCCAAGCTAAACAGAAGCAAAACAAAGATAAATGTTTTAATAAAATTATTCACTATATGGCGATCCTGCCCAGTTAAAAAAAATAATAAATAAAAAAAAAAAAAAAATAATAAAAAGTATATGTGTATAAAATTCACGAAAAGAATATGAATAATCATAACGGCAGCTGGTTTTCAAAAAAAAAAAAAAAAAAAAAAAAACAGTGTATAAGTACTAATAGTGAACTAATATTACATTAATGCAGCACTTAATTAAAATACAAAATTTTATAAAATATTTTTTTTTAATTAAAAAAAAAAAAAAAAACTAAATTGTAATTAAAACTATTTAAACTTATGGAACTACAACCATTTCAAAGGAATGTCTGTGTGTGTATGAAACTGATTCAGTCTCAAAATATAAAATTTTGCTAAAAACAATTATTAAATATATTATTAAGCTAAGAGTTATATGTATGACTAAGCGAAATAAGTTTAAAGAAATACAAATTGGTAAAATATAAAACTAAAAAAAAAAAAAAAACAAATAAAAATAAAACATATATTTGAAGGAAGAAATCAATGAACGACATCATTGATCGGTGCGGCCAAAGCACCTCGACGATAACTGCATCATGAACTATGACAACGGTCCCAACATCAGCATGAACAAGCAGCAACACCAACCACAACAATTATACAATAACAAGGGTACACGGCTCCGATATAGCTAAAAACAATAAATAAGTTAAGTATAAAACCATGTTTATATCCTATACCACTATGTGGTTTGGGTATAATGACTTTGTGCTGCTGTTTGTAACAACCAAAAATATTTGACATAGACCCATCTTTAATTATACCGATCGAATTAGAATCACTTTTTGAGTTGATTTAACAATGTCCGTCCATCCGTCCGTCCGTCCGTTCGTCCGTCTGTGTGTCCATGTAAACCTTGTAATCAAACTGCAGGTCGCAAATATGAATATATTTTGACGAAATTTGGTATATAAGCTTTTATCGGCCATGGGATGAACGCTATTGGTGAGAATCGGTCCATGTTCAGACCTAGCCCCCATACAAATTACCCCTATGAAATCGACATAAATTGCCATAAGATCCAAATTGTCATATAGATCTTACTCAAATTGGGTTTGTATGCGTTCATTACATCTATTAATGAGTAGTCCAAAAATGATCCCTTTGGCCCCATATAGAGCTGCTTCCCGATCTTCACTTAAATCTATTGAAAAACAAAAATATAGCACTGATTCTTCTCAAATTTTGTTTGTATATATTTTTGCAAAATACAAGAGACTTTACCAAACATGATCAGGATCGGTCCATTTTTGGACCTAGTCCCCATATATCTATAGCATCCGATATGAACTTTTTCATATCTGAAGCCAAAAAAATTAATAAAAATCCCACTCAAATTTGGTTTTTGCTTATTTTCTATGCCCAGTTAGTTGAGCCTAAGAGATAGGGTTTCTAAACGCATGGTATAGGGTATCGTACAGTCGGTCTAGACCGACTATAATTTTCTTACTCGTTTTTTAATGATTTTTAAAGGAAAATGGGAGGGAAGAAACCTTTATATGATTTAATAAATTCAAATACTATCTGAAAATATTTATATGCTTATAGAAGGTTTATTAGAAATAATAGACCTCTATAAGCATATAATTTTCAATTTGGTGATTTCTTTTTAATTTTACGATACTTCTCTACATTCTCTTATCAGTGGGTAAGAGGAATTTTCAATTTTGGCAAAATAATTGTTGTTAATCCTTGTTATGAAATCGATAATTTTTTCATAACCTGTTTCTTCATGAAGAAGATTTGTGGGATACCTCCAGGGCTTTTTATTTATCATTTTAAGACATTTGTTTTGTATAATTTGTAAGCGTTTTAGGTGGCAGTTGGCAGCGTCACTCCAAATAGGACACGCGTATGTTAATATTGGCCTTATAACACTTTTGAATAGGAGATTTTTGTTTTTAGGGTTTAGAAATGACCTTCTATTTAGAAGTGGCCATAATGCTTTAAATGAATTTATAGCTTTTTGGCACGTAGCCATAATATGTTGTTTAAAAGTAAGATTTTGTCCAAGACAACTCCGAGATATTTGACATGATTATCTACATTTATGGTATTATTTCCAATATGAAGATGACGTCTTGGCAATCTTTTGGGAGATTTGTTGAACGGAAAAATAATTGCTTGGGTCTTGTTTGGATTAATTTTGATTTTCCATTTGTGAAAATATTTACTGCAATTTACAAGTCCCTTTTCCATTTTCTTCAGGAGTGCACTTGTAAGTTTGTTTGAAGAAATTAACGCAGTATCATCTGCGTAGTAAGCAACTTTCATATACTTCGGAACTTTGAAATCGGATGTATATATCGAGTAAAGCAATGGCGACAAGACTGATCCTTGAGGTAACCCTGTGGTGATGGTTTTTGGAGATGATGTTTCATTATTAATCGCAACTTTAAAGCTTCTGCCGTGAATGAAATCTGAAATAAGTTTGCATAAATATTTTGGTATTTTTGCATCAAGAAGTTTAAATACTAGGCCATTATGCCAAACGGTGTCAAACTCTTTTTCGATATCCAACAATATTAGACCCGTTGAACGTTTATTGTTTTTATTGCTGATTATTTGATTTTTAATTCTGTTTATTTGGTGAGTAGTGCTATGCCCTTTTTTAAATCCAAATTGTTCTTTAGCAACAATAGAATTGGTCGTTACAAATTCACTAAGACGAGAATGTAGTATTTTTTCAAATATTTTACCTAAGTTACTTAATAAACTAATAGGTCTATAGCTATTTGGGTTATTTTTTGGCTTACTAGATTTGTTGATAGCTATAACCTTAGCGTTTTTGAAATGGTTTGGGAAATATTTGAGTTTGATGCAGCTGTTAAATAATATAACCAGTAATTTTAGAGCTTTGAGTGGTAGTTTCTTTAAGAGCAGGTTGGGAACATTGTCAAAACCAGGAGAATTTGAGGGTTTTATTAATGAGACAATATTCATTACTTCTTCTAGAGATGTATAAATTGCTGACTCAGAACTGGGATTTTCCTTCTTAAAATTATTTACTTTTGTATTTATTACTATATCCGCTGAGTGGCTGTAATTCGAAGTGTGGTTATTTGCTTTGACAAATGTATTTGCCAGGACTTCAGCCTTGTCCTTATCAGATGTTATCCTTGTATTTCCAACCTCAAGGTGAGAGATTTGATTTTTTCCTTTTCCTCGCAAGTTCCTGCTTATTCTCCAAAATGATTTATCACCTGGTTTTAAATTGGATAATAATTGACACCATTTTTTATTGCGTTCCGAATTAATACTTTTATCAATCATGTTACTTAAAAACATAGTACATTGATTATAAAAAGTTTGCTCGGCTATATTTGAAGATCGTTGGCTTTTTCTTTTAAAGCTTCTTGTTAGTTTAATATATTTCACAGTACTTTCTGGTAATGTGTAATTATTTTGTTGGGTTATTTTAGGTGTAGACGCATCCCTTGCTTCGAAGACTACATTTATAAATTTTTGTATTTCCTGATCAATTACTACCTTGGTATTGTATATATCCGAATTTAACGTGATTTTATTTTCTAAAAAATTCATATAAATGTTCCAGTTGGTTGCACTATAATCATAATAGTTGAGGTCAACCTGCGAGGCCACTGATCTTTTAAGTGTACACATAATGGGGCGATGGTCTGATGGTATTTCGTAATCCATTGTCTTTACGTCTATATTTAAAGCGGTATTGCTTAAAATAATATCGACTGTGGATGCTTCGCGATTGTGTTGATGGTGGAATAGGGTTGGACTATTAGGATAGTGTATAAAAAAATTGCTTGATTGCTGTAGATTGTTGAGTGCTATTCCTGCAGTATTAATTGAACGGCAATTCCAAGAGCAATGTTTGGCATTTACGTCACCAAAAACTATGTATTCTTTGGTGGAAGGTGTTAGGTTCAAGATATCAGCACAGAAGTTATGGGTATATCTTGGTGAATATAACGAAGATACAACAATAGGTCTATTATTTATAATAACTTCAATTGATATGTTTTCGATTGATGAAGTGTTTGATATAAAGAGGTTTTTATGAGCGACAGATTTATGAATTAACAGAGCTACTCCTCCTCCTCTAGCATCTGTTCTGTCACTTCTATATAAATAATAATTTTTAAAAAAGAGTCTATGATTTTCTGAAAAAAATGTTTCATTCAAAGACGCTATTTTAATATTTTCTCTTTCAATTAGTATTTCAAATTGTTTTAATTTAGAAAAGTTTGAAATGCCATTAGCATTCAAGTGAAGCATTTTGAATTCGTTTAAATTATTAGTATAATCCATGGGCGTATTTTACCATTGACATTACAACTTTGATTTGTTGTACTTTTGAAGTGCACCTATGCAAATCATCCATAGCTGTAGTGAAAATATCAAAAAGCTCATCAATGCTAAATAAATCGTTAGTTGTTTTCAGCTGGTTAGCATATGTAGCTTTGCTGTTGTTATTGATGTTACTGTAACAATTTTTGTTGTTGTTTCTTAAATTATGAAAATCTCCCACATTAAATTGAAATGAGTTATTTTGTAGTTGTCTGCTTTTATTCGGACTTTTAGAAGTAACTCTTCTAGTTTCCAAATAGAGAGAACGTAACGGACAATTGATGTCGTTTGCAGAGTGATCAGTTCTCTCTTTTCCTTGTTTTTTGCAATTAAAGCATGTAAAAACAGCTGGCCTTTTTTCATTTGCAGGCAGTTCCAGCATTGAGTTGGTTTGTTCTTGGATTTCGTTTTGTATTTTTTCCAAGAAATTATAATGTTAGTTTAGTTGAAATATTGTTATATTTTTAAAAGAAAGATTTAAGATATTTATTGTTCAATATCACAATTAAAGATGTTTATTGTTTAATATTACAATTGAGAAAATTCATTTTTTAAATAAAATATTTTGAAACTCAAATTCGATAATTTTAAAACTAATATGATTTTATAAAAATTAAGAATATTAAAGTAGAAAATAACAAAGTATAAAACAAATAAAAATACAAAGGTTTAATTCACATATTAAGAAAGACCCTACAATACTCCC